>OX940811.1:19615911-19837011 GCA_954870605.1 Acer campestre | reverse complement strand
AATTGAATAATGAGATTATTTAATTAATAAATATTAATGATTAAATTAATTAAATAATTAGATTATTTAATTATGCGATTAATCATTAAATGGAGGGCGTTAGTTGATATTTGGATTTAGGTGAAGATAAAATAATAGGATTATTTTATTATTTAAATTTAAGTTTAAATTTAAAATACTTATTATCCCTTTTAATATATTAGATATATTTGAAAAGGATAATTAAAAAGGTTTTAGTTGAAAATATATATATGATATATTTTTGGTAACTGAGATAGATAACTTTTCAACAGAAAGAACACAACACTCACGCATCAAAAGAAAAGTGAGATAGAGGTGTACGGCACACAAAACAACAAGAGAAAAAAAAAGGATTTTTTTTTATTTGTTCTTCTTGAGTGGCCGAACCAAAATAATCAAAGAGCAAGAGTTGTTTTTTGTGTGTTTCTCTTCATCCTCCTTGTTCCTGAGTACCGTGACGCGCCCACACGCCGTTATCAATCCCGGGTCATAGCGAGGAAGATCTTGTGGTTCAAATTTAGGAGTAGATTGTAGTAAAGAGAAGGAGCCTCCAACGTTGGTATGAAATCGTTTCACCTTTTTTGTTGTTTCGATTATTAACATACAATTAGGTTTACTTGATGATCGCATATAAAAATTTTAAAAACCTTTCCATTGTGCAATATGTAACCCTGGGTTCCTACAGTTCGAACCTTATTCATCATCCTTGAAGTGAGCCAATCATTCGGGTAGCACATCAATCCAAAGTAGGTGTTCACCTCAATCTTAAATCAAGACCAAAGTGATTATTACCTTGACCCAAAGTAGGGGTCAACTAGATCCTAGGAAGGTGTTGCTCACCTCAATCTGACCAACAACTAGAGGTCGCTCGATATGGGATTACCTTGAGAATAGGTAATCTCACAATCCTAGGTGGAGGTAATCACCTTCCATTCCTAGATCAAGAGAGCTCACCTCAGACCATCACTAAGAGATAAACTTGGTATAGTTGTATAGGCCAAAAGTGTCCTACCCGACATAATGGCTTATCAGACACATAATTGTTGACGAGGAACCGATATGTGTGGGTTTTAGAGCCATGCCAATTCGGGACAAATGTCACAACAATCGTAGTGTTCATAACAACATGTGTCCCCATGGTCCAACTGACCCCATCCTATATAAAAGGTAAACTATATACCAAATTGAAGGTAGGCTAAAATAACAATGACAACTTTCTCTTAATACTAGAGCTTATAGTCAAGTGTGAAAGACTGACTTGAGCGTCGAAGGGTTTTTGCTAGCAACAATGCAAGCGCATCTAACGTTTCTTTTTCTTTTGTAGATATTTCATTACATTCAAATACAAAACACAACTCAATCCTTCCCTTAAAGCTTTAGTCATGGATTCTTTATCGAACTAAACGCTTGGGTTGAACATTCCTATACACATTCAATCTCGATCGTTGACAGTTTTTAAGTATCAACATTTGACGCTGTCTGTGTGGATCGAACCAGAACCCTCGTTTTTGATTTCCAAAATGGTTACTAAAATCCAAGGTATATTCGACTCTCAAAACAAGAACCAACCAAATCGAGCAACAAGTAATTAATCATGCAAACAAGGCAGGAAGAAGGGAAGCACTTAGAGTGAGATGAACTCCTTGGCACGAGAAAATGAAGAGTTGTGTAGTTGAATCTTGTTCTTGACTCGAAAGGTACCACCTCTAGATGGAGGAAACAACCATGTTGAAAGCTTATGAAAAGCATGCTTGCAAATTGGAATTAAGTCGAATCACTCTTTAAGAGGAAGAACGTGAGCAAGATTCCGCTCACGTAACATAGGTCACCGAAATAAGGAAACTCTCCAGAATAATGGAGGTTTGAGAGCATATGATAGTGACTTGGCTTGAGAGCAGCGTGGGCACCTCATGGTGACGAAACCCGAGGTCAAAGCGAGCATCGAGGTAGAGGCGATTGCTCTGTTCCAGTAAAGAGCCAACATAATAGCTATAGGACTCGACCAAGAACTCGAATGAAAAAGTTATCTATTAGAGATGCATGACACCATTTGGAAACTAGACGTCAAACCTGGAAACATGTGGAGAGATCGAAGTAAACGATCCTCGCCAGCCCCCATCGAGTAATCAACTTTTGAGATTTCCTTTTGAAAACGTCTAAGGTTGCTGCCATGAAGGTCCAAGGTAGCTGACATTGGGTTAGAAGATAAGAAAACATGAATTTTGTTGGATTTAATTAGTTGTTTTATTTAGTTTTATTTATCTTTATTTTTCTGAATAAGAGATGTTGGAAGGTTGTTTCCAAATCTCATCCTTAGTTAGTTTCCTAAAGATAACATAATAGTTATCCTTATCTAAAAAGTATAAGTTGTTAGATCAGTTAAAAGTGTGATTGTATTTATATTGGCACTTAGACACTAGTTGATGTATGATGAGATGAATACAAAAGCTTCTCATTAAATTTCACATGTTATTAGAGCACTCTCTGAAACCTAAATCTTCCAAGTGACCTAGTATGGGATGACTACTCCTAGTTCATCAACAGGTCACATCTATTCCAGAATCTGCCACACCAAGCAACAATTATGGTGATGGAGGTTCTGATAACAGTCATCATCCTTATATGTCCATTACTGGCTATAAGTTAAATTGGCATAACTATCTCAGCAAAGGAAGACTCCAATTACAAACAATGGAAAACCGAGAATAACCAAGTGATGTCTTAGCTTATCAATTCAATGAACAATGACCTTCATGACCTTCGTCAAGGAGATCTTTTGATTATCCAATACTTCAACTTAACTGGACATGTTTGAGAAGTACCAGTGGACATGTTCCGAAGATGGAGTCTTATACAAGGAGATCGTGGAACAAAAAAAGGTATTCAAGTTTTTGCTGGGTCTAAATTAAAACCCAGATGAAGTGAGAGGAAGGGTTCTAAGAACCAAACCACTTCCCAAAATTCAAGTACCAGTGGACATGTTCCAAAGATAGAGTCTTGTACAAGGAGATCATGGAACAAAAATGGTATTCAAGTTTTTGCTAGGTGTAAATCAAAACCTAGACAAAGTGAGAGGAAGGGTTCTAAGAACCAAACCACTTCCCAAAATTCGAGAAGTTTTTTCAAAGGTTCGAAGGGATGAAAGTCGAAAGAAGGTTATGATGGCCACACCATTTAAAGCTGAAAGCTCTCTTTCAACCTCTGAAAGTTCTACACTCGTAGGAAAAGGAACTTAGAGCTTTTCTAACGATAATCGAAAGAAAATGGAGGCCTTGGTGTGATCACTGCCGCTGACCTGGTCACACTAAGAAGACATGTTGGAAAATCCATGAGAAGCTTGTAGATTGGAAACCATATCGCTTTACCAATGAAATAGATGGTCGTGGGAATATGGTGGCTGGTTCTGATAATCAAACTAAGGCAGAATCAAGCGTCTTTACCGATGAGCAATTGGAAATTTTGCAACAGATGCTCAATCAGCCAATGCAGAACATTGGATCCTTGATTGGTACTAGATCCCTAGCACAAAAAAGTACATTCTTACGTGCCTTAAATGTAAAGAAGGAGAATTCTAGTCTGTGGATTGTAGACTCTGGGGCTTCAGACCATGTGACTGGAGATATTAAACTATTTTAGAAATATTCTCCATGCTATGGAAATGCAAATATACGAATTGTTGATGGGTCCTTATCTATAGTGATGGGTACTGGAAATGTGATGGTTTCAGAAAAAATAACACTCAAGAATGTACTCTTAGTTCCGAAATTAGATTGTAATTTATTATCAATTATCAAACTGACAAAGGAACTAAATAGCATTGCTAAATTCTCTCACACTTGTTGTGAATTTTAGGACTCGGTTTCGTGGAAGATGATTAGTAGTGCTACAACATGTTTGTCGGGATTTATACCATAAAACTTGCAATTTGTAAATGTTATAAATCCATTAATTAAAGAAGTAGTATTTTCATTCAATAAATATGACTCATACGTTTGCATTATATCTGCTAAACATACAAGATTGCTAGATGTAATCTCAAACTGAATATATGAATTTCATATGCAGAGGAATTTGGTTTGAGACGTGCAATATAAAGAGTCCGTAGAAAGCACATAAAGCTGGGTACTTTATTTGTGGTTAATATACAGCTGCGGTTCATTCCATAATGTATGATGGTCTTGTCCTAGACTAATCATATGGAGATATGAGAATGAAGGCACCTTATATAATGTGATCATATATGACTAGGCCCACGATCTATATTAATCTATCACTAAGATCCGTTAGTTGAAAAGATTCATATACATCGACAAATGATGGATGTATATGAGTGATCTAAATCCTAAGTGTCTTGTTGACTCCTTCAAGTTAAATTGTGTTTCTTGACATACCATGAGTGAGATTAGAGTAGTATTCCCGATCAATAACTCCGTATCTTGGAATCATGGTTTGACTTGTGGTTGGGAAGGTACGCACATAATAGAAGAATCCACCCCTTCTTACGAGAAGTAGATGAATAGTTCCCTTAAGGGTTGATTTAGGACTTAAACGATTAAGAGCGCTCTCATTCTTCCGTAAAGGAAGAAAGGATATAACTGTTCATCAGAGAATCAATGGTACTTAAAGGAAAAGATATAATTAGAGAGGTATAACAGACTTTATGACATAGCTCTAATTATGAACTACTTGTGAAGGATCATACCATATGAAATAGTTATATTGATGGACATTAATATTTTGATTGTGTAAAACATCTATAGTCACGAGAGTGCAACCTCTGGTTTTTAGTGGAATAACTCCAAGGTTAAAAATTGTGAAATATTAATTAAAAAGTTTAATTAATTTTTCTAAGTATTATTGGAGCTCAAAACTGTGGGTCTATTATGTCCCCTTGCTAGCCCTTTACGATTATTAGTAACAAAGCTCACGGTGAATTGGATGGTCCAATTAATAATGTTACGAAAGTAACTAGGATATATTTTGGGAATTAATTAAATGATATGATTATTTAATTGATTAAATAAATATAATTAAATAATATGATTATTTAATTGATATATTAATAATTAAGAATTATTAATTGTTATTTGGAGGTTACAAGTTCGAACCTTGACAAAAGCAATGGAATAAAATAATAGAGAATATTTTATTTACTTTAAAGATGTCAAAGGTTCAAGTCCTAATGGTGATCGAATTAAAAAGGATTTATAATGCTATTTTGACTTAGTTAACTAAACGCTAGGATCCTAGTATATAAGATATATTTATCAGGAAACAAACTAACCTAACCCTAATACAGAAAGATAGAGATGCGGCAAGGAGAAGAAGAAAAAGAATTTTTTTTTTCTCTTTGGCTCAAGACTTGGCCGAACCCTAGCAAAAGGACAAGGTGTTGTCTACTCCATCTTGGTATCATCCATTCAAGAACTCCCGGAATCCATGATGTACCCACACATAGTTGCTAGATCGCGGGTCATAGCTCGGAAGACTTAGTGGTAAATGATCGAAAAGAAACGAAGGAGAGGTCTTCAAAGGTATGAAAATAAATCTCTCATCATATTCGTGTATACTGAAAAAGGTCCAAGATAATTTTCTAAAAACCTATCTTTTTTTTCCGCTGCGCAGCTTACAGTGTTCAGGGCTCTATATCTTTCAAGTTCAAAATAGTCAAGATAGACAAGATATTTTTACGTGGTAAACCTCCTAAGAGGAAACATCCATGGGTTAAATCCACAACCACCGGCAACACACAATTCACTGGTTGGATAAAAGTACACTCTTAAGGCGATCAACACATGAAACGCTCTCTCTTGAATATCCCTTATATCCTACCCTTAAGGCATTTAACTAATGAATAGATTGTCTTCACCTTCTAAGCGAGACAAATCGCATGCCTCTAGAAAGTCACCTTGCTTGGCTAACCGGAGCCTCACACTTCTAGCCAATACTTCCTTACTTGTCCAACCGGAGCCTCACACTCCTAGACAAGACTTCCTTGCTTAGCTATTCAGAGCCACATGCTCTTATCTAAGACTTGCTTGCTTGACTATTCGGGGCCCCTTGCTCATAGTCAAGACTTACTTGCTCAATATTGAAGAATCACACTCCAACAAGAGACATCCACCTATTACAAGGCAATTGATCTACGTGATGCAAATTATGCAAATATAAGCAACATAGAACAAATGATCAATGTATTCTATGGAAACTAATCATGTGAGATTGCAAATCAAGGTATTCTAGTTTAGAACATGCAACTTGAAAAACCTAGAAATCAACATTCAATAACAAATCACAAAGTGTTCTAGATTCAAGTTCGTATTCATCAAAATTAGCTAAGATCATATTCAATCAAATCAAGAGCTAATTTTGAAATCAAAACAAGTCTAAAATAGGAATCAAATACATTCTAAACATTTTTCATCAATCAAATAATAAGATCCATCAGTTGATCACAAGAAAAATGTAGAGAAGATGATTACCAAAAGAAAAGATGAATCACATACTGAAATCAGATGACTGTGTTTAATCTGGACATCTTTTCACCTTGAAAATGCTTGGGACTTGTTTCTCTCTTCAAGACCAACAATTTTAGTTTTTGGATCACTCAATTCGTAGCTGATTTGAGAGAGTTATGACAAAAACAAAAATGCAAAAGTTGTGAGAGATTTGGCACGAAATTTTAATATATAGGAGGGAAATCAATTGGAGAAGAAGAAGGGCAAAGAGGTATAAAGCCACCACCTAGCCTCTCTCTTCCCATGGAAGCACGTGGCCACCATGGGGGCAGAGAGGAGTTCTTCCCGTGGTGGACACGCGCCTCCACAGGAAGAGAGGGTTAGTTGGCCTTTGCCACCTCTATTCTCCTTCGCTCCCTTTCGTGCACCTTAAGCGTTCTTCAACCATTCTTCGACCTCTGAACTGCGAATTCGAATATGCTTTCGAATTACAAACCATAACTCAATAACACACAAGGATGACTATGAAACTTTGATTAAAGGTTATGAATTCGACTGGATTCACAACGACGAAGACAATGCATTGTAAGAGAACGTAAAGTTTCGTAACTTCCTAATTTGAACTTGAAAACTAACAAGTGAGTAACCAAAATGACCGAAACTCAACAAATAATCATATGAGAACATATTTAAGTCCAAAACAATAAAATACAAACAAATAAACACAAGATCACATAAGTATGTCATTTTCTAGAGATAGTTCTAAAACATGCAATTCTACAATGTTTGTCAAATTTAGACTAATGCATATGCATACTTCAACACGTGTGTGAATGTGTTATATAAATTTAGCGCAATGATCCAAGGACACAAATGTATGCAATGTGTGTGTATGTGTGCTTACGCTTTACAAGAGCAAGAAAAGTCTGGATACCTTAGTATCCATGTAAGCAATTTTCCTCTTAAAGATGATCTTTGCATGAGAAGTTGCTTTTCTCCTTTGAAGCTCATTTCCAATACAAATCACATAAGCAATTAGTCACTACAAATAAAGAGAGTTTTGAAATGGAACAAAGCCAATACAAATCTAAATCCTTACAGTGATGTTTGGGGCCCATCTAAGGTCAACAACATTACTAGAGCACGGTGGTTTGTATCTTTCATAGATGATCATACATGGATCACTTGAGTGTTTCTAATGAAGGAAAAGTCCCAAGTTGGTCAAATATTTAAAAATTTTAACTGTATGATCAAAAAATCAGTTTTAAACCAAGATACAAATACTAAGAACAGATGATGGAAAAGAATACTTCAATTCTCTTCTTGGGAATTATCTGTTGAGTGAAGGGATTGTCCATTAGAGTTCTGTGTTGAGACTCCTTAACAAAATGGAGTCTCAGGGCACAAAAATAAATACCTCTTAGAGGTAGCCAGGTCTTTGATGATTTTGACCAACACACCAAAATGCTTATGGGGTGAGGCTATCCTAACAGCAGCATACCCTATTAATATGCTACCATCCAAAGTTCTAGAGTTTCAAACTCCATGTCAAACTCTTCAAAAAGTCTATCCATTTATCCCTCTACCCATCTCATCTATAACCTCCTAACCAGAGTTTTCGATTGCACTACCTTTATCCATATCCACCAACAACATAGAGGTAAACTTGATCACATATCCATAAAAGGTATATTTGTGGTATACTCACCAACCCAAAAGGGTACATGTGTTATTCACCAGACACTATGAAGTTTACACTTATATGGATGTTACATTTCATGAAAAACCACCATATCATCCAAAAATACAAATTCAATGGGGGAATGAGAAAGAATTTGTTTTCAAAGAAAAGCTTGAGTCATCTAGTCTCGAAACACTTGAGTCATTTAGTTCCACTGAAATACCAAGTCCATATCCTCACAAGTCTCTAAGTCCTAGCCAAACTCTAGAGTTTTTTGATCAATTTGAATATGAGTCTCCTAAACCTACATAACTTGTTGATCAAAATGAGTTCATTGTCTATTCAAGAAAGAAACGGACACAAGATGAGATAGAGCACCAAAATTCTCTTCAGCAAGTCAATGACTCAGAACTAGACAACCAAGTCCAAGATTCTAGTATGGAAACTAAAATAGAAACAGCAATAGAGGATGCTCCAGTTATCCAATATAAAGGCAGACATAATGATAATAACAGGACTATAGCACTAAGGAAGGGAATAAGGGAATGTAGAAACCATCCTTACTACCCTATGTGCAAGTATATCTCATACGAAAGACTGTCACCTAATTATTAGGTATTTTTAGCTATTATCTCAGACTCAAATCCCTAATAATATACATGAAGCTTTCAAGAGACCAGAATGGAGAGCTATTGTAATGGAAGAGGTGAATGCCTTGGAGAAGAACATGACATGGGAACTCTCAGATTTATCGAAAGGGAAGAACACAATGGGATACAAGTGGATATTTACAGTGAAGCACAAGGCTAATGGGAGTGTACAGAGACTCAAAGCCCGCTTGGTTGCAAAAGGATCCACTCAGTCTTATGGCATAGACTACCAAGAAACCTTCTCACCAGTGGTCAAGCTCAATACCATTTGAGTACTTCTATCTATGGCAACAAACTTGGACTGGTCATTACACCAGTTGGATGTAAAAAATGCCTTCCTTAATGGCGATCTAGAGGAGAAGGTGTACATGGAAATCCCTCATAGCCTTGAGACTCAAACAAACCACAACAAAGTCTGTAAACTTCGAAAGTCCTTGTATAGTCTGAAGCAATCACCACGAGCATGGTTTGAGAGGTTCACAAAGGCAGTGAAGAAATGCAACTTCTTATAAAGCCAAACTGATCATACAATGTTCGTGAAACACTCACATGGGGGAAGAATGACAATCCTCATAGTCTATGTCGATGACATCATCCTTTTAGGCAATGATAAGGATGAAATACAAAGACTAAAGAAGCTCCTAACTATAGAATTTGAAATCAAAGACCTAGGTGGATTAAAGTACTTCTTGGGTATGGAAATCGCTTGATCTAAAAGAGGCCTTTCAATCTCTCAACGCAAATATGTCATAGACTATTGGAATGACTTGATGCAAGCCAGCAGATACGCCAATGGACTATACTACCAAGTTAGGAACTGGAGAAGAAAGTGCACTAGTTGATTAGGGAATGTATTAAAGGCTGGTAGGTAAATTAATTTACCTATCTCATATCAGACTTGACATTGGCTTTGCTATAAGCATTGTAAGCCAATTCATGAACAACCCTATTGAGGAACACATGACCTTTGTGTATCGAATCCTGAGATATCTCAAGATGACTCCAGGTAAAGGTCTAATTTTAAAAAGGGGACTAACCGAGATGTTGCACTGTATTTAGATACTAATTGGGCAAGGTCCACTATGAAACAAATTATGGTGTGTTCAATATTAATCTAGAGGGGGGGTGAATAGATTTTATCCGATTTTACCAAATTTTCGTTAATGGTCAAGATTACGAAAATACCCTCCACTAGTCAATATACAATAGCAAGTGTAATATGGTGCGGAAATTAAAAGACACTTGATATTTACGTGGAAACCCTCTCGGGAAAAACCACGGGCTATGTAAGTGAGCCACACTTGAACCTCGAATCCACTAAATGTGTAAAACGATTACAACCTAATCCCGGAAGTAATCACACACCTACCTACTCCCGGTATAAGTGAACCTAGTCCCAATGCTTGTGATTTATGCAACCTAATCCCGGAAGCAACACAAGACTTAGTTCTCAATGAAGAGAAAACAACCTAAGTGAATATATGAAATACTCAAAATGCAACAAGAGCAAGGCAACTCTATATGCTTACCTAGAATGATGATATATCAATGAAATCAATCCTAGATATCAAAAGCTAAATGACATATCATAAAGCTTAGCTAGATGTTATCAATCACAAAACAATCCTAGCTATCAAACAATGTCAACATGTCCAAACATGTGAACTCAATTAGTTGTAGAGAATTTCTAACAACATAATTGTCAATTAAATCCACAAGAACATTCAATTAAGCTTGACTAGATAAATAAACATTAATCTATCAACCTAATCATCAACCAATTGTACAAGAATGTTCTAGGGTTAGCTATTTAGGGAAAATCATCCTAATCATGTAAGCTATCACAAACAAAACCCAATCATGTCATAACTTCACTAAATATGCAATAAGAGTGAAGATTTGCTAAACTAAGTAATAAAAGACATGTCTTGACTAAGATAGAACAATAAATGAAGATGTTGAGTTTGTTCTACTTACCAAGTCATAAATGAAGAAGACCCATGGAAGATTGATGCATGAAACATGTTAGATGCACATGGGTTTTGGGTTTGGAGAGTTAAAGAAGCAAGATTGAAGCTTTCTCTCTCTAGGGTTTGAGTTTCTCACTCTAAGGTCTGATTTTGAGCTCTTGAAAACGAGCAAGGAAGAAGATGATACTTATATAGGACCCCTAGATGAAATGACGTCGTTTTGAAAAATTTGCAACAGATCGCCCGATTCTGCGGCCTTGACCGCAGAACACAAGGGCGCAGAAATGCACCTGATGGTTTTGCGGCCCCTAAACGCAAAAACCAAGGGCGCAGAAAAGAGGACAGAGAGTATGGTTTCTGATCCTCATTCTGCGGCCTCATTTCTGCGGCCTTGGCCGCAGAACAGGGCGCAAAATGCGCCTGATGGAGCATCCTAAAATCTAACCATGCTATGCAATACTAAGCAAGATGCAACCAAATAAACATGCATGAAGAGAGATGAAATAGGCAATAATGCATACACACAATAAATACACAACACATTCAAGAATGAGAATTATGCAAGTGATGTGTGTGTGTGCATCTACTTCTCTTCATTGCAAGAAACACTAAGTATGATACCTTTGGAGTGCTTCTTCCCTTGAGGTCTTGAAAAGGGCCTTTGAGCATGATCTTCAATCACCTAACTACCTTTACAATTCAAACCCCCAATATGTGGTTTGTCTACGAAATAAGCCAATCAACAATGGGAATCCTTACAATCTCCCCCTTTGGCTATTTCGTGACAAAACCACCACTCACATTGATCCTCACAAGATAAATGAAACTACGGGAAATTCTACATTACAAAGTACAAAGAGATAAGAAAAATAAAACTTCAAGTCTTCAATCTCTTGTAGAATAACCAAACCTTCAAAACAATTAGATTACACTTCCAAAGCAAGTGTATGTGAGATGATCAAGTGAAAGAAAAACAAGCATTTGCATATGAATCTTTTAACCACAATATCAAGCAATGTATGAGTATGCAATGCTCCCCCCAAAGGGTTACTCTCTCTCAAACTTCTCCCCAAAGCATACACAATGCTCCCCCTATATCTCTCAAGACTTCTCCCCCTTTTTGTCATGAGATAGGCAAAGGAGCTCCCCCTATTGGGTTGCTTTAGCAAAGAGAGCTATTTGCACAAAAGGCATTTGCATAATCATATAAACGATCTTTATGCAATTCAAGAATTGAGAGAGATTCAAGGAGATTTTATTCACAGAAAAGTGTGTGTGTGTAAAAATTGCTTAGCATGTAATACAAGCACTATTGAGCTCATGCATAAGAATCAATCAAAGCAACAATCAACAGGTTTTCCAAATGAAGTCAAACCAATTAGAGCCCTGCTGTTATGACAAGAAGATATATATCCAAGCATTTGTGTGCAGAGTGTACTAATCACATCAAAAAATATATCATCTTTTCTACATTGCAAGACACATCATCAATCAACAATTTTGAGGTCTTTATTAAGCAATGCATCACACACATCATCAAACACATTTCAACTTTTCTGTTTTTCTCCTTTATCCTAGAAAGCATGTATTTCTGTTTATCATGCTAATGTAACTCTCTTGAAGGCTTTCACTCGGTTTCAAATGAGTAGCCATTTCCTACATTGGGCGGCTGCACGTCATATTGCCAGTAGCCCTTTTTCAAGAGAGAGCTTAAGAATGCATATCAAAGAATCATGAACATGGAGAATAATTTGAGGTCAATCACATGTACTAACAAGTAGAACATTCCTCAAATGGATAAGCACACTCAAGCAAAAATAGAAATCATGCAGTACATGCTAGGCAACCGTGCAAGGTGTTATTAAAAACATTATTAAAGCATTAATCAATGTTATTCACCAAGCATTCTCAAACAATCATAAAAGAGCATAAAAGAAGTTAACTTTTTGCATATGACAATTCATGCAAGTTTGCTCTCTTTGCTTGAGCTCCCCTTATTGGGGTCAAATACTAGAACTCATCACTCCACAAGACATATTCCAATAGATCTACTAAGAGTTTTAAATCGAGTAGCATCTAGAGGTTTTGTAAACAAGTCGGCTAGTTGATCATTTGTACCTACATGCTCAAGTACAATGCATTTATTTTCAACTAGTTCTCTAATGAAATGATGACGGATGTCAATATGCTTAGTTCTAGAATGTTGAACCGGATTCTTGGAAATATTAATAGCACTCATGTTATCACAAAAGAGAGTGAGTGTACCTTGGTTGAATCCGTAGTCTACTAGCATTTGCTTCATCCATAGGAGTTGTGTGCATCCACTCCCCGCGGCTATGTACTCGGCCTCTGCCGTGGACAAGGAGATTGAGTTTTGCTTCTTGCAAAACCAAGAAACAAGATTGTTTCCAAGGAAAAAGCAACCACCCGATGTGCTTTTCCTATCATCACAATTTCCGGCCCAATCCGCATCACTAAAGCCTACAAGACTAGCATTAGTGTCAAATGAGTACCAAATCCCATAGTTAGAAGTCTCATTCACAAATCGAATGATTCTCTTGACGCAAGAGAGATGGGACTCCTTGGGATCGGATTGGTACCTAGCACACACACCCACACTAAAGGATATGTCGGGCCTACTTGCGGTCAAATAAAGCAAGCTTCCTATCATACCCCTATAAAGTGTTTGTTCTACACTTTTACCACTAGCATCTTTGCTTAGTTTCAAAGTGGTGCTCATGGGTGTGTTACAATGTTTGGCTTTCTCAAGACCAAACTTCTTCACTAGGTTTTTGGCATATTTGGCTTGGGATATGAAGATCCCATCACTTAATTGCCTAATTTGCAAACCTAGGAAGTAACTAAGCTCACCAACAAGGCTCATCTCAAATTCATGAGACATAACATCAACAAATTGTTGGACTTTGGTGTTGTTGGTGGATCCAAACACTATATCATCAACATATATTTGAGCTATAAAAAGCTCATCATTGTCTTTCTTGATGAATAGAGTCTTGTCAACACTACCTCTTGTGTAGTCATTGTTGACAAGAAATTGAGTGAGGCGCTCATACCAAGCCCTCGGTGCTTGTTTCAACCCATAAAGAGCCTTCTTGAGGCGATAGACATGGTTGGGGTGGTGTGCATCCACAAACCCCTTGGGTTGCTCAACAAACACTTCCTCTTGCAAGAAGCCATTGAGGAAGGCACTCTTAACATCCATTTGGTGCAATTTGAACTTGTGCACACAAGAGATGGACAAGAGAAGCCTAATGGACTCTAGGCGAGCAACGGGAGCAAAAGTCTCCTCAAAGTCGATACCCTCAATTTGAGAGTACCCTTGTGCAACAAGTCTTGCCTTGTTACGCACTACGTTTCCATCCTCATCGGATTTGTTCCTATATATCCATTTTGTGCCTATGACATTAGTGGTCTTAGGCCTAGGAACTAGAGTCCAAACCTCATTCCTTTCGAATTGGTTAAGCTCTTCTTGCATGGCAAGAACCCAAAACTCATCATTTAGAGCTTCATCAATCTTTTTGGGTTCTATTTGAGAGGTGTAGCATGTGAAGCTAATACGATTAGCTATTTGCCTTCTAGTCCTAACACCCTCATTCACATCTCCAATAACATCCTCTTTGTTATGGAGTCTTCTAACCCATGGAGCGGGTTCATTAGAGTCCAAGTTAGGAACTCTATCAATAGGTTGTGTGTCATTTTCAACAACATTGGATGTCCCCACATTAGGAGTCACAACAACCTTCTCCAAAGGAGAATCATCACTAAGAATAACCTCCTCCTCATGATTACTACACTTGAGCCTTTCATCATCAAATACAACATTAGATGATTCCATAACACTTAGAGTTTTCTTATTGAAAACTCTATAGGCTCTACTATTCAAGGCATAGCCAATAAAGATACCTTCATCACTCTTAGCATCAAATTTGCCAAGTTGATCTCGGTCATTTAAAATGTAGCATTTGCTTCCAAATGTGTGGAAGTAGCTAACATTTGGCCTCTTGCCTTTCCATAACTCATAGGAGGTATTCCTAGTACCGGGCCTTAGGAAAACTCTATTTCTTATGTAGCAAGCCGTGTTGATGGCTTCGGCCCATAAATTCCTAGACACATTGTTGCTAAGCAACATCACACGGGCCATCTCTTGAAGGACCCTATTTTTCCTCTCAACAACTCCATTTTGTTGAGGTGTTCTAGGAGCCGAAAACTCATGGGAGATACCTATACTATCACAATAGGTTTCAAAAGAAGCATTCTCAAATTCCCTCCCATGGTCACTTCTAATCCGTTTTATGCTTTTAATGTTAGAATTCATTTCATTTTGAAGTTTAGTACAAAGCATTTTAAACTTATCAAAAGTTTCGGATTTTTCTCTAAGAAAATATGTCCATGTGAACCTAGAGAAATCATCTACACAAACAAAAATGTATCTCTTTCCACCCAAGCTCTCGGTTTGCATAGGACCCATAAGATCCATATGGAGAAGCTCTAGAGGCTCCTTGGTGGAGAGATACTTGCCCTTTTTATGCATGCTTTTAGTTTGTTTTCCTTGTTGACAAGGTCCACAAATACCATTGGCTTTCTTCCCAAGCTTAGGGAGGCCACGCACACATTCAAACTTTCCAAGGGTCCGTAGATCCCGAAAGTTCATGTGGCCAAGTCTTTCATGCCACAACTCAATTTGCTCATCCTTGGACACATTGTTTGAGACTATTCTAGCTTCAAGACAATAGCAATTGTCGCTAGATCTCATACCTTTCAATAAGGTTTGTCCATCGGGCTTTAAGATAGAGCAATTCTCTTTGCTAAACAAGACGGAATATCCTTCATCACTAAGATGAGAAATGCTAATCAAATTGGCTTTCAAGCCATCAACAAGTAAAGCATTGGATAAAGAGGACAATCCGGGAACGGAAATGGTTCCTTTCCCTATGACTTTCTTTTTGGATCCATCACCAAAAGTGACATTTCCTCCTTCCTCCATAACAAGAGTCTCAAAGAAACTCTTGTTTCCCGTCATGTGCCTAGAGCACCCACTATCAAGATACCAAAGATTAGAAGAATTTGCCTTCAAGGCAATTTGTGCAACATGGCAAACATTTTCATTCTTCCTAATCCATTTAAGAACAACATTTTCTTTCTTAATGGTCTTTGGTACATGGGCTCTAGATGTCCTAGGATCATGCAAATTAGTCATATCATTCCTAGGAACATGCATCTTGGCTCTAGTCTTTCTCTTCTCAATCATGCTTCTAGTTCTACACATTTTAATATATCGAAAGCAATTTGGTCTTATGTGACCATTAAAACCACAAAAGTGACAAATTGGAATGAATTGAGGAATCATACCTTGTCTTTGAGCTTGCATGGAAGTCTTCCTATGTCTTTGTGGTTGAGAGGGTTCAATCCATCTTCTTTGTTGAACCGGTCTATCTTGCTTCCCTTTTTGAGCCAATAGATGAGGAATGTTGGCTTGAGGTTGTCTCCTTGGTGCAACCTTCACTTGTGCACTTTTTGAGCTTTGTCCTAGATCTATTTTCTTCCTAGGAGTGTGCACCGGAGAAGCTTCTATGTTGCCCAAGCTCTTAACAAACACGGTCTTCTTAGAGGAGGTGATCTCTTGACAATCTTCAAACCCAAGACCTCTCTTGTCACATGGACTCTTTCCAACACCAAGCATGTGATCTAATTTTTTGGTGCTAGAGTCCATCCTAGTAAGTGACTTCTTAGCTTCAACAAGCTCCCTCTTCAAACCTTCTTCATTCCTCCTAGATAAAGCTAACTCCTCTTTTAGCTTATCTTCTCTCTTCTTAAGTCTTTCCACTTCTTCACTTAGGAGATCATTGTGAGATGAAAGCTCAAGATTTTCTTCTCTCAACATCTTGATCTTCTTAGTGGTTTTCATCTCTAAGCTCCTAAACTCCTTAAGATATTCAACTAACACTTCTTTCTCCACATATCCATTAGTGGAGTTAGCATCGGAGTCATCTTCACTAGAGTCACTTTCCCTTTGACTCTCTTCCTCTTTTTCACTACCACTTTTGCTCTTGTGAGAAGAGGCAAAAGCTAGGAAGTTAGCCATGATGTCTTCATCATCCGAAGAATCATCTTCTTCATTGGAGTCATCACTACTTCCACTCCAAGTGGCGGCCATCACTTTTCCCTTCTTCTTTTCCTTGTGATTAGCACATTCGGGAGCAAAGTGACCAATCCCGCCACACTCAAAGCAACGGACCCCTTTCCTTTCGGTCCTCTCTTGCCTTGGTTCAAACTTCTTGAAGGGAACCTTTTTCTTGTCTTGGCTTCTAAAACCAAATCCCTTCTTTCCAAACTTCATAACCTTGTTGAATCTTTTCACAAACAAGGCCATGTCTTCATCCGAGTCATTCTTCACCTCCTTTTCATCCTTAGAAGCTTTCAAAGCAATACCCTTTTTCTTTTTAGGAGGAGTAGTGCTAGGACCCTTCCTAGACTCATAGGCTAGAAGTCTTCCAATGACTTCACTCGGCTTCATATCCTTATATCCACTATTTTCTTCTAAAGCCGTCACCTTTGACTCAAACCTATCCGGTAAGGATCTCATAATCTTTTGTTTAATCCTCCTATCCGAATAAGGATCACCAAGTTGATGACTTTGGTTGACTATGTCCATCAACTTGATCTCGAAGTCGTTGAAGCACTCATTCTCCTCCATCTTGAGCATCTCAAATTGAGTTTGGAGAACTTGAAGCTTGGAGTCCTTCACAACTTCGGTTCCCTCATGAGCAACTTCTAGGATTGTCCATGCCTCCTTAGCAACCCTAGTGTTTTGAATCAACTTGTATTGATTCTCATCCATGGCACATAGGATGGCATGCATAGCCTTCCTATTCCATTTTGACGCCTCAAATTCTTGTGCACTCCATTGTGCCTTAGGCTTCAAAACTTCTTCTCCTCCACCCGTAGGAGTCATCATGGGAAGATCATATCCATCTTCAACCGACATCCATGCTCGGTCATGAAGTTGACATATGTAGGATTCCATCTTCCCTTTCCATGAGAAGTAATTCAATCCGGTGAGAAGAGGAGGACGTGTGCTAGAAGCCCCCTCGTTGCTACCACCGTTTCCACTCATTGTGTTTATGAATGAAATGAAATGAATGCACAATGTATGAATGAACAAAACTCACACAAACGCAAAACACACCAAAATGAGCAAGGATCACCTATGTATATCTAGGAACCCGCTCTGATACCAATTGAAACAAATTATGGTGTGTTCAATATTAATCTAGAGGGGGGGTGAATAGATTTTATCCGATTTTACCAAATTTTCGTTAATGGTCAAGATTACGAAAATACCCTCCACTAGTCAATATACAATAGCAAGTGTAATATGGTGCGGAAATTAAAAGACACTTGATATTTACGTGGAAACCCTCTCGGGAAAAACCACGGGCTATGTAAGTGAGCCACACTTGAACCTCGAATCCACTAAATGTGTAAAACGATTACAACCTAATCCCGGAAGTAATCACACACCTACCTACTCCCGGTATAAGTGAACCTAGTCCCAATGCTTGTGATTTATGCAACCTAATCCCGGAAGCAACACAAGACTTAGTTCTCAATGAAGAGAAAACAACCTAAGTGAATATATGAAATACTCAAAATGCAACAAGAGCAAGGCAACTCTATATGCTTACCTAGAATGATGATATATCAATGAAATCAATCCTAGATATCAAAAGCTAAATGACATATCATAAAGCTTAGCTAGATGTTATCAATCACAAAACAATCCTAGCTATCAAACAATGTCAACATGTCCAAACATGTGAACTCAATTAGTTGTAGAGAATTTCTAACAACATAATTGTCAATTAAATCCACAAGAACATTCAATTAAGCTTGACTAGATAAATAAACATTAATCTATCAACCTAATCATCAACCAATTGTACAAGAATGTTCTAGGGTTAGCTATTTAGGGAAAATCATCCTAATCATGTAAGCTATCACAAACAAAATCCAATCATGTCATAACTTCACTAAATATGCAATAAGAGTGAAGATTTGCTAAACTAAGTAATAAAAGACATGTCTTGACTAAGATAGAACAATAAATGAAGATGTTGAGTTTGTTCTACTTACCAAGTCATAAATGAAGAAGACCCATGGAAGATTGATGCATGAAACATGTTAGATGCACATGGGTTTTGGGTTTGGAGAGTTAAAGAAGCAAGATTGAAGCTTTCTCTCTCTAGGGTTTGAGTTTCTCACTCTAAGGTCTGATTTTGAGCTCTTGAAAACGAGCAAGGAAGAAGATGATACTTATATAGGACCCCTAGATGAAATGACGTCGTTTTGAAAAATTTGCAACAGATCGCCCGATTCTGCGGCCTTGACCGCAGAACACAAGGGCGCAGAAATGCACCTGATGGTTTTGCGGCCCCTAAACGCAAAAACCAAGGGCGCAGAAAAGAGGACAGAGAGTATGGTTTCTGATCCTCATTCTGCGGCCTCATTTCTGCGGCCTTGGCCGCAGAACAGGGCGCAAAATGCGCCTGATGGAGCATCCTAAAATCTAACCATGCTATGCAATACTAAGCAAGATGCAACCAAATAAACATGCATGAAGAGAGATGAAATAGGCAATAATGCATACACACAATAAATACACAACACATTCAAGAATGAGAATTATGCAAGTGATGTGTGTGTGTGCATCTACTTCTCTTCATTGCAAGAAACACTAAGTATGATACCTTTGGAGTGCTTCTTCCCTTGAGGTCTTGAAAAGGGCCTTTGAGCATGATCTTCAATCACCTAACTACCTTTACAATTCAAACCCCCAATATGTGGTTTGTCTACGAAATAAGCCAATCAACAATGGGAATCCTTACACACTATAGATCGGAGGTCTACAACTGGTTATTGCACCTATGTTTGGGGTAACCTTGTTACTTGGCAAAGTAACGTTGATTGAAGCAATCCATTTGTTAGACACACAAAGTATGCACATCATTGTTGTGTTGAGAAAAGTGTTTGGAAGAATTTGAGCATATACCTATTCACCCCACCCTCTAGGTATATTTACACTATAATTGCTTAAGGGAATTTCAGAAAGGGATCTTCAGAGCTGAGAGCGCATTCGTTGAAACGATTCTCGAGCTAGCTGATGGATATTATCATGTTATAAAAACCTAACTCTCAAGTGCACAAATCGTGAGATAAGTATAGCAACAAGTAGGGATTGTTCCCACAAGGAAAAGTGAATTATCGATTAAACTAATTTTAATTAAAGCTAAGCAATTAAAAGTGTCCAAGAGATTTTGATTGATTGAGTGGTTGATTGATTAAAACTAGATTAAACTAAGAAAGCAATTAACAAGAATAAGTGAATGTGATCAAAAGGTGAGAAAACTAGGTTATCAATGCTCCCCAACTACGTTTACTCAATACTTCGAATTAACTTTGATAAAAGATGTTAATCAAATTAAGGGTTCGTTCTTAAATTAAGTATGATTGTTACCATATTAACATGGAATGAATCAAGTATTCTCAATTATATTTTACCTCAAACCTGATGTGTAAGCTACAACCGAGAACCCATTAAGTGAACGAACAAGTGAATCAAAACTTACGTGCATATAGACATGCTAAGAAGTTTTACCAATTCAATTGAAAAGTGATTAAGCGTGGTGACATAACACACTCTAAACTCAATCATTAAATCATTAAAAACCCTAGATTCATGTCTGAGCATATAAACATACATTAACAAGAATAAAGAATTATGACATATGATGAATTGAATGAATCAAAACTTGAACTAGAAAATATAGTCAATTCTATCAGAGAACATTTATAAAGGTTCACATTGATTCCCTAGTATGGAGTAAGTTACACATATCGGAAATAAAAACATAAGAGAAGTAATTGATAAAACTCATGGAAGCCTTCAATGAACTCTTCCACCTTCAATGAACTCTTCCAATCTCTGATGCTGAAATCTTCTTCTTCGCCTTCGAATCTCCTATGTGTAAAGATGGATGAGAGAATTGTGTGATGAGTTGTGTAGTGAATGGTCTGTGGTCTGAAGGGTGAGAGAGAGTTGGGGGACGGCCCCCTTTGGTGGTTTAGGACCTCCCTTTTCTAGATATCTCGAAATTAGGGTTCAAAGGGGTTTAAATAGGTGTAGATGCTAAGCCAAGTCCTTAAACAACAAGGAAATCAATTCCCCTTTATAACTCTACCTTTTTGGGATTCTATTTCTTTCCTAATCCATCCAAATTGATTACTTATTGAAGGAGGATAAGGATTAGATGTCTACTTGCTTCCCAAGACTCTCACACATGTCCAAGAAGATAATATTTCCCGTTTCGAAAACTTGTGAAACAAATCCCGAAAGTATTTGCGGATTTTATGACTGACTGATCTGACCTTAGGGTACTAAAATGGGCATAACTTCTTCTAGAAATATCGGATCGACGAGCCGTAAATCGGGTTGGAAACTAGACTTCCAGGGCTTCAAATCCATAGGTAGCAAGACATACAGTTCAATTGGAGCTGAGAGATATGGCCCTCACAACATGGCTCAACTGCACTATCTTGGTATACCGTAGTGACTACCGTTGTGAAAGCCACAGCGGTCATCAGAGCGGTCTTTACTGATCTTGAGAGCGCTTTGGGTGCCGTTGTGGAAACCCATAGCGGTTTATATGGCAGCTGATGGCAAATTACATAAAAGTCCCTTGAATCTTCCAAAATCATGTTTTTCCCATGAAATACTTCAAATATATCATTTGGATCTAACAACCTGAAAATGCTCAAACACACAAATTAAAATCCTAAAAGACTCGAGAAACAAGCAATTGATTGGAGGAAGGGGGATCAAAAACATATACATTAAATGACTGATCACTAGCCACTTATTGTCACCATATGTCACCCCTCGGTTGAGCTCCTTCTCTTAGGCATTAAACTTACGAAAAATTGTATTTTAGTCCTTGTAGTTTGCCTTAATCTACGTTTAGTCCATGGTTTTTTGGTATTGTAAATTTTAGTCCATCCTTTCTTTGACAATACGTATTTCAGTCCCTACCATCCAATTATGTTAGTGTTCTATCAAGTCAATGAGGGTTAATGAGGGTAAAAAGGTAAAATAATATCAGATGTTCTAGAATCTTATTTAACCAAAGTGTATAATAGTAATTTAGAAATTAATTTAAAAAAAAAACAAATAAATGTTATTATTAAATTAAATAATAATTTTTTTATCAAAAAAATTAAATAATTAATAAAATAAGTAATATTAAAATAATTAATAAAATATTAATATTAAAAAAAACTAAATATTAAATGTATTTAAATTAAAAACAATTAAAACAAATTATATATATTAAAAAAAAAACACAAATAATAAACAAAACAAAAAATTACCAAAACTAAAATAAAATAAAATAAAAAAGAAAACAGAAACAAAATATCATCATCGACCTAAATCATCATCTCCCCACATCCATATCTTCTTCTTCATTCATCTCCATCAAACCCCATCATCAACTCAAACACAAACCTTAATCCACCCAAACAACAAGATGCCAAAATCAAATCAATTTAAAATAAAACCAAAATTTTCACCAAAAAAACCCCAGATTTGTTTCATCACCCGCCTCATTGTTGCTTGCTGTCGTAGCCACCACGCCGCCACCAGAAGGCAAAGACACACAACGGCGATGCAACGCACGACCCATAAACGCCGATCTTAAGCAAAGACCGGTGATCGATCAACACTGATTGAACGAACAGTGAATGATGGGACCAACAGCGGCTGATCTAGGTTTGGGTCGCTCGATCTAGACCAGATCGTAGATGACAACCGACGACCAGATCGTAGATGACAACCGACGATCATGATCGTCGCCGCGAATCGCACAGTTATGGTGCAAAAACTAGCCAATGGATGAGATTACGGGTTTGGGGAGGTGTTGACCCGAGATCAATCACGTGTCTAGGTGACCAGAGTGAGAAAACCCAAAGCTGGGTTGATCGAAGAAGAAGAAGAGTTGTGTGAGACATAGTTTACAATTTTTTGTTTGTTTGTTTGTTTGTTTGTTTGTGAATATAATGTGATGATGTTTATGGGTTTTGTGGTGATGATGGTAGATGTTTGAGGTTTGAGGTTGATGATAATGGTTTTTTTATTTTATATATTTTTTATTATTTTATTTTTTTATGTTTTATGTTTTTTTTTTTTATTGAACTAGTTTGTCTAGATGAACAACCGGGTTTGTTGAATTTAGGTTTGTTGAATCTGGTGGTGATGTTGAATCCAATTTTTTTTTTTAATTGGAAAAAGTGATATTAATTTTTAATTTTTTTAATTTAAAAAAAAGGTTTTTTAATTTTTAATTTTTTTTTATGATTTCCACATTTCTTATGATATTTTTTTTGTATAATTTTTAATATTTTATTTTAATTATAAATTTGTAAGTTTTTAATGTTTAATAATATTTTTCATTTTATTATTTAATATTTTTCATATTTAATATTATTTATTATTTATTAAATTTTAATTTTTATGATTAAGAAAAAAAAAAGGGGGCAAATTGGTAAATATTCCTTGTTTTACTTTTGCCCATATAAGACAAAAGTGAGGGTGTCAGTGTCTTTTCAATACTATCATCATTTTTCAAGGGCATTAGGGTCAATATACCTTATGACAATGACAGGAATGTACTTTTAACGGATTCCATCATAAAAGGACTAAAAATTATAATACAAAAAAACCGTGGACTAAACACAGATTAAGGCAAACTACGGGGACTAAAAGACAATTCCCCTTTGAACTTAAAACTAGTTACCAGCTAAGTCGAAAGTTATATATATATATATACACATATATGTATGTATTAGTTCATACCTTGCTCGGAAGAGTAACTAGATGAAAACCCAAATTCGAGGAGATGTTGAGAGTCCAACAAGGCCTTGCAATCTTAAAGCTATGAAGAAACAACAAACACCTCCCAAATGTGATACAACTCATCGCCGTGCAGTATGGGAACCAAAGACCAAGGAACTGTGAATGGAAAGTTAAATATAAAAAGAGGATGACAGGGGTTTCAAGAGCTAAGGGTAACCATGATGTCATTCTCAACTAAAATAAATAAAAGTATCAGACATGATTCAAAAGAAAAGAATGTAGGAACTGATATCACACAAGATTCTGCATACAAGTTTTAACCCCAATCCCTAGAAGCTAAGAACCACTTCTTATTTTTAGTCCTTATGGTTAGTGAGAAGCTCTGAAATCAATTTTTTTTTATCGGGGAGTGAAATAATACCAGCCAGGTGTAGGACCTAACTTAAAACAATTTAAGTATTATAATTCAAACAGAGTAGGATCAGAATTGAGTGTGGTTTGGAAAAGGACCAACATGGCTACTAGAATCCTCCAACCATTATGACATAACCGGGCTAGAGCAAGTCTGTGCCAATGTAAAATCCACCTCACAAAAGGGTGGAGGGCCAACCTCATTCCACAATAGAAAAAGCTAGCATGCAAGACCACCTCGTTGCGACTAGGACGACTTAGGATGTTATTGACTTGTGGCAATTCCAATGCTACATAGTCAGGGATGCAGTAGAGGATTATAAGTAGAGGTGACCACAGTTCAGTTCAAACCAGAACTGTGGGCTAAAGAACCGAACCAGAATCAGAAAATTCGGTTCCAGTTCGAAATCGGAACCTAAATCTGAACTTGAATCGGGACCTATAAGGTTCCAGTTCTAAATATTTTGGAACTAATTTGGAACCGTTGGTTCCAAACCAATAAACCAACGGTTCCAGACCAATTCCTTTTTTTTTTAAAATAAATAAATAAATTACTCGTTGGAGGCTCATTTTGACTGTTAGGCCTCCAACGATCAATTTTTTTTTTTAAAAAAAAAAAACCCTTTTCCTATAAATAATCCTGCTCCCATTTCATTTCTCCTCACTCCAATTCTCTCTCAATTCTCCAATTCTCTTTCAATTACTCAATTCTCTCTCAATATTCAAATTTTTTTTTTTTTATTGCAATTAAATCGCAATTATATATTTCTTTTTACTCAATTCAAATTTTTTCCAACAATTTTTTCAAATTCATTTCCAACCAATTTTAAATTAAAAAAAAGGTTCGGAACATTAGGGAACCGGAACTGAAACCGAAACTAAACGACCTCTACTTCAAAGACCTTGAAGCGCATTATGGTGGACTCAATTGCATTAATACCAAAAGATTCATTAGGGTCAAAACAATTGCGTCTTATAGGCGGCCGAGAATTAGAGTTTGGACGAAAGCCTCATGAAGGAAGCCTTACCATGATTGTGGGAATTCGAGGGGACTAGTCATCAAGGGTGTCAGTGTATCACTCTCTTCTTCCATCTCGTACTCGTCAAATTGGGGCAAAATACTTACGAAAGGGAAAAATTCCTTACGCTGCCAAGTCCTTAGTCCTTCAAAATTGCCGAGGAAGAAGTTCTGAAAAAAATAATAAAATATAAATAAAAAAAATTGATGATGACGTCATCTGAGATTAGGATTAGGTCATCCTCAACCCATTAAAAAAAATGAGGATAAGGAAGATGTCACCAAAAATAAAAAACTACTGTTATTTTACTAACATCGGGTGGCAGGTAACCCCACCTGGTAACATGTGTTCAGTGTTTTTCCCCAAAGGCGCCTATCCATCGGCATAACAGGGTACTTCACAGAGAAACACCATGAAAACAGGTGAGGCCCTTAAAGCCATTAGAACCAAAATCCATTTCTGATGTGCAGGATCCTTAACTAAAGGCAAGCACAGAGCATACTCGGATCATTACAGACTATATCTCATCTCTGGATCATTTAGAGAAAGAAAAGAAAACTTAGAAAGCCATAGAAATTACAAAACACTCTGAAAATTTTTATATAAAACTGCTTCTGCCTTTTTTACAGACTGGGAGGTGCCTCTTATATAGAGGAGAGGACCAGAAAACAAACAAAATGAAAACAGAGGCAAAACAGAGTCGTGCCTAACAGGTGGCAGACAGGATAAGCATGAATTCGGTGTGAGTGCCGAATCACTATTACAAAGTCCAAAGTAAAAGGAAAACACTCATTTTTCACAAAGTGAAAGCATAAGTAAAAACTTTTATCATTAAAGTGAGTCACGAGCTTTGAGGCGGGAATCACGGGTTATGGGCTGCTCAGATTGCATGGTTGGTGCTTTTCATCGTCAGAGTCATCGGCTCCACATATGAGACAGGGCCACTGACTGTAGACAAAAGGATCTTGGGAGTCTATCATGTGGCTTTGGATGGAATGGGGATCTTCAGGATCACCATGCAGGCGAGGGACGTCAGGGATGATGTAATATTCGTCTGAAAAATCATTATTGACATTGCACAGAAAATTGAGCAGGGATCTCTGAATAGTCTTTGGATACCATTCTGGGTAGTCATAAGTGGTATGCCACTCATAACTGACGTTGGTGGTCCATAACAACCTTTTGTGGGGGTTGTATCTGTATGGACGATGGAGTATCCATATACACTGGACTGCTTCAGCTTCTTTTTTGTTGAGTTTCCAGAGATTGTAATTTCCCATGAGATTGATTATGTCACGCTTCCAAATGTCAAGGGGATTGAACCATTGAAGGAATTTCCAGAGCAGGGAGTTTGACATGGTGGCGTCATGAAGGTAGCCTGACATAGCCTGTAACGGAAAACGAAAGCAAAATGATGCAAAACTGAGAAACACCATAGGTACCATAGAAGGTCTGGAGAGAAATAGTAAAATGGAGGCATGATGAATGGGTCGAGGAATGGTCTGTTGGGGTTGGTAAGATCACATCGAACACCTTGGGCTCTTATCCTGTTGAGGTAGATGGGGAGGTATGTTCTTGCGAAATTCATGATTTGGTCAAGAGAGGGTGTCTGGCCATGAGGGATGGTGGATTGAAGTTCGGGTGGAAAATCTCCTGTTGGGGGAGGTGATGGAGCAGAAGATGAGGCTGAGGTCAGCATGTAGACAAGAGGTATTTTTTGGTAGACCTGGGTAGGAGGTAGTATGGGAGACAGTAGATGTACTGTGGGAGGACGAGAAAGCATATCAGCAATTATGTTGTGGTTTCCTTTCACGTGCTTAACAGTAAAATCATATCGGGCAAACCAATCTTTGAGCCTGAGAAGTTGTGGATTGGGAGGAATCTTGTTTCGAAACTCGAGGACTTTAGGAAAAGAAGAGTTGTCCATTTCAACAATAAAGTTCTGTGTTCTTAAGTGGAAATCAAACTTTTGGATGCCGTATTTGACTGCTATGATCTCTTTGTAGACAGTATGATAATGGGTTTGGGATTCTTTGAACTGTCCACTAGCGTGACCACAATAGGAACGGTGACCATTTTTGTCTTCAAGGAGGATGGCCCCCCAGTGGGTATCACTAGCATCTGTTTGGATGATGAGCTGGCCACCAGAAGGAATGGTGAGGGCTGGAGGAGATTGTGATATCTTCTTCAGCTCAGCAACAGCTTTGGTATGGAATGAGGTCCATGAAGGAGGGTTCTTTTTTAGCATCTGAGAAAGGATAGTGGTATGGTGGCTGACCTTGGGGATGAAATCTCTGATAAAGTTTACAATACCAAGGAACTGTTGGACTTGTTTAGCAGAGAAATGAGAATCTGGGAATTCTAAAAGTTGTGTGGCAATGTGGGAACCTGGGCTGTATTTGCCTTTGGAAAGTTGCATGCCAAGGAATTCAATCTGAGGTGTACCAAGAGAGCTTTTGTTATCTGATAGCATGATGCCATGTTGGTCAATCAAAGAATGGAACTGGGTGAGGAGTTGGGAATGAGAGTGTTCATCTGGAGAAAAAAGGAGAATATCATCAATGTATATGAGGGCTGAGTGGAGTAGAGGATGGAATATTCTGGTAACAGCCTTTTGGAAAAGGGATGGGGCTGTTTTCAGGCCGAAAGGTAGGACTTTCCATTGATACTGTGCATTCGGGATGCAGAATGCGGTTTTGTATCTATCTTCAGGATGGATGCCAATTTGCCAAAATGTACCTTTGAGATCAAATTTGGAGAAAATGGTTGCATTTGAAAGCTGAGTGAACAAAGTGCTTGTCTTTGGAACAGGAAATTTGTCATCACGTAAGAAGAGGTTGAGAGGTTTGTAGTCAATGACGAGTCTCTTCTTTCCTCTTTTTAATTCGGACCTTTTTTCTACATAAAAGGCTTGGCAGGCCCACGGAGAGGAAGTGGGCTCTATGAGGCCTTGTTGTAGCAGATCAGCACATTCAGCTTGGGCTAATTTTAGGTCTGAAGGAGACATGCCAGAGTGGCAAGCTTTGGTGGGGTTGACGTCTTCATTGAGCTTGAAAGGAAGCTGTATGAAGAATGTAGGGTTTCGCCACAAAGGGTTAGGGTGAGTGAAGGAAGAATGGCTATCTACGCAGAAACGTAGTAGCTTCTTCTGGATTTCCTGGAAAGTAGGATGGATTTCTGACAGAGGAAAAATCTTTGGAAGGAACGTAAAAGATTTAAAATCTTGCTTATAAGCGATTCCTTTAGGTAGTATGCGGAGAGATCTGCATTTGCTGTAGACATCCCAATAATAAAAAAATGGAAATAATCATTTTCCCCCCTACTGTTCACCATATTGTTAAAGTAAGGACACAGTTTGTGATTATTAGCCGGTCTACCCCCTAAAATGAAAATATTATTAAAACTACCCCTTCTGATTGCTTTTGCTTGACAGAAACAAACTCTGACATCATTTTGCTCTTGAATTGACCAAAATACCCTCCTGTGCTTTTTAAAATCAGATTGCACGTGATGTTAAGCAGTTGCAGTTTGTAAAAAGACGAAAATGCCCTCAAAAGATAAAATTACTAATTTGCCCTCTAATTAATACCGTTGAGTGTCAACGGTTATATTCATGCAGCCCTCATCTATTCAAACCTGCATATATATATATATATATATATTCCACGTTCATCAACTTTCACAACACACAACACAATAAACCATTCACACCACTGTTTTCACACCACTGTTTTCACACACATTTGAAACACCATTGACATAGCTCCATTCCTCCATTCTTTTTGACACACAATAAACCATTCATTCACAGAAATTTCAGCACCCTTATTCACACACATCTGAAACACAAAATCATACATTTCAAAAATCATTCACGCAGCTCCTATGGAAGGAAATTCAAAGACGATAAGTGAAGAAAGCAACATCAATGGTGGCACTGTGATATTCAAAAACAAATTCTGCATATGTGGTATGAAGGCTGGGGTTAGAATCTCAGAGTCAAGTCAAAATCCATGTAAGTTATTTTTTTTTTGTGAAAAAAGGCAATGCAAATTTTTTAAATGGTGGCAGCCAGATGAAATGGAATTTATGGGAAGTTTGCAATCTCATGAAGAACACAACAGAAATTCAACAGAAATTGGATTGCTAAATGCAAGGATGCATAGACTGGAATCTAGTCTAAATGGATCCATGCAAAACTTGGAAAGAAGTTTAAATCAGAGAATGCAAAACCTAGAGGGGAATTACGGATACAAGTTTCAATCAGAGATGATAATGCTTGCTAATATGCTACTATTTGGTCTCTCTATATATGTGTTTTATGTTAGTTTGATGAATATGTAATGCACTTGACCTATCCTATGTAATATAAATTATCCTTTATCAAAAAATTTCAGTTACATACATAATGCAAAATTGAGCACAAAAGCACTATAAATGGCAGGAAATGCTTGACAGTACCATAATACTCACAAAAGCACTAACATTACTCACAAAAGCACTGACATTGACACTAACATTAGCACTAACATTACCATAATACTAACAGTACCACAATACTAATTACTATCAGTTCAGAATTGTTCACCTAACAGTACCAACATACTAACAGTTACATACTAACAATTCATAAATATAACCAACATACTAACAGTTCAGAGTTGCTACCAACACAAATAGTAACTACAAAAATACTTGCAACATTACCACGATAACACTAACAGTTAAGATCTTGAGTCAGCTGAGATTTTGCTTGAGTTTGATTCTGAACTTCTGTGGGCTGTGAGGAACCAACATCTCCCTTTCCTTGTTTTGCCTTTCCTTGTTTTGCCTTCTGTTTCTGTACAATAATAACCTCAAATCAGAATTCCATTAATTTAATAAAAAAAAATTAAACATGCAATAAAAGAGTGTGAACATACAAACCTTAGTGGGAGGCTGTGAAGAAGTGGCAGAACCTTGTGATTGTGAATGGGAGACACTGACATCGGTTTTGTTTGGCACCTTCTGTTTCTGTAAAAAAATAAAAAAACAGATATAAAAGCATTTAAGAAAAAAAGAATAAAAGCATTTAAGAAAAAAAGAATAGTTACCTTGGTGTTCTCACTTTTGCAAGACCTTGAGTTATGTCCAGGCTGCTTACAATTTCCACACACAACAGTTCCAGTTTTAGCTGCCTTTTGTTTCTCATCCTCTTCCCTCTTCCTTACAAGCCTTGGCCTACCTGGTAACCTTTTTAGTGGTGGTGCATCAACATGAGCTGTACCAAGATCAACCCATACACACATGTCTGGAATGGGATGGATCATAGAACTGTATGTTCTTAGATAGGCAGACTTGGACAACATTGGGTCAATAAATTCAGCTAAATTGTTTTGATCACCATGAACTCCAAAATGGTATCTAATCCCTGCCAATGCATGACTGCATGGCACCCCACTAACTTGCCATTGACCACACTCACAAGTTTTTTCAACTAAGTTGGCAGTGTATGCCCTTCCTACACCCAACATCTCATATTTCCCCCCACCTGAATGTAGGGTCTTAAGGATTCTACTCTCCTCACTGTTTTCTAAAATCTTTTTGTTAACAGAAGGTGGTATATCTGTTTTCCATGTGTTGCACTCGTCTTTCCGTAATTGGAATCTACTCATCACTAGTCTCCTAATGAATTCCATCAACTGTAAATAGGTCCTAGGCCTAAAATCCTTGAGCATGCTGTTGAAAGCTTCTGTCATATTATTAGTCACACTTTCACATTTGATTGAAGCATCAAATGCATGCCTAGACCAGTGACAAGGCTCTATTTCAGCTAGGTATTTCAATACCTTGGGATTTATACTACCTATATCTGCCAATATCTTCTTAAACTCAAACCTATCAGCTGTCTTAGCTGCTTTCCAGAAAAGGTTCTTTAATTTTTGTCCACCATATGGACCTTTGAAATTTGCATAAATATGTCTTGCACAAAACCTGGTTAAAAATATAAATAAATTTCATTGCATATAAATATAACAGTGCATATATATATATATATAAAATAGTGCAACACACATATATAAAACAGTGCATATATATATAACAGTGCAATATACATATATAAAACAATGCATATATATATATATATATAACAATGCAATACATATATAAATGCAATATACATATACTACCTACTGCATAAATAAAGCAGTGCATATATACATACACAAAACAGTGCAATACATATACTACCAACTGCATAAATAAAACAGTGCATGCATATATAAATGTAATATACATATACTACCTACTACATAAATAAAACAGTGCATATATACATATATAAAACAGTGCATGCATATATAAAACAGTGCAATATACCTAATGCTTGCACGTGGCCATTGCATCTTCAAAGCACCAATGACCCCCTTCTGCCTGTCACTCATGAAGCAAATTGGCTTCTCATCAGGGTACCTCAGGAAAATCCTCAAATGCCGCAGAAACCAAGACCAACTAAGGAATGTTTCTCCTTCACATATGCAGTAAGCCAGTGGGTACAAACCACTGTTTGCATCTAGTGCAACTGCTGACAGGAGGACTCCTCCATATGGACCTTTCAAATGACACCCATCGATGCCAATGAAAGGTCTGCATCCCTCCAAAAAACCCTTCCTCTGTGCATCAAAGCTCACAAACATCCTTTGGAAAGTTGATGTATTCTCCAAAAGGTGAATGTAAGCTGCTGAACCAGGGTTACACTGCTGCACCATTACTGCATATGCCCTAAGATGCTTAAAACAATCCTCATGCTCTTTAAGCATCACCTCTACTGCCCTCCTTTTAGCCTTGTATAGTCTTTGAGTATCCATAACAACATTAAATTGATCTCTCAACAGATCCGAGAGCACACCTGCTTGGATTCCAGGATTACTCTTCACTAGAGCTTGGAACTTCCCAGCTATCCACTTAGATCTTGCCTCTTTACTCTTGTAAATCCGATGACAGGTGTGCTCACTCTTGTAGGTCTTCACTTGCATTGTTGTTTCATCACCAACATTAGAAGCATGAATCCTCCATGGACAACCCTTTGCCATACATGCCCATGTTAGCCTATTTTTATCATTCTTAATTTTGTTCAAGTTAAACCCCTCCTGAATAGCAAAATCAGTCAACAATGACCTCAACGTGTAAACACTGTCATGTGTTTGTCCAACCTCAAACCTTATTGGACAGCCTACCAATTGCTTAAATGGGTTACTCTTTACCACCCTAGCTAGTCTAGTATCAGAAACCTCATCACCTGAGTCACTACAGTATTCATCATCACTATTCGATTGGTACCCTTCAAATAAATCCTCATATTCATTTGTATCCTCACACACTTCCTCAGGAACCTCAGGTACCACAGCTAGTGCAGTAAAACTAGAAGACTCATCACCACCAGCCCTCATAGTAGGAGACTCATCATCACCAGAATCATCACCTAACCTAACCTGACCCTCATTATCACCCCCATTATCACCAAACAAATCTTCCTCAAAACCCATAAAATCATCTGGAGCTGGGATGTCACCTATTAACCTAGGGAGTGTGCTAGAAGAGACCTCAAAATCTGCTGGAGCTGGGATATAAGGCCTTTTTTCTATTTCAAACATTATTTGAGTTTGTTTATGTGCACTAAACAACCTAAACACTTCTAATAGATCACTATCAGTACACACCTCCTTCTTCTCACTTGACCAAGGCAAGTAAACCCAAACAGAGTAATCATCTTCAGGCACCTTATCACTGCCCGTTTGTTTTTCAGACATCGTATGCAACAGAACTATCCTACTAATGTGGTCAGCATCACAAGTACCAAGCTCAACCACTTTAGTATCGATAGTAACATATATTTCAAATATATCTAGACCCATTCAAACTGTGAACAAAATACAACATACATCAAAATCAGAAATTTAATATCAGAAATGTAACATTTAGCAGACATATATCAGAAAACACACATATATATCAGAAAACACACATATAGCAGACATATATCAGACATATAAGACATATCTGACTTGAATATATGCAGACATGAATATATCATATATATCAGACATATCAGACATGAATATATACATCAATATCAGAACTTTAACATATGTTACGTAATCGAAAATATATACATAAATATCATAAAATATTAACATAAGTTACACAAAAGCAAAGCAACTAACGTGATTACACCATATAAACCCCTGATTACACCATATATATCATGTATAAGTACCATCAACAAGTCAATTGCACCATCAATTTGACAGGTGACAACTACAAAAGCAAAAACCCCAAATTTCTTTACATACAAACCCTAAATCATGGACGATAAACACAAAAAACTCTGTCAAATGCAACCATGCATGCAAATTCATGTATAACAACAATAAACTCTTCCCTTACACCATAAATGTGTCAAATAGATACTAGAATCAACTGACAACAAAAAACCCCTAATTTTTGGACATAGAAACCCTAACTCGTGGACGATAAACAAAAAAAACTCAATCAACTGCAACCATGCATGCAAAATCACCATACAATCAGTGAAAAAAGAAAGCTAGGTTGAATATACAAACCTTTGCTTCAAAACGAACAGATTGCCTCTTCGAGTCTTGATGCTCCAAAAACCCCTCTTCTGTAATCGAAAAACAACTAACCTATGTCTAAATCGATCAATGAAACAACGAAATCAAGTTTTTTTTTAAGGATTTGCTGATGGGTGGGTTGGATTTTGGCGCGAAGGTTTGGAGATTACTACTGTTAGAGAGAAAAAGTCAGAAAGGGAACTCAGTTGAGAAGCTTCGTTTGGGACCACCACCCTTTTGTTTATGACAGATAGTGTAAGACAGATATGACGTGGCCTCATATCGTCCACTCACTTCTTTTATTTTAAATATATTATTAATTTTAAATATAAAATGACTTCCATACCCTTCAGCATATATCTCCTTTCCTGATCCCACGCTGAGATTACAATTTTAACCCTCAACAGTAACGGTCTACATCCAATTTGGATGGTTTCCGTTACAGAAGGGGGTCTTTGTTAAATAACTTAATTTCGAGGGGGAATACGGCCAATAATCACAAACTGTGTCCTCATTTTAACAATATGGTGAACAGTAGGGGGGAAAATGATTAAATCCCTAAAAAAAACACATATATAAAGAAGAGAAAGAGAAGAGCATAGGTTTGACAACCTTAGTATGGAGAAATAAAAAGAGCAAAGCAAGATAGAAGGTAAGTCCGACAGTGAGAACATGGACCCTTTATATAGGCTAACACAGCTTAATGATGAGAATATTGAATGGCTATTGATAAGATAGTATTGAAAGACAACTCAAGAAATGCAGAGGGGTTGTAACTTGTAAGATTATGATGATGAAATTGTTGAATAACTACTGACAATTGAACGGGGTTGAAACTTGAAAGACCACTCACAAGATATGCACGAATTAATTTTCCATGACATTCACTTTATACTTTTGTCTGAAAACATTCATAAACTTAAGATCACACAGCACCTTCAATTTTGCCCTATATCAACAATTTCGGCACTAGGATTTTAGGTCATTGTCCATCCATGAAGCACAGCTATGCTTTAACACTAATGACCATGAATGCAATTTCTAGTTGATAAGGAACAATATATTCCAAAAGAAAACTAGCTAAAAAAGAATATACATTACTAAAAAAAAAATACAAAACAAATCTCTTTTTCAGCATCTTCTGGTGGTGTTCTTTTCTATTCTTACAATAAAGCAGGACCAAACATAACACAACAACAGCACCTGATTCTAGAAATAATGTTATACAAATTATGAGTTCCCCAATATACTAATACTACATACAGGTAAAAAAAAAATTAGTGGCAGTGTCTTTCCTTCAATACAACCAATCCAGATGTCCAATGCAATCCGATAGAATCCTATTTCCCTTATACCGCAGGACTTTCATATACAAGCATGTCTGACATATAAAAATAAGTTGTTCTTGCACACCTCTGTCTTCAGTTGTAACTGCAATCTCCGTATTTTTTGAGTTATAGTATACAAGTGAAGATAATATATTCAATTTCATGTCATTTGATGCCAATTCTCAAAGTACTACTCTTGTAGTCATTGTGCACCAGATACACAGAGCACTTAATACTTCATCGTGACTCGGATCTTTCCCGCATTTTGGCTCTGGCAAAAATCACTCCAGCCAGAAGACCTTATAGAATGCAATTACTTTAGAAAATGCCCCAAAAAAAAGTTCATGCTACAGTTCAGAAGATTTGTGTTCGTAAATTTAGCATAAAGCATTAAGCTAGCTTGATAGAGAGAACTTACCAAAAAAGATGCTTGCAGCGTTTTCTAAACTGGTGGGGACTTTGAAAAGAAGGATGCCGGCAACAGACAGAGGGATCTTATTAAGCGATCCCACCAGGCTGCAAATTGCAAACAAGTAATCAGAAACATCTGCTCTTAAAATGATCAACAGCATATCACAGTATGACAAAAATAAAGCACAATACTCAATCTTATGAAACGTATTAGACCTAACATGGGAACATATTCATATACAATGCTGGTTCAAATTAAATTGAATAAGAGATCTAATGCATCACTAACTAATCAAATTGAAACAGAATCGGTCAAAACCAGAGCAAGCCATCACTTGTCTTTACTTGTAGGCCTAAATCAACTTAATTCAACCCTCATTTTTGATGGCATATTGTCAGGATCTGAACAAAGCCTTTTAAGGCAAACTCAATTTGATTTGTATTAATTAACCAAGAAAAATCCAACATACAATTACAATCGGAATATAAAAATATATAAATTCAATTATGCGATAAGGTCAGCAATGTCTCATTTTGTCCAACCCGCATTGCACCTCAAAATACAATTACATTAGCAAGTAAATATTTTTCCATCTTACCTGTATGTGGTAGCCCCAGTTTGATGAAGAAACCACATAGAGGTGAAGCTGATTGCCAGGCCAAGAAATCCACTTAATGTCATTACTAACCAGAAGCTAGGCAACCTCAAAAGTGGCCTGCAAAATAATGTATTTTCAGGTTTATTATCAAGATATCAATATGCATGTCCTACCAAGTTGCAAAAAAGTAACAGAAAAATAACAAGGAAAAAGATAGAACACCAAAATGCCTGACCAGATATGTCAAAAGTGAAACTGGCTTGTGAGGTTATGCCATGTGAGTTAAGGACAGACAGACAGGGAATAATTTTATAAATCACAGTTACCCTTACCTTAGCTTTGTCAAAAGCAAAAGGCAAGATGAATATCAAATGGGATTGGAAGCAATGAGCTAAAGTTTAGGAAGTAGCTTAGCTAACACAGTTGGGAGGTCATGTAATTTTAATAATTTGAATGAGCTTGCTGTAAGATTAGGTGAGGGAAACTGACAAAATGGGACAGTGATTTTGGTTGATATGTCATGCAAGCAAGTGATGCATAGTAATCTAGGTGCCAAGCATGTAGCTTATGTGGAAATGTTAAGAGTTTATATTAGACTAATATCAGTTTTTATCCTAAAAGTTGAGTGAAATGTTTGGCCAAATAATGTGAGGTAGAATACTTCAAGGGAATTCTAAAATGCTTTGGGCTGTTAGACCTCTAACATGAGCATGATTCTAGCCTTAGATATCCTTGCACTAGCTGTATTTATTTATTTTCTTTTATGTTTTACATTTTCTTTTTCTCTAGTGTTGGAAGGTTTGTCATATATGAACAGTTCATTTTTCAGTTGCTCCCATGATTCCCCGTGGAGTATCCTCACCTCTTTATACATCCAACATCTAAAATCATAAATAAGTAAAATAGACCAAAGTAAAGACAATAAAAATAATTCATTTTCAAAAGTTCTGCATCAAAAACAAAACAAAACAAAACAAAAAGAGGGCAAACTCATCTTGGTAAATTACAGAATGTTTTCTAAAAAGTTAATTCTCTTTTCCAGATGCAGATTCAGAAATAACTATTGCCAGGGGTGGATCTATTAGTTGGGTAGACCATACTCTAGAGTCTAGACTAATAAAATAATTTGAATTACCTAAGAATGATAGTTATGGGGGACCACCCAAAGGCTTACACATGTCATATATAGAGATTTAAGGCGGTAAATTAATAACTTCTTGTCATTATATATATATAAAGAGTCTTTCTATTGTTAATTTGTCCTGACAATAAATATATCAGGACGAAGAATATGGACCATAGATTATGGAGATGTTTTGACAAGTGCATACACGGAGTCAAAGTATGTAAATCCAGTGGTCCACATTTTTTGTCCTGATATATTTTTATTGTCAGGACGAAATTTTGCTTATGGGCCCGTTTGAAAGATGGGATATGATGGGATTGGGCTTTATTTTTAGTCTCTTTCCCATGTTTGGCTGGGCTGGTGGGATAGGTATAATTAATCTCATCTAAATTTTGTATCCCACTACAATGGGATAAAATAATACCGACCAAAATTAAGGGATTCATTTGAATCCCATCTCCTTTCATTGTCATCTCTCTTGAGCTAGGGTTCCTGCTTCTGTCAACCAAATTGGTATATGGGGTAGGATAGGAATATTTTTATGAGATATGATAAGATAGGATTGGATTAATTCTTTCTCTGTTCGTTATTCACCCAACTTCATCTCTCTCTCTCTATTTTACATGTCTTTTTTTTTTTTTTTTTTTTTTTTTTTTTTTTTTACTTCTTTCAGACCTCTAAAAGGAAGATGGGTATTTTTATCTATTCTTACATCAGAGTAAGCTCCTATGTCAATAATCATCTGGTTAATATTTTTTTAAATTCAAATATCCTGATTGAATATTGATTTGGTTGACTAAAGTAGGAACCCTAGCTTAAAAGCTCAAAAGAGAGATGTCAATGAAAGGAGATGGAATTCAAATGAATCCCTTAATTTTGGTCAAGATTATTTTATCCCACTATAATGAGATACAATATTTATATGATTAAATAAACCTATCTCACCAGCCCAGCCAAACATGGGAAATGTACTAAAAATAAGCCCAATCCCATCTTATCCCATCTTCTAAACGGGCCCATAAGCAAAATTTCTGAACTATACTTGACTAGTCCCAAAGGACCCTATATATATACATACATACATACATACAAATTCTTAGACAATTTTTAAGCCATTAGATTATAATGGATTGAATGGTTAAGATTTAATCTTTCAAATATCATAAATACTTATCACACCCAATCCCCTCTCATGTCTTCAATATTATCTCTTCTCGATTTTATATATTTAATAAAATTTAAATTAATTATTTCTCTCTCCTTTAGATATGTGCCTTACAATATCTATCTTTTTTTTACCTGAAAACAACCAAAAAAAAAAAATGTTGGCCTATCAAAAAAAAATTGTTAAAGATTTCTCATTTTTTCCGATAAATCTTAGTATGAAAAGTTTAATATAGTGATGCATAACAAGTATGATATACATTGCAACTAAAAGAAGTTTATGATTTATTTTAAAAATTTCTGCAAGTTTATTGGATTGGATTGAAGAAAACTAATAATAATATTTGTCTCAAATAATTTTTTTTTTAAAAAAAAAAATCCAATCCAATATTTTTTATTTTTTCAGAAACCAATCCAACAATTTAATAATCAAAAGTATGATATACATTGCAACCAAAAGATTAAATTTACAAGTTTTGGTTGGTATTAGTATCAGGAAAAAAGTTTAGAGAAGAGAGGAGAGAAACAAAGGAAGATGTTGGAAGAGATGAATAGGAGAGAGAGGGTTAAATTATTTTTATTAAAAAAATAGTAAGGCAGAGAGAGTAAAGATAAGAGAGGAGAGATGATTTGGCATGATTGTGTATTTATTACGTCTGAAAAGATTAAATCTTAACCATTCAACCCATTATAATCTAATGGCTTTGTTTAAGAATTTGTGTAAAAAATGGGGCCATGATCCTGCCCTATATATATATATATATATATAAATGTTCAAGTAAGTGCGCACTGATGTAAATATATGAGGACATTGAATGGGAGCCTCTCATTTTCCATGCTTTGACTTAGTGTATATGCATTTGTCAAAACTTCTCCATAATGAGTGGCTCACATTCAGTGTCCTTACATATTTACATCAGTGTGTACCGATGTGAACAAGACATATATATATATATTTATATTTATATGCATAAACGGATCAATTTTAAAATAAGAAAATATTTTTTATCTTGTTAAATAAGAGATTGACTTAATTTTAGTTTTATCTTAATCATTTTTAGGTCTAGATTTCATTTGTTTTTGGCTATCACATTTGAAATAAGTTTTGAATGAAATTGATTTGAATTACTCTCTTACCTATACTATTCTCTTACATTATTTATTTTTTCTCCTTCGGTTGTAGTTATAATCATCTCTATCTACACAAAGTTATGCTTAGAGCATCTCCAATGCAGGAGTAACTTGCATTTCAGTAAATATTGATATGTCAATAATATTAAGGGACTTGCTTCCTATGTGGCATGAAACCAAACCAACAATCTATCTCCAATACTCCTATTTAAAATACAACATATTAATGACGCGTCTAGTTATTTTATTCTTTTTTATTTTTAACCAAATAACTTTCTTAACAATTTTTTATACTTATCTACAATGCTAGTCAAACTATAAAATCACACTAGACCCTCTGAAAGTAGACAATCATCTTAACGGTGTCGGTCTATAAATTGTTTTTGCCACATCAGCTTGACATTGAATAGTCATGATTGCATTGGTAAAATATATTTTAACACAATGTCTATTTGGCATATAAATGTTTCACAATCCATTATTACATCGAAGATGCTTTAAGTATAACCTCAGAGCATATTTAATGCTACAATGGATTGTGAAAAAATTAAATGTTTAATAGGAAAAGACAAATAGACTGTGTGTTAAAATACGTTTCTCCAATGCAATCATGATTATTCAATGTCAAGCTAAGATGGTGACCTTCTTTCAAAGGGTTTGTTGTACATTTATTTTATCGGTTAACTCAGCAAATATTTAAATAGAAGCATTGGAAACCAAAAAAAAAAAATCTGGACGCGTCATTAATAAGTTGTTTTTTAAATAGAAGCATTGGAGACCAACTTTTGAGTTGGTTGTCTACTAAGTACACCTTCTATTCCATGTAGGAAGCAAGACTCTTAATATTATTGACATATCAATACTCTTATTAAAATGAGGAATGTTAGAATGCCCAAATTCATGCTCAAATGATTTAGCATGTGAGTTGTTATTCATGAGATTCAAGAGATTATAAAGTGAGTGATGTGATTTTGACGATTCACATGCCACATCGGTATTTGGGCAAATTTTTTGGGCAGCCTAGCATTACTCTGAAATACAAGCCACTTTTGTATTAGAGATGCTCAAATATCTTTTATTATCATGTTATTACTTATCGATTGTACTTTTATTTTTTGTTATTCGTTTAGTTTTAAAATAAAAAAGATCTCCTATCTTATCCAATAAGAGATTAAGAGATAAACTAAGTTTTTGTTTATCTTTTGTCATTGTTAGGTTTAGTTTATCTTTACCCTATATGTTTCTAGCCACTGTAAAAGGCATGCCATTGTTATTTGAAATCAGTCTCGAATGAAATTGATTTGAATTACTCTCTTGCCTAGACTATTCTCTCTTTCCATCCATCCGTTTACTTTTCTTCTCTGGCTTCACTGTAACTACATGAGACAGCTTTAAATATTGGCAATTTTGTAGATAGTTCAGTAACTTCAGTTGTATAAAAACAATATTGGAAGTCTGCTAAGCTATCATTACCAATATGGCACCATCATTATGGATTTCACAATATTACTTATTTACTACTCAAAAAATTATTAAAGCACCCCAAATTTCAATGGAGAAAAGAAAAAATTTTGAAGTTCTAGTTTTGTTAATCTATATGGGGAAAAATATGACTTTTGCGCTGGAATTAAATTTTTTTTTTTTAAATTAGTTTCATCTTCTTTAAATTTTATTCTTATTTTTATACAGAACATGTGGGGTAAAACTCATTATTAGGTGAATATTTTTTTTATTAATCAAATTATCTGGTAGTGTCTATGATCATTTAAAAGAGTTTTCGTTTAGGCAAGCATTGTATTGAACAAAAACTACAAAAAAGTGTAGCACGTCCAACTAAGGTCATTTTCCAAACAATTACAAATTCACAACACCAAAACAAGAGAACATCAGAGATTTGTCATCCTGAAGAGTAAAGAAATTGGGTAGATGTAACAAATATGCATAGTCCATACTATTACTAGAATTTTAAAGAAAAATAAGAAAGGGCTAAAAAGAAAACTCACGTTTTGGACAGATAATCCACCTCATTGAAAACAAAAATGAGAAGAACTCCCAATGGCAAAGAAAGTGTGTTATTTAGCAAAACCATCGAAAATTCATTCAAGTTTCCAGACTTGGTAACTTGCTTGGCCGTATCCATAACCCTACGTAATGTGAGCTGCACCAAAAAATAAAAATGTAAATAATCTATCAACTAAACTTTTTAATATTGAAACAAAACATGTTAACAACAAATATGAGGAATTGGTATCAGATACAATTGCACTGAGGAAAAACTAACAGATCTTACAAAATAATTAGAAGTAAATACAATATATAAAATCATGTTTTCAAGTTTCCAACAAAAGTTCAAGTCTAACTGGAATGATATATACATAATAATTTCAAAAAATCAAAATAGACTAGAAAGCACATAACTTTCTTAACAAGTAAAAGAACAATTTATCTTCTCTACATATTGCCATGTGATTCTATATATGCAAGAAATTCATGCCTTTATCAAGTACTTATGAAAAGCTTTGAGTATCATCATTCTTGATGTGCCAAACAATCACTATTAATTATCACATTAGGAGCAAATTAGCCCATACACATAAAAGGTTATGATTGTTGAGGACAAGCACAAGTCTTATTTTTAATGGCCAAAGGGAGTTTATGATATCATAATCGATTGGCAAGTAGAGAACATTTCCCAACTGATCAGACTTTCTTTACTGCAGTAAGCACTATTTAGTCAGGTTAAAGGCACAACATGACCTTTTATGAAGACAATCTTCATATAACATTATTTGTTTATTTATTTATTCGAAACAAAGAATACTTATATTAATAACAAAAGAAAAAGAAGTGATCTTCATATAATACTGTGCTTATTATTGCTTGATAAAATCAGCATAAAAGGGCATGTCTTGAATTACAATATTGATAGATATTAGCCTTAAATTACATAATTTTGATATAAGACTCTAGGCACATCCCTAATTCAATTTGCTTAGAATTGTTGTTCATATTATATTATCACTAAATTATTGGTGCAGTATTTTAGTCGAGGGAATATCAACTTAAGAGAATAAAAAAAAACGAGTTTATATACAGATACATTCAAATATTAACTGATGAAAAATCTGATCAAATCACTTGGAAAAGGTAAAGGACAGTGAGAGAAAATAATAAGGGCTGTAAAGAATGAAATTATGAATGCAGAACAGACAATAAAAGCATTCAAGTTATTTACTCACAGAATATGCTGCAGTTAAGAAACAGTTTATTAGCTGCCATGAATAGCCAACAGCATGAAAAGATAGATCAGTGATCCCTCCAGAAATTGCTGAAATGATCTGGCACCAGACAGACAAAATCTTTAAAAAATTGTGAATTTGAAATTTTATAATAATTTATAACCACATTAATCAAACAAACAAGGATATCTTCAGATTTCAGAACAGTGACAGTCAGTAATAATATACCCAAGTTATGATAATGTTGAAACAATTTACATAAACTAAATCACAGCTTCTCTTGGCAGCCATGAGAACAAGTCATATACAAGACACTTAATATATTAGTTAAAAGTTTCAATTCTTCTTTAAGCTCAAGTGTGTTGTTTGCATTAACATAAACAATTACGGAAATCTTTTATAGCAATTTACGCTTTTGGAGTTAAGCAAAAGATGAAAAGAAAGAACTACCATGAATATGAGTTTCAGTTGCCGAAGAAAATCCATAAACTAAATCACAATAATCTTAAGTTGATTATGTTATTCTACATCCTGATCTAATATCCCTCAAAACAACTGATTCCGAATATCACAATTTGATTCATGGAACTTACCATTAGGAATAGAGCAGCCCAGACTCTGCTGTCATGATGCTTACTGAACAAATACATCTCGCCCAGTGCAGTTATTACATTAGTAACATTCTTCAGCACTGTGACCATAGCAACATTTATGTATTTTAAACTGCAGACAACATAAAACATATTTAATAAACAAGAAAAGTTAGATGTGAACATCAGTCCAATGTTGAGAGTCAAATTAATTCATGAATAGATATCAATTCGAAAATGTTCCTAAAAAACTTAAAAGAACTTGGAATTACACAACAAACACAAGGGAAAATCCATGAGCATGCAATGATCCACATGTAGAACCAACAAACAATGACAGATAAGATTTCTTTATGATTTATTCACATATACGGTAGATCCGATAAGAATTACTCAGTTTCTCACTAAATTTAGGGGGGAAGAAAAAAAACAGAACAAGAACTCAAAAAGAATGGTCATGAATATCCCAAGAAAGATACTGCACTATGTCAGAGACATTGTCAACACACAACTATCTTAACTCGATGCATGATTTTTTTTCTCATTTTGATCCATACACAGAGAGTGGACGCTAACCCCAAAGAGATTCAATACACCAAAATAAGAGATGGTGTGCATCCTCAAATCAAGTCTTGGAAAATGAATATTCAACATATTATACAGGAAAGAGATAGCACGCTATAGAGAAGACATGTCAGTAGCAAGGTCAAGGGAAAAATAAAAACTCCACTCTAACAAACATGACATTATCTTCATAAATGAACAGTTCAATAAACAGTAACTGGAGTTAGGTTCGTACCTAAACATGCTGGTAATGAGCATCCCCACAAATATAAAATTTACAGGCAACCAGACCTTTATCAGCCTCCATGTTAGTGGTTCTGTTGATATTATCCCCAAAAAACTCAACATCGACACAATACACACTGAAATAAAATTCTGGATCCACAAAAGTTTCATGAGTGTGTTGAATACCAAAACTGTTCTTAGATCATTTAACTAAACAGAATCAGTTAAATTCCAAGAAAATAGTTTCCATAAGACAAAACTCAAAAGCATAACATTCTATTTTAATAAGGTACAATAATTAGGATAAAATTACCTGGTACACCATCAAAGTTATTCCAGCATTGAAATCATAGCTGGAAAGCACAAACTTGTTAACCAGTATCATACTGCATGAGGAAATGCAATATGCAAGGCCAGACAATAAGGCCTGATTGTGTATTTTAACTATCCTGCTACTACGTATCGTTTTGTCTCTCTCTTTTTCCAACTTACCACCTTCCAGGTCAATTTCATCCTTTCCAAAAGACTTCATGGTAAGTAACGACCTATATAAAAATGAAACATGATCAATAAAGACTAGCAGTTTATTATTGTTCACTATGTTAAACAGATTAGAGACAAAGTATGTATAAGTGCAAAAGTTAGAAAGAAAAACATGAATTAGCTGACAATGAATCTCATAGGTGTAATAAAGGCATCAAGAAAAGGAGTAAAAAGAAATAGGATACAACAGGTGTCAAACCAGCCATTCAAAAAGATTTCTTAATTTGAGAATAATACTGTTGAGACCGTTAGAAAATCTAAAAGAATTGTGGAACAGCGGTCCAGACCGCAGATTGATGGTAGCAGTTTGAATGACGAGAGGCACAATTTGGGTTCCTGAATTATAAGGAAATTGAAACTGTTTTAAAAAAGGACTTTAGACTATTTTTATTTATTTTTATTTTAGTTATATTGTTTTATTTATGTTTTAGACTATTTTCCTATTTTAGACTAATCCTGTCATAATTAGGATAGAAGATTAATTCTATTATAAATAGAACTATTATTTTTTGGGTTGGTATCTTTTGAATGTTTCATCAATAAAATTGACCCAATTAGGGTTCCTCTTGTTTCTTTTGAATTCGGCTTTTCTCAGTTAATTGCTTAGAATAGCTTGGGCTAGGGTTAGGTAAATTATGTTATCTGATTCTACAGAATCAATCGCTTAATTCAGTGAGTGGTTTGATTCAAATCTATCTAACTTTGGGTACAAGTTAGGGCTTGTTGTTGGATCCTAATCAAGGTCCTCAACAAATACTCATGCTTAATTCAATTTATTAAACATACTTATAGTTAAAGAAAAGTCCAGAAACCTTTGTTTTTCAATATTAAAGTCAGATCTCATATATGAATTAAGGAAGAAACACGATGCTTAAAACTAGATAGAAACTTCTAGTAACGGGAAAAAACTTCACATTGGCTACACTTTGATGTAAATCATAAAAAGAAGTGTCATCTAGCATGTTTACTTGTGGAAGATTGTAAGACTTCCTGCTACAAGTCTACAACCACCAAATTTCCACCTTCATCAGGAGTTTTGCACCCTTAAGAAACTCCAAAGTCACTTCCAAAACAGTACTGTGATTCTCAGCTATAGACAAAGTACAATTTCAATTTTCATGCTGATACTGCCTATTGCTAAATTCATTAGCACACGGCTTACTGAAGAAGATTGATTTTCTTAAAAGTGAGTACACTTATTACCAGGATAATACAACAGCATATAGTATTTGTTTTGAATACTTTCACATATGTAATATCATGTAAATATTAGAGAAACTTAATAATGAAATATAAAACTATGCATATAAAGGGTCAGAAAAATGAGTTTCAGCAACACATTAAGATGCAGCATCAAATATTGTACCCGCAGCAAAATGAAATGGCACATCGTTGGGTGGTATATACCTGTTAACTACATCTCTTGATTCTCTTCTCTTTGGACTAGAAGTCTGTTCTACTATCACATTAGACTCATGAAATTTGAGGCCTCTTTCTCCATTTCGAGCGACCTTACTTGAATCTTCTATAAGAATTCTTTCAAAAACAGGATCAGGGGAATCCAAAGAATCACCTAGAGACGGTGATCTTCACCATAAAAAAGAAGTTGTCATCATCAATTCCAAGTCCAGATAGAAAACTATCAATTTTAGAATCAAGGGTCAGCAATAGAAATCTTAACCATCATAAGAACAAGAACAAAGTGTTAAATAAGAAAATCCATAGCACCTGCCAAAACTTGAGGCAAAGTGTTAAGGTAAATATGCATTGAGCCATTTATAGAATGGAATATAGTGGCTTTAAGGCAATTAGCCATTACACTGTGAGAATAAGAATATCCAAGTAAAATGAAAGGAAACAAAACTTTACACTATACAAATCCCATCTACTACTCACATTAGAATTAAAATGCACAATTGACCAAATATAGTTACCTGCATTGGTCTATATTATATTTAAATTCCCACCCGAGTCTACCAAAAGGAGACTCACTATACAAACTAGCTTAAAACTGAGACAAAGCATGCAATTCAGTTAAGCATTTTCAAACTACAAAAGAAAACCAAGCACCGCCTCTACCCTCACTACTTAAATAGCTCCCAATCTACATAAGCATATCCCCTCTCTCCTTTACTACAAATAGAGAACTTATGACAAGATTAGCCTAATACACAAAAGGACCCAACTTCAAATATGAAAATTAACTAGATTCAATGAAATACTGAACAAAGCTACTCATCAAATCATTCAATGCCTTAATAGTTCTTCTTCATGAAACATGACCATTCCTAGATTTTGGGCATTTAATTTTCTGTGTATTCACGAATCACTTAAAAAATGATAATTTTAAATTATTATGCCAACATGCAAAGATTTCCAAATTGGGAATTTAAATGCAATCAAACATTAGAATTTGGGTTCTCCATAACCAAACAGAGTTTTCACCAACAGCAGTGACTTAAAAGAGTTTCAAAATCAGTAAAGATTACTTTCATAATTAAAGAAAAAGTTGGTAAAACTTCGAAAGTTTTTACTTCCATGATCAACTAACTACTGATCATGTTTCTGTAAAAAAAAAAAAACTACGGATCATGTGAAAAACAACAGCAACAAGAGTAAAATTACCATCCAAATTAAAGCACCAACTTTCCGAACTTAAAACTTAAGGAAATTAAGTGTCTAAAAAACAAAACAAACAACAAATACTCAGCGTCCAAATAATCCAATCAAAACCCCTAAAGAAATACAGCAAACCCAATAGCACGCACAAAGACATACTTAAGAGAGAGAGAGAGATTACCTTGAACCCATTGGAAGACGAAAGTTCAACAGTTCCAAGTATGTGCCTCCAAGTCAAAAAGAACTCATCAGAGCCCACAGAAGTGACGATAAAAAATAAAAAATTAAAACAAAATTATGAATATGAAGGGAACAAAAAGAGACCCTTCTGAGAATTGAGCAAGAAAAGCAGAAATTGTTGTTTTTCTATAGAAAAACAAGTCCAGGAGCTCTTGTTAAGAAATTCAAAAAAGCGAGAAAGCGAAAGAAGAAAAGTTCAAATGAAGAGAAAACCCTCTTAAGCGAGAGAAAATGAAATTTCAAAGTGGCCTCAGATTTGAAAATGCAAGTTTTCTTTGAGTTTGATTTGTTATTTCGTACGTTAAATACTATATAATCTCTGCTTTTCTTCTGGCTTTTTATTTTATTTTTGCTTTGACCTTTTCTGGGGAAATGTTTTACAATAGAATTTTTCTCCTTTTGGATAATTATCAAATAATCCATATATACTAATTGAATTACAAATGTTTTGTGACCATTTAATTTATGACCAAATCGGTCCCTGACTTCTTATAAAATACACTTAACTTTTGAAAAATAACCCAAAAAAAAACTAATAAATCATTAAACGGTATTACCTAAAATCAAAGGTGTCAATATTTACACACCCATTTTTTATTACTAAAAAGTACTTATATATACCAACCTCTCTAATTAAAATTGGAATCCAGCAATTAAAATTAAAATTGGTATAAACACTTTACATTAAAATAGAAAAATTTAGCTCCAAGTATGTTTGGGAAGAAGTTTCTAGGGATATCTCTAATTCTGAGTTTTGTGATGGGAATTTTGAAGATTGGGTGCACTATAATCTGAATGATACAACGAAAGTTGCTGGTAACATTCCATCCTTTTTGATCTTCTCTTTAACTCTCTGGTTTTTGTGGAAATGGAGGTGTAACAAGGTGTTTGACATAAATTTCGTGGCTCCCCAATTGCCTTATCCGATCATTATTCAATACGCTAAAGATCGGTGGTCGGCGAATTTTTCCAATTCAACCAGAGGTACCTGCTCTGTTTCGGTTTCTTGGACTCCGCCTGAAAATGATTGGGTGAAGTTGAACATTGACGGTAGCTGCTGCTCTACTACTGGTACTATATCTGCTGGAGGAAGCCTGCGTAATGCTCAGAGAGAGTGGATCCATGGGTTTGTGACGAATAAAGGGTTTGGGAATGCTCTTGAAGCTGAACTATGGGGCATGTTTGAAGGTCTAAGTATGGCTTGGAAGTTGGGAATCAAGAAGATTGCTGTTGAAACCGATGCTGCTAATATCGTGCAACTCATTTGCACTGATACCGTCACAAATCATCCTAATTTTAGTCTTATTAAGAGCTGTAAAGAGATTGTTAATGGTGACTGGAGATGTGTTGTTCATCACGTTTATAGAGAAGGGAATGCTCTTGCTGATGGTCTTGCTAAAATGGGGCACAAGTTAAATCTAGGTGTTTGGTTTTTTGATACTCCTCCTGCTGAGATTAGAAGTATTTTTGATGATGATTGTAGAGGCATTTCCAGTCTTAGATAGTGCCCTACAAATCATATGGTCATCCTCTAGTTTTGTTCCTTTGTTTTTCTGCTTTCTGGGCTCTACCCTCCAATGTACCAAAAAAAAAAAAAAAAATAGAAAAATTTATAAAACTCATCTATCAACCTACTTCAAGGATCCAGCAAGTTTCCAATTCCAATTTCCAAGCTTAGAAAAATTCAGTTGGTTGGTAAGCAATGGTAGCATTTTTATTTTTCTTCCAATTAAAGTCTAAGTTACATAGATTCAAGGAAACCCTAGTACAAAAAGATTTTCCTCTTACCGTATAAATTTTTTTGATTAATTCATGTGAAAATATTTTTATTTTCATAATCCTTCTTGTTGATGGTTTTTAGGAAAACTTTATTACTAAAAAGATTTTCCTCTCACCAATGTCAAAAACTATGATTAGGGGCCAAGCCAAGACATACTGTCTGAGAGATATAAATTAAGTATAAATTTATTATTGGTATATAATTACAATGTAATGACAAAAAAAAAATTAGTATACAATTGCAATGCAGTGACTCGAACAATGATGATCATTTATTATCAAACCACAATGGGTGATAGGACAATTTTTTTTAAGCAAGCATTACAATCTTGGTCGGACTATAGCAATTAAAGAAGGAATTCAAAATTTGTTTTTTTATTTTATTTATGGAATAATTAAAGAACGAAAAGGAAATGGAAACTTTAATTTGTTTGAATGTCAATAAAATATATATTGAGTATGTCACCCTAATGAATATATTGAGATTATCTCAAATAAATTAAATTGTAAACTAGAACATTTTTTTTTTTTTTGTGAATTATCAAGTAATGTTAATTTTATAATTTACTTCCTTAAAAAATTAAAAATTAAAAATTAAAAAACCTCTTTAATATTTTTATTTTTTTAGAAAAAGCTAGCCTAGGCTGAAGTCCGGGCTAACTTCAACATACCTCTGCCCCTGACTATGATTATTTACAATTTATCAAAGATGTTTTAAACTTTGTAATCTTTCTTATTGTTGTGTTCGGGGATTTTTAAGGTGATGTCTTTAAGAATAGAGGGATCGAATGGAGGTAATGTTAGCCAATGGTGCTAAAGAGATAGAGTGGTGTAGAATTTGAATTTGGGGAAGAAATCACAAGTTTAAAATTTAATAATAGGCACATAATAATTACTAATGACTAATCAATCTTATGGGTCGGAATATCAGCACCCATCATCAAAAGTTCAAAATGTTAGTTTTGACTTGTGAAAAGACAAAAATATTCATTGAAATTAAATAACTATTAAAATTAAATACTTATTCAAATTAAAATTTTAATATATCCACATGCATTTATATATAATAACTTTGTGACCAATTGAATATCTACCCTACAAAATCCATGAGGAATTTTGAGATCTCTCCCATGATTTCACATAGGGGATTTTAAGGTTCACTCTGAAGAAGAGCCAAATCTACTCCACTATCTTTGTGCATTTCTTATCAAAATTCCTAATTTTTATTTAAGTTTGAGTTAATTGCAACAACATATCCTAACAACTTGCAATAATATAGGTTTATTGAACTCTTCTTTTAATTACAGAAAGATACCCTTGAGCACCTAGACCGTCATTAAATTTAATGATGGAAGGACAAAAATGTCTCTTTGATAGTAAGTAAATAAAATACATATATATATATATATATTATTCTAAGAGTAATGAAAAATAATAATAATACAGTTATTAGAGATTTGGTTTGAGGAGATCCAACCTTGAACAAATCTCCAATGGAGATTTGGTATTTGGTGTGAGGCTCGCACTAACCCCTTCCATGTTTTTTCCCTTAGAACATCAACCTCAATTGCCTCATCCTATGTCGCACCAACCTGATGTCCCAGTATGTAAAGAATTTAAAGAATATTGTGATCTTGCGGAGCTTGTATTATTGTTTTTTATGTCGGTGGTGGTGGCTTCATCACTGTCAAAGGTGGTGGTGGACATTTTTAGTATTTTAGAGTTTGGCTATTCCTGTTGTGGCAGTAATAATGATTTTGAGGTGTTGATATCTAGGTTTTCCATATTTAGCAATTTCTTTAAGTTTTTAATTGTTTATTGTTATTAATTGATTTTTGATAATTATTTAAAGAATAATAAAACATTAAGAACGACAATTTGGACATTTCACAATTTAGTGTTGGTTAACTATTAGTCAACTATATATTCCTATAATCAAAGGAAATGTTCAATATAATTTTAATATATTAATATGTTAGGGTATGTTATTTTAATTACTCCTTTCATTTTTATTGAATATTTGTTTTTATCAACATAAAATCTATTGAATTAATTTTAGAGGATAAGATGATATATCCCTTACTTGACTGTTAGATTGATCGACAAAAGTTCTAAGTTTAACACTCTTTAAACATTCAGACTAGTTTGGTTTAAAATGTAAAAAAAAAAATAATGATATTTTTTGGAATTAAATAAAAATGCAGGGAGTAATTTGATAATTGCCCCTTTCACTTTTTTGAGAAACTTCAATTTAGTCCCTGACTAATTTGGAAACGTGAATATTTAACTTATCTTTTCATTTTCTTTTTAATTGAGTCCCTAAATTATGAAAAATGGCTAATTTAGGTCCATCGGACAAATTTTTTGACAGTCATCGGTAGGGGTGGGCACACAAACCTTGAAACCAATCAACCCACCCAAACTAAACCAATTTAAGCGGGTTGGTTTGGTTTTGTTAAATAAAATAAACACATTGGATTGCATAAAAAAAAAATCATTTGGGTTGGTTTGTGGGTTGTGTTGTATACTTGTATCAAATCAAATAACCCAACTCAAACCATTACATAGTTTTAATTTTATTTTACCATTTTTTATTTTTATTTTGTCTTTAGAAAATTTAAATTAGTTACTTTTGTTTTATTTAGAAGCTTAAACAAATTAGTGTTCTTTTATAAGTTTTAGATGTCTGCATTTGAGTTAAATATAATATTATTATATTATTTATCATGTTGATAGGGATGGCAATTAGACTCAGACCCGCGAGACCCGACCCAGACCCGACCCGACCCGCCTGGGTCGGGTCTGGGTCCTCACATTCGGGTCACGAGTTGGGTCTGGGTCTAAAATATTAGACCCGATTCGGGTCCGGGTCTGGGTCTATAGACCCGGACCCGGACCCGCAGACCCGAATAGTGAGTTTAAAAAAAATATATTAAAAAATTGAAGAATTTGAAATTGAAATTGAATGCAAATAATAATATTTCCCTTTTATGTCATATATTTATTATTTTTTTTATTTAGTTATTTATATATTTAAGTATATATATTTTTTTAGTTTTTTTTTTTTTTTTTTTTTTTTTGGTTCGTGGGTCCGCGGGTCCAGACCCAGACCCGCGAATTTTCATGGGTCCTCGGTCAGGTCTGGGTCTTCCTAAAACCCAGACCCGAACCCGAACCCGAATTTTTTCATGGGTCTGGGTCTGGGTCTGGGTCCGGGTTTGGGTCCAATTTTTTTTGTCGGGTCCGGGTCTAGGTCCAGTAGGACCCGACCCGAACCCGACCCATTGCCATCCCTGCATGTTGATATATAGGTTTAGCTAATTATATAAATATTATTATATTTATTCAAATAAAAAATATGTGATCATGTAATTTTAATTCACAAAAAGTTTTGGAAATGGAACAACTTGAAAAATTAAAGTAGATGAAATTTTTTTTATAAAAATTAAATTAATTTAGATGTAATCCTAATCAGTCAAACCAAACCAAACCTAATTGGTTTTTATTTATTTGGTTCGTTTGATTTTACCTTATAATTGGTTTGACTTTGGTTGTAAATTACTAAACTGGTTAACGAATGGTTTGGTTTGGGTATATTCAAAACCAACCCATGCCCACCTCATTGGTCACATACTTAGCATAAAAAATCGATTTTGCCCTTGGACTTTAATTAAACCAATAGAATTATAACTTTACTCTCAAATTATGAAATACATTGAAAATAAAATAAATTGTAAAAAATATTGAACCAATAGAATTACAACTTTACTCTCAAATTATGAAATACATTTAAAAAAAAAATAAATAAATAAAAATAAAAAATAAAAATAAAAAAATAAAAAAAACCTGTAAAAAAAATACAAAAATCCAAACTAAAATATAATAAACTTAAAATTTTATAAAAATATTTTAGTTATTTATAAAATTTAAATTTAGTTATTTTATTTAATTAAAAAATTAAACACTAAAAAATAGATTAAAAAAAGTTATAAAAAAGATAAAACTATTAAAAATTAAAATTTAAAAAGAGTATTGAATTTTTTTTTTAAAGAGTATTAAAAATATAATACGAGAAACTTGATCCTTTTGCAATTTATTCAAAACAAAAACTGAAAAAGGGTCATATTTTCGTATTCTATTTTTAATACTCTTTCTCTTTTAATTTATTCATTTTTTTTTATTTTTTAAATGTTAATTTGTTTACTTAAATAAACTAACTAAATCTGATTTTGTTTAATATTTTATAATTTTTTAAGTTTTTTATTTTTTATTTATTTTTTATTTTTTATAATTTAGTTTATATTTTTTTATAGGTTTCTTTTCTAATTATTTAATTAATTACTTTTTTTATACCTTAAGATCCGTTAAGTTTGATTAACAACCTAAATGACTCATTTTGGGTACATATTATAAACCTCTCCTGAATAGGAATGTTAATGGGTCGGGTTCGGGTGGGTTTTGATAAATCCAAACCCGAACCCATGAAGATTTTTAACATCCAAACCTGCCCGTGAACCCATAAAATTAAGTGTGGGTTCAGATTCAGGTTTCCACCAGCGGATTTTAGCCTCACCCATACCTGCCCGTGAACCCACAAACTGATGTGGGTGAGTGATTCACTTGCGATAATCAATAATCAAACTCAATTCGGATTTGTGTCTTCTCTACTATTTGATTGAAGTGATTCCCTTCTCAGTTCTCACACATATTTATATAAAAGTGAACACATACATATTTTTAATTGGGTGTAAAAGTACATATTTTATTCTTATCTTTTCCCTTAATAATTTAAGCAAAATGATTTCAAGAATCAAGAAACTAAAATCAAATAATGCAATCAAAATTTTAGCACCAAATAATCACAACATATGACATTCTAAAATAACAAAAAAGCATACTAAATTAAAACGACAAAAGAAGAAGAAGAAGAGAGAGTGTGGCATTGGTGAAGTGAAGCAGATGAGATGGGAGTTTAGGGTTTAAATTCAAAACTACATAGTTTTGAGTTTATTAAATTGCTCAAAACCAAGTAGCTTTGAAGTCTAACTTTTTTAAAAAATTAATAAAAATTATATTTTATTTAAATCAAGCAGGTTTGCAGGTTTGGCATCGGGGTTTTTTCCAAACCCTTACCCGCGATGGGTTGCAAAATCACACCCAAACCCATCTGCGGGTTATATTTTCAAAACCCATACCCTCCCATCAAGGGTCGGGTTCGAGCGGATGCCCACGGGTTTGGATGAAATTGTCATCCCTACTCCTGACCTTTCAACTATTATTGGATGGGTAGAGAACTATGTTTTTATTCAACAATCTCCCATGAAATTTAACATCGTTAGGATTCCATTAAGTTGACTTTCGTTTGATGAATGAAAAGACTATTATACCCATTTAATTTATTATCTTTTAACAAATTAATTAAAACAAATTAAACTTTAGAAAAATATTTTAAAAATTAAAAAGGGAAATATCGATGGCTGGTGGTTTGATCACCTCCACCTGCCAAAACGGGTTCCCCACTCTTGTCGATGAGCGAGGAGGAGATTCCGGATCTCCTCCACCAACACGGAGGAAATTCACATCTCCTCCGTGTTGGTAGAGGAGATCGATCTCCTCCACTAGCGCTGAGAAATTTTGTGTCTCCTACGTGCTGGTATAGGAGATTGATCTCCTCACCAACGTAGAGGAGAATCACGGATCTCCTCAACGCAAGTGTGATCGTCATATTTTGTGCCTATTTGAGGTCTTCATTTCCTAACTTCTGTCCTCATTTTCGAGGGTGTTTGTATATATAATGTGTTTGTTGAACCTTGTGTAGGTTATTTCTCCCTAAGCAAGGTGTTCGAGCATAAAGTGAAGATTTGGAGGGAAAAATGAGCAAAAAGTGAGATTTTGAGGAAAAAGGGGCTGAAAGTGTAAAATGCTCGTGCATAACATCCAACTTCGGAGGGTCATATCTCCTTCCTCAAATTGAACTATGTTTTGATCTACATATATTCGGAAAGCCCCGAAAGTCTAATTTCCAACGGTTTTTACAGATTACGATTCCAATCTTCTAGAGGAAGTTAAGCTCATTTAAGTAACTGTTGCGTAAAGACCTTCACACCACCCGCGAAGGACCCACGAACTGGGAGCTAGAATGACTGCGCATGTCTTTTATATTCTAGAATGACTACGCTGGAATTATGTACTGTATTTTATATTCCAATATTGTTAAACATCTAACATGAACTTCAATTAGGTTAAAAAGAAATTGTATTTCAATTTAGTGATGCCTTGTTTGACAAATAATACTATTGATTTCTTATCTAAAATATAAAGTTTATCAATATAAAACTAACTTCAAATAAGTAATTTAATTTTTTTTAAACGTTTTTGTAAATGTAATTTATTTTTTCAGTTTTATAAATTATTCTTGAAATATTTTAAATTCTTTTAAAATTGTAAATTTAAATAAAATTGTTTTTTTTTTAAAAAAAAAAAAAAAAAACAAAATTGGTTTGATAAAATATTACCATTATAAGTGTGTGTTTAGTATGACTTTTGTAAAGGCCAAAATCGCTTTTTTAATTCTAGAAGCTATTTTGAAGTTTTTTTTGGTTGTTTTGCAAAACTTAAAACAACTTTTTTAAAATATGAATTGTCTCATCTGCCCTTTATAAAAGCTATTTTATGTCTATTAGAAGAAACCCAAAATTTGGGCTTTTCCAAAAAGTATTTTTTTTGAGCTTTTTTAAAACATATGAATTGTCTCAACTACTATTTATAATTTTAGATATTTCACCATAAAACTCTTTCATTATAAATACAATGTCAATATTTTTTTTTTTTTTTTTTTTTTTGTAATTTAAACAACCAAAATCTATTTTTAAAAACACATTGTAAACATTTTTTTTGTAATTTATACAACAAAAAGCTCATTTTGTTAAAGACTCTACTCAATAAATGTTATATTAGCAAAAGATCTACTGTAGAAGGTCTACTTCGAAAGTATACCAAAAACACCCTAAGTGTTAAATAAAAATAGACCATTCTCTTAGAATTTGATGAACAAGAATTAGAAAAGTATTCATACATTATTTTCTAAAAGAAATTGAGAATGGGATATTATTAGTCAATGACAAAAGAATAATAATTAATTAGATGTCTCTTTTTATGAAAATTAAAATAAAATATTTAAAATTATAGACATTTAAAAATAAAATAAAAGGCACAACAAATTGTTTGGAATGTTAATTTGAGTAATGCTAAATTATTCAAATTATTGCCCAAATATTATGGCATATGAATTTTAAGTTGTAACCAATACATCAATCACTATATTATCTCATAATTTACATGGTGCTTAGTTGCTTACAATTCACATAACACATTATTTGGACATGAATTTGAACATGAAGAATTGAGCCAAAATAAAACCATATTCATGTTGAGTTTCGTGAATATCATCAAGTTATTAAGTTAAGTATATATAACACCAAAATAAGTAAGTGACAAGAATGCACATTCTTTACTTATTTGTTTTGTTTTGTTTTGTTCTTTTACTTTTTCTCTTTCTTCAACCTCATGTTCAATGTCTTCTTCTTCTCAAAACTCTTCTCTCTCATTTTCTAGTTTCCTCTCCCATTTCACATATTCTTTTGTTTGTATATAATCCGAGACTTATTTTCTTGTTTGTAAGAAAACAAAATTACAAATTTGAGACTTATTTTCATGTATCAGAGATTGGATATATATAATTCAAGACTTATTTTTTTTGTTTGTAAAAAAATAATTTACAAATTCGAGACTTATTTTGCAAATTCGACTTATTTTTATAAATTTGATATTTCTTGAGGCAAATTTGAGACTTAGGGGTCGTTTGTTTTTTTGTCTGAAGACTGAATAGTCCTGAATTTTACTGAAGACTGAACAGTGACTAAAACCTGAATTTGAATGACATGTTTGTTTTTTTTTTTTTTTCCTCACATCTGAATGTACTGTCAATATGTTTGTTTTTTACAAATAAAATTATCTGAAAAGAAGTAATTTTACATCTATACCCATGTTAAACAATTATACATATAATATAGAATAAAAACAATCCAAAAATAATAATTATGTATGAACACATATGATCATGATCTTCTTCTTCGATTACAAACAAACTTTCTTTTTACTAAGAAAAGAAAAAGGTTTTTTTTTTTTTAAATAAAAGGGGAGCAGGAAAACTCTCACAAAACACTCTAAAAAAAATAATATATAAATACATCACCCTAATATCATAATAAAGTATTGATATTAAATACTAATATGAGAAGTGATTAGGGTTCCCTTTTTTTTTTTTTTTTTTTTTTTTTTTTTAAGCTATTTAAAATAAGCAATATATTAAAATAAAGATTTCTATACAATATATAATTATGATGAAATTGGAAATATGTTATATATGGAGGATAGTATCAGAAGAAAAGATTTTAGATTGCATTTAATGCAATTCAGTGATTTATAATTAAGTGAAAAGTAAGGATTTTTTACTTTTTATTTTAAGTTGTTTTTTGGTATTTTTAAGTTATTTGACCACTTAAAAAAACAAACAAAATAACTTAATAATTATGATTCATACCCATTAAGTCTTAAGTGGAAAAAACAAACGACCCCTTAGGGGTCGGTTTTTTTTTTTTTTTTTTTTTTTTTTTTTTTTTTTTTAAATATAAAATGGTTTTAAAACAAGTAATTTGATATTTATACCCATATTATTATTAATTATTATGTATTTTCATTTTATATGATACAAAAAACTAGATAAAAAATAATTTATGAAATCTTAAACCATTTTTATGTAATAATTACAATATATTATTCATGACTAAGATATGATAAATAATTGTGTTTTTTTTTTTATAAAAAAAAATGATAAATAATGATTTAGAAATGATTTTGATTTAAGTTGTTTTTTAGTATTTTAAAGTTGTTTAACCACTTTAAAAAAAAAAAAAAAAACAACTTAATAATTTATATTCAGATTCATTAAGTTTTAAGTGCAAAAAACAAATGACCCCTTACTTTTACAATTTCAAGACTTATTGAACATTTTTGTAAATTCAAGACTTACTGAGAAAAACAAGATTTTTTTTATTTTTATTTTTAATTATATTCATTGTTCTGTTCAATAAGGGTTTGCGAACAGACCTCCATAATTTTTTATTTTTTTTTCAAATCTCCAACTATGGAGATCTGATCTTAGACCTCTAAAAATGGAGGTCCATTCGATCTCCATTGATGGAGGTTTTTAAAAATAAAAAAAAAATTTAAAAAAAAAAAAAAAAAAAAAGCTAGAGAAAAGGATAGAAAAAAGACTAAAAGAAAAAATGAGTGTATTTTTATCGCTTACCGTACTTTATTGCCATTTAAACTTAAATTACTAATGTGATGCCAAACTTAGAAAACACTTTATAAAGAAGAGTGCAATAAAAATTTTGGAATCATTCAAACATTAGAGTTGATCAGGAAAGCAAATGGTATAAGATTTCCATGAAGACCATGAGGAGATTTTTGATTCGTGAGAAGTTGAAATTGAGGTAAGACTTAAGAGGAGTTGGCCAAAGCTGACTGGCTGACTAATCATGTGGTATGAGGAGGAGAAAGGGTAGAAGAGAGCATCAACGTGTCAATGTTGAAGTCTTATTGGGTTTTTTTTTTTAAAGTATGCAAGTACCAAATTATTGGGACCGTTTTTAGGAAATGGAAAGTGTCTTTTACCATCAAACACTTCAATCAAAATTGCCAAATGTGAACATGTATGTAGCATTTTACATGTGACAAATTTAGGGATTTGACTTTCTTTTTTAGTGCTTGAAGTGGTTGGTGCTTTTTCTGGGCTTATGGGCAGGCACCATGAATCATGATACATATAATATAAGCTTGAATTTGACAAACAACAAAATTTCTTTGGTAGAATCCACTAACTACAATAATGGGATGGAAAACTACCAGACTCGTCAGACCACTTGCCTGAGTTAGACACATATCCATTATTATACTTTAGTGGAAGAAGTGGAATTTCAATGGAAAGGTTGATAAATTGGTTGATGTTGCATGTGGGTCACATAAATATGCTGCCATAAATTTGTTTAGCAACCATTCACTATATATATATATATATATTTGACAATATCTATTAAATTTGGACTAGGTATTTTTTTTTGTAATCTTTCGTCATTGATAGGATTTGAACTGCCGACCTGAGAGTTATTTGCCCAAGCTCCAAGCTCGTCCATTTACTAGCTGAGTTACACCCCTGTTGGCATCAACCATTCACTATTTGGATTCAAATCATAGTGGTTGACATGGTCCAATTTGATTGGTTAGACATAAATTGAGATACCATTTTTTGATAGATGATTTGAATTCTCACTATTTTTGGCAATCAACCAAAATTGTTCAATTTTGTTCCTCCAATACAGCACTGGTTTTAAGGGATATCAATGGGGCGGGTTCGGAGTGAGGATTGGAATTCCCAACCCCAACCCGATAATTGATGGGGGAATTTTCAGGCAGGTGTGGTGGCTTCTTACTTCGCCTGATCAACATGATCAGAATTTATAACATTGATATTTGATAGTATACCTGAGATTTTCAAGCCAAAAAAGCATTCCAAACCTGAGTTTTTGGCCTTTTACCTTATACTAGGTTTAATTTGAATCCTCAACAAAATAGAGAATAAATAGAATTGCATATTGCATTAATGGGACTAATATTGCATGATTATCTTATTATACAGGAGATAACAATGAGGGAAAAAGAAGAAGAAGAAGAAGATTTTTCAAGAGTTTATCTGGTTGGTATAAGAGGATTGTTGTGTTTTGATGAAATCCATTATGCTTGCTCCATCTCCATGCATAACAATCTTTCCATGTTCCATGTAGAAAGCACCGTCTGCATACTCAAGTTCTTCTAAGCGATGTGTCACCCATAAGGCCGTAACTTCTCCAGAATTACCCAACGAACTTTTAACCGCTTTAATCACTCCCAACTGGCAAATGAAATGGAAAACAATCTAGTTCAGAAAAGCTTTGATATTATCAACAAACTATAACTAAGATTGCAGTCAATTTAGAACAAAAAACAACCCATTTGAGACTCGGGTTTGCATGATTTCTTGCCTCTATTATCACACAAATAGATTATTTTAACTATCATCGATATCACAAAGCATTAAACATAATCGATTCATGCCTATTATTTAAATTACCTGGTCACTTTCATCTAAAAAAGTTGTGAGCTCATCCAGTAATAACACTTTACATGCTTCTGCTAAAGCACCAGCTATAGCAACCCTTTGTTTCTGACCACCACTGAGAGTTTGAACTGGTCTCTGAGATTTGGACCAGAAAGTAAACCCAATATATTCATGAAAGAATTTCAGCACATGGTCTATTTATACAAAGAAACATACTTGCATAGCGTACCTGCAGGTATTTAGACATGCCAACAGCATCCAAAGCTTTTGACACCCTGGTTTTGACTTCGTCACGAGGCAGATTTAACTTACCTAGGCCAAATGCGACATCAGCTTCTACAGTAGGCATAACTACCTGAGATGTGAGAGATATTTCCATTGTAAATTTGCACGATACTTGTCATTTTAAATATTCTACATAAACAAGGTGTTCTACAAAATGGCCAAGCTCATTGAACTCATTTAAATCATGAATTTTCATTGACCCCATTGTATAATGAAAACCAGATTATGGCATACTACAAGTTTACTTGGGATATTTACAGTTTTTCTTATTTCACACCCAATACAAATATAAAAGCAGGATAAAAGAAGCATAATCATATTACCATCCAACCAAAAACTGTTTCTGCTAAAATGCTAGACATCAAACTGCTTAATTCTACACTTCCTACTTTTACTAGTTTGATATGTAAATCTTTGATTGATACCTCTCACCATTGGTCACTCCATTCAGTATTCAGTCAAACCAGTACATCTTACTCTTCATGTGCTAATGAGACAGCACCTATCAAAGACCCACTCTGGTTGGTGGCTATGGCTTCTCTCTCTAAGAATACAAATGTGGCAAACAAGAGAAGATGATAACACTAAGCTGGAGTCGGATGGGTTATTTGCAATAAATATATGTGTGCATATATACCATCAAGAATGGATTTATTTGCTTCGGTTCATATCCAAACCTTAACTCTTATGTTAGATGAAAGAAAAAATTACCCAGTTCTTTGGTAGCCATCGGATGCATGTGATGGTTGAGTTTTGACATTTGAAAAATGGAAGTATGAACATCCGTTCTAGAGGACTATATATTTATAGATATAGGGTGGTGGATGGGGTGGTCACTGTTGAAGATCGAACTGCAAGACATGCTCTCCTCAATGACATATAATTGCAACTGGACTAAAATTTAATTTACGGGATTAAACACTTTCAATACATGGTGATCGAATTCAAGGAGAAAAGTCAAAATCTTTTAAATTTCTTTTCCAATGTCTGGAGCTGTGGTACCCAATACAATACATCTTTAACTTGTAGATCTCAAAATAAAGGAGACACTTTCATTTCTCATAGATGACAATGTTTGGTTTGCATGATAGAAGAGTATATAAGATAAATATGGAGGAAGTTTTATTATAATTTTCCTCTGGGTTCACACAGATTGTTCTGCAGAAAGAGTGCATAAAACAACTCAGAAAGGAAAATCATACAAAATTTTCAGCAGAATGCAGGTGTTATTCATGTTCACTCAACTTCCTATTCAAGAAAACTTTAAGCACAGACTTTATCTTCCTCTCTTCTCTCTCGCTTCCTTCTGTATTACTACTTCACAATTTCATGTCCTTTTCTAATTAGCAAAATGACTCTACATAATTAGTAAAATTAATAATCAAAAGTCTAGAAGCAGTGTATAATGTATCAAGCAGAAAGCAAATTTTTGATATTCCAGAAAAGCAAAATATGAGAGATATGATGCTCCTAATCACTGGACTATAGTCCATAACTTTCCAAAATTACTAAACACATTTTATTATAGGTCAGATGCAAGCAAAGAAAACCACTAGTTCACAAAGAAAATTTGTATTAATTAAATTTGGTTTCATTTTAAATACTTGAATCTCTGAAAGCATAGTACATGAAATATATCTTAATATGTCGAAATCCCAACTGAAACAAAGAAAGAAAAGCCATGAAATTTAAGGAAATTAAATAGAAGCAAAACAGCCAGCACGAAGGAAAACTGAACTGGTAAAATATAAACAAGAATGAAATACCAACCTGATGGTCTGGATTTTGGAAAACGTAACTCTTGGGCCTCTTAACATACACAGTTCCATTTGTTGGTTTCAAAAGACCAGCCAATATCTGCACACTCCAAAACACAGTACACCCACCATTATTCATTACTCAAATTGCAAGCTAGAACACAATTATCAAAACGGGATGTGTACCTTCAAAAGGGTAGATTTTCCACAACCATTAGGACCTAGAAGCATCCACAACTGCCCGGAAGGAACAGAAAGCGAGCATTTCTTTAGAATGGGCACCGATTGATGAAGCCTTGTAGTGATAGAATAGTTGAGATTGCTACATTCAATGGCAGCAGCATTATTTTCAGTGACATCAATCCTGCATACACATACACATACACACACACATAAAAAAGAAATGACACATACTCACATGAGAAACAACAAAAAAAGCAGTAGAGAAAGATAAGCGTGAAAGGTGTTTGAAGAAATGCCAAGCTGAACCGGGTGGGAGAAGGGGAGACAGAGTACCTGGAGGGACGTGTGGAGTGAAGTGGAGGGAGAAGAGAGGGTGTAGAGGGTCGGACGAGTGAAGAGAGATTCATGTGTCTCGTGATTGTTACAGTACAGACTGCTATTTAACTACCTGTCTGACCATGGATTCCATACTTAACGGTTTGGTCTGCTTGAGTTGGGTACCTGGGTTTGGACTTTGGTCTGTTTGAGAGGGCCTTCGAGACGAGAAATGCATCAAATAGGCTCAACTCAATCATATATCATGTGGCATTTATCTCTCGAACTAGGTTATTTATTTCACCTGACATAATTTGATTAACACGCCGAAGCATTTCTTTGAGACCTTTAGGCAAGGCCGACCTTTTCATTTTAGAGGGCAGGGGCAAAAAAAATTTGTTTTATTGTCATTGTGCATATTTTATTTATTTATTTATATATTTTTTAAAGAGTGACGATTGTAAGTTGTCGATCTACAATTGTTGTAGACTGGGCTCTTGCAACTTGTAGGTAGGGCCATTAGTGATCAAAACCCGTCGACTACTTCAAAAACCTACAAAAGAGATGAAACGTGAGCAAAAGTGGGTTGAAAATTGGTGGTACCTCAAATTCAACCTTATTTTGTTTGGGCTGAGTGTAGAATGATAACGAAGGTTTCAAAGCTGAAATTTGTTCTCAGATTATTGGGTTAGGGGGGATTGACAACGGTTTTCCGATGATCGAAGAATATTTTGGCAGAGTTTTGGCACACAAATAAACTTTCTAGTTCATAGAAATCAGAATCCTATCTCTGTGGAAAAACGGTCTATTTATAGGCCTTTTCCCACTCAATCACATGGTTTGTGGAGGATCAAGTCTAGTTGATCATGTATGGATTTGAAGGGATACTCTATAGTGAGTTCAAATCAAATTCTCTTCGGTTGTTATCAGATGACAACTGAAGCCAGACTTGGTCAAATGGTTGTTATCTCAACCACCAAGTTCTTGGGTTGACCCATAGCACGTGGGCTTGACTCGAATTACTTGTTGGATCTTTCATGGGCTTGAAGGTTGGGCCTAGGGCCCGTTTTTGGTTACCACAGTTTGTCCCCTACTCTCCAAGCGTGAACTATTCAAGTTGTAGAGTAATTTGTTGAGTTGAAAGTTTGCGACGAGTCGTACTTTACGATTCAACTTGTCGAAACCTTACATTTGCAAAGATGATGGGAAGCCAAGCACTCATATGTTTTGGGGAGTGGAGACATCAACTAAGTTGGTTCAGTCCCCCAAGGCTGGCGTGGTGCTTCATTTTTGGCACTCTTCTCTTTACAAGTTGAATTTCAAATTGACCTGGCAATTACCCTAGTTAAGACTTAAAAGGTAACCGTAGCGGTTGTGGCACGTGGCAACCATGGTTAAAACATAAGGTTATTAACCAATCTCTTCCACTTCTCAACTCAACTTATTTTCTTAGTCTCAAAGCAAAGAAAGAAAAAATCTCTCTGCAAATTTTCCATCAATTATAGTTTAGTTCAACAAGCGACTTCATCCTAGAATCCTCACAAGGTAGGAATTTCTTTTTCCTTCGTTTTTTTCTCTATTGTTTTTTTTAAAATTTATTTTTTATTGCAAGACTTATTTTCATCTGTTCATATGAAACTAGTGAAGTTGATTTATGGATTTACTTAGCAAAACTGCATGGGTTCGTTGTTCTTTGTATTCAATGCCGAAAGTCGATTCAGTTCCTCGTTTTGATCTATTTTAGAAAGTGAATAGTGAAACTCGTGTGTTAGGGATCTTCAATTAGATCATTGTAGAGCCCTAGAATGAGGGTCGCGTGATTTAGATTTGCTTAGATATTATCGAATCAACCCATAGTTGGAAGAATTTCTAGAATTTGATTTTGGAATTCGAGGTTCCTTGCTTGATTTCTGCATTTCTTTGAATTTTTCAGCTTTGGACACATCATGTCGAGCGAGAGAACAAATTCAGATTCAAAGCTGGATAAATTATTCCTAGACCTCCAGTAGTTTGGGAGATAAAGCTATGGAGGATACTGGGTCCGACTCTGGAGCTATCGAGCGACGAGTAACTGTAGCTACTCTACTAAAGGAAACAGGTGTAGACTCAAATAGGTTAGATTTGGTAGAGACTAGGGCTACTCAAGTTGTCATAGGCTCTAACGATTTCCCATAACATATAGATGTCGACGGTCATTCTTATTCAGGTAAACTGCTAGGCATCCTTGGTGAGGAGAATCCGGTGAATATACTTACTGATAATGACAAGGATTATTTGAGGATAGCGTATGGTCTTCCTAAATCCGTTGAGCTACGTGCTTCGAAACAACACGAGCGAGCAGATTGGAATATCCCTAGTTAGACGTTTTTCTATGAGTACATCTTTCGACTCCCTATTCCCTCACTAGCTCGTAGGTTTCTAGTCTACTTTGACATTGCCCTCGGTCAGCTTATGCCCAATAGTTAGAGAATCCTTTTGAGCTTGACTGTACTTCGTGAGAAAAAGGAGTTAAACTTTGGGATAGCTTCACTTCTTCATACTTACTACCTAAAGAAGCATGTTCATGAAAAGGGTAAATTCGCACTCTGTTTGAGGCATGGGATGACTCATCTAATCTCTGACCTTACTAATAATGATAGAAAGTGGAAGGACACATTTTTTTTCGCAAAGGGACCCTTAATAGATGGCCCTTGGGGAAACGAAAGATATACTTCCCCGTTTATGGAGTCCACCTGGTGAGTGTCAATTCTTAGTGTTGATCTCTTCGTTATATCATTCTTAGTATTGACAAACTTGCTTCTCTCGTTAAGGACCTCATGTCATATGTTTGGATCAGAAGTGGGTTTGAAATAATCTGTGATAAAAAATTTCTAACTCATTTATCTGATGTCGAACATCGTTTCGCAAACAAGTCGATGTCGAGCATGAAGTTCAATTTGCCTGATCCAGATGAAGCACTGAGGATCCAGAACGAGGCTTTGAGGAAAAAACTGACAGAAGCGATAGCCAAGAAGAAAGCGACGACCAAAGTATTGAAAGAAAAGTCGATTGTAGAGGTCGACGACTCAATCTTCTAATCTCTTCCTAAGTCTAGCCCTCCAAGGAAGATGAGGAAGAAGAAGGCCGATAAGGTCAACCCCAAAAGGGAAAGCTATTGAGGCCATGTCGAAGAGGCCTAATCTAAATCTGGTGCTATTTTCGCCTGGAGTGTTAGCCTTTTAGCCTTCAAAGAGCCATGCAGCTTCTTGAAGAAAGCAAACGACCTACTGTTCTCAACTGATAAGGAATACCTTAAGTGGGTAAAGGCAGAGGAGACGATCGACGTTGGTTTGCTTGCAAGTTTTCAAGTATGTCGTTTTATCTTTAATTTTGTTATTCGTCAAACGTTCAAGCAAATTGCTTTGTTCTTATATATATATATATTGTGATATATAAGGTCAGGCTATAAAACACCAGTGTACTCATACACCGTGTAGGAAATATTGTGATCGTAATTTGAAAAGGTGTGATCCAACCTTCGATTGCAGTATTTTCTACACGGTGTATGGGTAAACTGGTGTTCTATAGATTGTCACATATATATAGGCCCTATAGGTGTAATTGCAGGTAAGGAAGAAGCTTATGGCTAGTCGAGAGAGGAATGTCAAGCTACAAAAGAGCAATGAATCTCTTAAAAAAGATCTCGACCAGTTAGAGAAGGCCAAGAAAGCAGTTGACGATAAATCTCTAAAGGACTTGGACAGAGCTACCCTCTTGGAAGAGGAGTTGAAGAAAACAAAGGAAGCCTTTGCGAAAAGAGATGAGCAATGCAAAGAGTTAGAGAAGCAACTTATTACTATTACAGTCGAAGCTATGTGTTCTACAAGGGTCAAATTGTTCGGGGAGTATCTGTCCGAAAAATACAAGGAATGGAACCCACATGAGGAGATCGACGAGTGGGAAGAAGCATAGCATCTCAAGGCTGAAGGTTCTCTAGACGCAGAAAGGCCTACAAATGTCGAAGGTGGTGGGGAGATCGACAAAGAGCCTTTAAAGGATGGCCAAGATGTTAAAAATACGGCCAAGGCAGATGCTTGTGTCGCTGATTTGCCTTCTCAGCTTTGATCAAGACCGGTTTCAATCAAGATAGTTTGTATCAAGACTAGTTTTTCTCTTCTTTTCTTTTTTATCAATATATTGTATATATATTTGTTTTTATGTCGAAAATGGGTACTTGAAATAAATATAGCACATGCATCTAAAACAACCTAGAAGGGGGTGAATGGGTTGTTAATCCGATTATTACCAAATTTTTCAGATTAATCAATATTACAAAAATACCCAATTTAACAAACAATAAAATCAAGTATAAAAAGCGGAAATTAAAGAACACTTGATTTTTACGTGGAAACCTTCAATAAAGAACAACCACGAGCTATTCAGCTAGCCACACTCGATCCTCGAATCCATTACTTGTAATGATGTTTACAACCTATGTTGACCTCAACCATTTTCGGTCACTAACCCACCACTATTACCCTGCGGGTCTTTAATAGCGAACCTAAACCACTTGCTTGCGCACTAAGCAACTTAGTCACAATACTTAATTCTCAATGAAGAGATCAACAACCTATGTGAATATTATGAAATATCCAAAATGCAATTAATGCTAGGCAACACTAAATGCTTATCTAGAGATTAAATGATGTCAATAAAATCAATTCTAGATATCATATTGCTATATGTCATGGCATATAACTTAGCTATGTAAAGGATAACCAATCCTAAATACAATAGCTATCACAAACAATCTCAATCAATCAATGATATAACTTAGCTAGATGATATATGAACTTGAAATCCTAGCTATCACAAAATAACTCAATCATTCAATGAGATAAATTAGCTAGATGATATATAAACTTGTAATCCTAGGTATCACAAAATAGCTCAATCAATCAACACAATAATCTCAATCTTGTATAATCTAAATGAATACAAGTTAAAAATGAGATTTCTTGCTAAGTAAGAACACAAAAATGAATGGATGGTGTTCAACTTACCAAGTCATGTGTGTTGAAGAAGACTCATGCATAGATACATCCTAGATGATGCTAGATGAAGTTTGATGCACATGGAAATGAGTTTGTGTAATCAAAGCTGAGTTCTTGGATGATTTTCTCTCTTGGAAAATACTCTAAGTTAAAAATATGATTTTGAACTCTTAGAAATGACCTAAGAACTAAGAGGCATATATATATATATATTGTAGGGAAAAATACACGCGGCGGAAGCGAAAATAGGTTTAGTATAGTTTAAAATTTTCCCTTAAAGATGAACCTTAACCCCTTGATTAATTAACATATAAAAAGTATATCGTACCTTTTTCTTTGCGTGACGATTGACGTTGCGTCGATGGTATTCCGCTAGAGCTTCCAATCCAATCACGAATGTGAATCACCTAAAAGCGTGGGCTCCCTTTCTTTGAATTGTGTACCTGATGATGGATTACAAAAAACTTTTTCTTTGTTAGTCACAATAACCTTCCAAGAGAAAACGAAGAACGTTCCGGTCACTTGTGAATTCTCAATCTATTGATCGAAACTCGCGTGAACCTTATTCGAAGTTGTGCACAAAGCCTTTTGATGTAAAAAGCTAGTAGTGAACTATCGAAAACAAAACATTCTCCTTCTTATTTCTCTTTGGCCGAATTCTACACTATGTCTAAGAGATGGATTTTATTTTTGAAGCAAAAGAAAAATATTCTCTTAAGCAAGCCATTAGCCTTTGGCCGAATTCTACACATTCAATATATAGGGTGGCCAAAATTTTTGCTCTAAAAATACTAGGGTTGCCGAAATCTTGCTCTAGGTAGGATTACTTGTCTTTGGCCAAAATCCTCACACAAGGAGGATTTGTGTTTCCACCAAAGACTCCTACCTATCTTTAGAATCCAAACCCTAATCTAACTCTTTAGTGTATTATTATTTGTGACTTTATCAAAAACTTCATAATTTGATTAGATAAATAAATTCCTTTTATTTATCTACTTACCAAATAAAGTCTTTGATACTTATTATATTACTAAAAATAGTATAACACTAAGAAACATAATTCCTAGTTAGAAAAAGATTTTGACTTTTAATTAAATAATTAATTAATTTCTATTTAATTAAATAATAAAATAAAATAATATATTAAGCTAATCCATTAGCCTTGCCGCCCATATACACAACATGGGCCAAATATTATTTTTTCCATTTTATTAAATCCGTTGGACCTTAATTAAAAATCTCACATGTGAACTAGACTCATTCTTACTAAAAGAAACAAGTCCACATGCATTAATACAATTCTAGATGGACCCATAAATTAGTCCGGTGGAATATATCAAGTGATCCATGCAAGTTCGTGTGGATTGGGGATCTTGGCGGGCTATCTAAATTTAAGCTTCAATAGATATAACCCAATCACAATCAACAAATGATTCAATTAGGTTCAATATATTAATTTTAGTTCATTCCACTGAAGAACTAAAATTGCACTCTTTAAATAAAGATAGAATAAGTAAATGTTTCTCATTCATACCTTAGACAATCTTATTGGAGATAATGTATCCTTATGAAGAATATCAATAATAACCAAGAGCTCATAGACCGCTTATAACTCTCCTAGTTACCATATTTACTCATATGATCACATTTTGAACTTGGATATTTTGACTTGTCCAGAAGTCATGTTTCAATAAACACTATCAAAAACTTAACGTTAAGATTTAATATTCAATACCTCAAAATATCCATATGATAATATTTTACTCTCATTTAATAAATGGAGCCACAATGTCCATATCTATAAATGAAGTCCTTTATCACTTAACAAATGAATACCATCAAACTATCGAGGATAAACTATGCTATATAATCGTACTCATTGATAGCTCAAATGATAACACTTGTAACCATAAGTCCATCATTTATCTCAGGATTAAGATAGACTCTCCAATTGTCCTCATAATGAAAAAACTTTTATCCACTGACGGTTCTAGATAAAATATTTCATTGTGATCCTGTTCAATGCACCTAGTGCACTAGATTCTTTTACTCAAAGACACTTTGATGATTTTAGACTCATCATAACACATTTGATTCCACTCAAATACTAGCAAAAGAATCTACAACTTTAACGAGATAAAGGTGCCCAACATTTATCTTAAGTTGTGAACATTATACAAGACTAACTAAAAAATTGTGTCTACCTCATACATATCTAGATGTACGAACAATTCTTCTTTTCTCATAGTCTTTTGACCTTATGATTATTTACTTTTGACAATTATAATAATTAAACTATAAATGCTATAAGACTTGTTAAACCAGAAATCACATTATTAATATGAATAGATTGTCAAAAACACTATTAAACTCTTGCTATTGAGCATAATCCTAAAATATGATGTCCAATTGAAGCTACGGCGTTTTGATAAATTTTTTTAAAAAATTACCTTGACCGATGCACACCCGCTCTACATATGGTAGTTGTACAGTGGGTCACCTGGAAAAGTGAAGAACAAATTATCTGACAACGGTTGTACAAACAACGACTTTTGGGCAAGCGTACAACGTTTAAAAAAATTAATTAGGTGCTGCTATACGTAGGGCGTGTTGGGGTTTATGCCCTAAAGTTTGTAATTTGTAAATATGAATGAAACATTAATAAAAGAAGTAATTTATTCATTCTATATACCTGTCTCATACATTTATATCATGTGTACTTAACATCAAAGATTGCCGGATGTAATCTCTAACTAAGTATATAAGTGTCATATATAGAGGTATTCAGTTTGAGATGAACAATCTAAAAAGTCTGTAGATAGCAAATAGAGTTAGGTACTTTATTTGTGGTTAATCTAAAGCTGTGGTCCAATTCCGTAATGTACGATGGTCTTAACCTAGACTATTCATATGGTGATATGAGAATGAAAACACCTTATATGATGTGATCATATAGGACTGGGTCATGATCTATATGAATCTCTTACCAAAATTCGTTACAAGATGAGATTCATATATATCAACAAATGACGGCTGTATATGGGTGACTTAATCTTGAGTGTCTTATCGACTCCTTCAGGTTAGATGGTGGTTTTTGATATACCATGGGTGAGATCGGAGTTGCATTCCCAGTTAATAACTTAGTATATTGGAATCACGGTTTGACTTGTGGTTGTGAAGGTTTGCACACAATAATGGAATCCACTCCTTCTTGCAAGAAGTAGATAGTAGTTCCCTTAAAGGTTGATTCGGGGCTTGAACAATATGATCACTCTTTTAATTCCGTGAGGAATGTAGGATTTATTATTCATTAGAAAATCAATGGTACTTAATGGAAAGATGTAATTAGAGGGGTATAATGAACATTATGACCCAGCTACATTTTTCTGCTTACTCAAAGCATAAGGTCACATGACATTTTAATGAATTGATGAATAATTCAATCTCACTTTCTAGCATACTTAAATTACACAATAAGCACGTAATGTATGACAATCGTCACCATTTACATAATCTTGCACATGTTCTAGAATATTTTTCTAATGTACACACATGGTAGTATAACATAATTTTGTTTGTTATAATTCTTAAATTGTGGAATTCATAAACAATTACCATAATACAAGGGTACTACCCTCAACCAATTTGACATGAGGAGTGTTGCAACTCCCTCAAATAGAGGTCGTTCCCAGGAGCTGATCGAGCCAAAATAAACATTATTTTGGCCCTTATTTCCTTCTCTTTTTGCTTGATTATTTGGCAGTTTCCCATGATATAACAACGTTAATAAAGTGTTTTAAGATAATCTGTGCCACAAGGGCATTTGTGAAGATGGGGAAGAATTGGATACAAAAAGTACAAAAAAGATAAAGATCAGAGCATTGTCACTATTCTGTCAAGTGAAAGCCAACAGCGACTCAACTAATTGAATGTCATTGTCTAAGTGTTGTTATATGGAGACCATGACAGAGAACAAGAAGTAATGAAGATGAAAGCCAAAGTCTTGTCATGATTGAAGTGTAGCTGCAAAGCACACCGCGACAGAGAGAAGCAAAACTGATAAATCAATTAGGTCTTTTGTCGCGGTTGAAATGTAACTGTGAAGACGACCGCAATAGAGAAGAAGAAAACCAAGAAATCAATTAGGTCAAACGTCGCTGCTTAAATGTCGTTATGTGGCCAACAACGACTTCTAATGAAGATCTTAGATCCAAATGTCGTTGTCTATATGTCGTAGCCTCAAAATCGCGAGAATGATGAAAAATGGCCGCAACAATTAGATCGAAGACCGTATAACCGTCTATCATAGTCATGTTTGCTAGTGCCAAACTGCGAACTTGTGACCGCGACACATGCCACATCGGCATTTCTGGCAGTTACAAGGCATCATCTTGTGCCCATATAAATACTTATCTTCTCCATTTTCAAATATAGCTTTTCCATACACGAAATTCTCAGATTTAGAAAAGCATTTTCTCCTCCATTTCTCCCAAACTCAACTTCATCCATCTTTAAACTTGAACTACCTATTCCATCCCAAACTCAACATCAAATCATTCCTCTCTTCCCATTCTCTACACTCCCTACCTTTGTCACTACCCATTTGACATCCATTTATCTAGACATCTCCTTATCTACCACTCTTTGCACAAGGAACAACAAAAGCAAGGAAGGATCAAGCATTAAAGAAGGTGACCCATATGTGATTTCTTATTCTTTTACTTATTTTCCTTTGTTGTAACTATGTGAAACTAATCCCCAATCTAGGGGATTGATGTGAGGAACTTTTGGATGTGGGTTTTTGTTTTAGCTATAATATTTAAATCTCCTTTTATGTTCTATTCATTTGTTAATTAGATTCTATTCATTATGTAATTGAATTGTATGCCACTAGTTGATTACAATCTTATTATGATAATTTGTGATACAACTAATTAAGGATTGACACACTTGGTTGGTTAGAGCACATAAGTGGATATGATAGATAATTTGAGGATATATCAACCCTAATTATCTAGGCCTTGGTTTGTAATTAACTGATCTCACCTTTATCCCCTCTCTCTAAATACCATAGGTGAGGAATTTAGGTGGGAAGTGTCTTGGTTTTGTTTCGAAGACCATTTCACACTTAAGACTACAAACGGTCCCTAATTGTGAGATTGGTTCATTAATGTAGCTTAATAAACATTGCCCAACATCCGTTTGCAACTCCATCAATTCCTTAGTTCCCAATTAATTGATTAAATTCCATATCTTATCTAGGTTGTTGAGCATTCTATTTTTCCTATCACTTTTGTTATATTTTAGTTTACATGTTATGTTTGTCGGTTTCTCAAACCAAATACTATCCAAATATCTATGATTTATTTTTATGTAATAAGATTAGTTAAATAATTCAACTATCAACTCCAATTCCCTCTGGACGAATCCATTGCTTACCATTTTACTAATTTTTACATCCTAAGTGGGTTTACAAGTGGTGAAACTTGGTTTTCAAAGTAAACTATAAAATATCTTTTGTTGAGTACAAACGGCCTCATCAGGGGCACCAAGGGTTAAACCCTAACCACAACACTATATTAAAATGAATCCACAACTTTTTCATTAATATTTCCATTTAATCATTTCTTTTACATTTCATAAACATATAACATATGCAATGCATGAAATGAGAAAGTTATATAACTCATTCGTATATAAATACAACACACGAAATCATTATCATATAATCCAAGAACATTTATCAATATTGTTTATAATATCTTAATTATAGTTCATACTCAAATGATTTATATACGAATATGTGAAACACAACACAATTTCCATACTTTATTTGATATAATATTCTCTTATATTATCAATAGCATACTTATTTTTGTTTCAACAATACAATATTTCGATCATAAACTCATAATAAAATCAATGGACAATCAATTTAATTAAGTCCATATTTAATTTAGAGTTTAGAATCTCCCTACCTTGATCACGAGAAATACGATTTTAACTTTTCAAATTGAATCCACTCTCAAGACATTGATGCGGTCGTTTTGCACAACAAAATAATGTTTTAAATGTGTTCGTTTTGAAAACCAATTTCACCACTTAGAAAATCCACTTAGATGTAAAATTAGTAAAGTGGTAAATAAGATTCGTTCCATAGGGAATTAGAGTAATTAGTTGAATAAATTAACAATTCCTAAATGTGATAAGGTAAATCATAAGCAATGGATGGTTGTATGGTTTGTCAAGCCATCAAACATACATGTAAAATAAACCTAATAAAACTAATAAAATAGAATGCTCAACATATCTAGATAAGATATATATGGAATAAACAATTAAGAGAATTGTTAAGGAATTGATGGAGTCACAAGTGGATTACGGGCTATGCTTCTCAAGCTACCTTAGTGAGCCAATCTCACAAATGTTAACCAATTGTATTCTTGAATGCGTTTAGACCATCACTATGAACACTAAACAACTTCTCACCGCAATGCCTAACCAATTAAGGAGAGGGGGTCATGGCGGGATCGGTTTGTTACAATTAAAGGTTTAGATTATCACAACAGATATACCCTCCTACAATTTATCCTACTTACTATGTTCTCAATCCATCAAAGGTGTCAATCCAATCAAGATTATATAACAAATTATCCTAAACAAGAGTATAATCAACTAGCGGGTATACATGTCAATTATATAATGAATAAAATCTAATTATAAAATGAGTAGAACACAAATAGAGATTAAAATATATTAAAGCTTAAGCAAAACTCAATCCAAATGTTCTCACATCAATCCCCTAGAAAAGGGTTTTAGTTACACATATTACAATTAAAGGGAAGGCAAGTAAAAGATTAGGAAATCACCATTGGACCTCTTTTTGTAGAGTTCGATCATTTCCTTGCCTTTGATGCTTCTTGTGCAAAGAGTGGATGATGAAGATGTGCCTAGATAAGTGGAGTCAAATGGGAAGTGACTAAGGAGATTGTGGAGAAGATGGGAAGAAAGGAATGATTGGGAGAAAGTAATCTAGATGTTGAGTTTGGGATAGAGGAGAAATGGTGGGATTAGGAATGGTAGAAGAAATGAGGTTTCTTGGTTGTCAATAGTTGTTTCAAAGGAAAAGCTATGATGTATTTATAGGGTATTGGAATTAGGTCACGAAATGGGCATGAAAGGATAAGAATACCCCTCTTGAATGGCTGAAATTCCAACGCTGGAAGTGTCGTTGTGAGTTGTCTCAATTTCGTCCATGGCGACATTTGGGGGCGACACTCATACCTGATCGTTTCTCCTCTCTGTCGTTGTTGTGTTGCCATAGTGACAATGTCCAACGTTGGAATGCCAACGCCGGAATTTCTACGTTGTCACCAAGGCAACACTCGTGGTGATGCTTTGCTTCTTCTATGTCGCCTTTTATACTTGGAGCGATATCTCGTGGCAACAATTTACTTGATTTACACCTCCCTATCGCCACAACGACAATGGCTACATCAAAAGGGCGACAATGCCTTGTTTCACCACCTTGTTCTCCTTTTTGCACCAAACTCCTCTTCTTCTTCACAAATGCCCTCAAGGCCTAAATAAACCTGAAACACTCAATTTAACGACATTAAATATCGGGAAATGCCCAAGAATCAAGCATAAAGAGAAGGGAATGAGGGCCAAAATCATATTAATTTTGGTTCAATTAGACATTCACAATTACATCCACAATAGGTAACAACACACCTACAAGATTACGAAATCTAAATTCAAAACAAGTTCAAGTAATAATAATTATAAATTACTCAACACACACGGAATTATGGACAACTCTTAAACTCAAATACTTCATCAAAGGCTATTAATCATAATTTCATAATATACTACTTAAGAACCCAATTATAATTGATTCTCAAACATTTCCAGAACTTGAAAAATATCTATACTCTAATAAATAACAGCTCAAAATCTATTATATCCGTCTTTCTTATTTCCGAAATTCCATCAATTAGATAACATTATTCTCAAATAATAATTGACATCAAATAATTTTAAATAATCTAAATATTCATCAATCCTTTTGATGTCACAATTATCCACAACCTTTATACTTTTCAACTGATTTTTAATGAAACCCAATTGTTTTCATTCACAAATTCCACTTCCAAAGTTACTGCAAGTAGTATAATTATTCACTAATCTTATTCAAAAATTGTTTACGTAACTTGTAAACAACAATTTAAACTTAAATTTACCCCATATATGAGTATATCATTCATAGAGAGAGAATACTTCATAAAAATGACAATAATAACAATTATGAAATCAAATAAACTTTGAACACTTACCTCCCAAAGGTAAGTTTTGTCCTTTCTCTTTTCTTTCTCCTTCTCTTTCTCTTCTTCCCGGTTCGTTCTTTCTCTTTCTCTTTCTCTTTCTCTTTCTCTTTCTATTGTATTTCTATTTTCCTCTTCTTCTTTCTTCTTTCTCAGTTCTTCCTTCTTTCTTATTTCTCTTCCACGATTCCCTCTTTTATTTTTCTTTTTCTTTTTTATCATCATCTCTCACTTATCCTTATCTCTTTTAGTCCACCGAATTGCATTTATCAATTTGAGTTCATTTTTGCTCACACCCAATAGCTGACATGTGTCCCAAACTTAACCAAATGTTAACACCTTTAACTCTTATTTATGTTCTATATTTTTACCCTTGTGTCAGTAAAAGTAACAAAAAAGAAAAGGACACCTCAAAAGACAAAAAGACACATAGAAAAAAAAATCGTAGAAGACAAAAATACACAGCAGCTAAAGCCAACAACTTTCTTCATTGTCTTTTTCACGGGTACTCCATCTAATTCTTCTTTTCCCCCTTGTCTATGAATGTTATTGATAATGTAATTTTTATTTATTTATACTTATTGATATGTAAAATTATTATTATGGAATTTTATTTTAGAGTTATTGGCATTCCAGATTTTTGCATTCTTTACTACATAAAATATTCATGTCATTGTACCTAATATTACAAAAAATAAGATGAAATCAAGTTTTTTATTTTATTTTTATATATAATTAATTTGATTAATCGATTTTCAATGGTTTTTGATTGATTTGTGAAGTTAGTATGCTTTGATTAATTTAATTATTTGTTGGGGGAAAATATGCTCTAAATTAGTCCCTTTGGTTTGTTGATTTGTGATATGTTTATTTGCATATTCAATATGTTTATTAAATGTAGTCAAATGCAAAATAGAGAATCAATACGAATACATAAGTTATAACTTATACATGTATACTGAACTTTCTCACAAAATTGACTCTCAATGGTTTGAAGGTATATATTTTTTTATTGTGTTCGACATTCCGAATTTTTGCATTATTTATTGCACAAGATCTTCATGTCATGATATCTAATATTACAAAAACTTAAAAAGATGAAATCAAGTTTTTATGATTAATTTGATTGATCGATTTTCATTGGTTTTTAATTGATTTGTGAAGTTAGTATGCTTTGATTAATTTAATTGTTTGTTGGGTGGAAAATATGCTCCAAATCAATAGAAAGTAGTTAGATTTTGTTCTTTGAAGGGAAATTTAGCACAATTATTTTATTTTCTTAACAAAATGAAATAAAGTCAATGGTGTTAAAAATGACAAGTACATAAACTACTACAATTGTATTTATGGAAAATCACGAAGATGGATTTAATACTCAATACTCAAACAGCATTGAAAAATGTAATTATGACATGTAATTATTTACTCTCTATTGGTCACAAAGTGTATCAGTTGGAATACTCAGACTTACTCATACCTAGAATTGTGCCGGTAGAGTACACTTGTGAGACAACGCCACGTACTTAGTGTCCATTTGTTCCATTTATGCTATTCAGTTTTCTGTATATATTGTCTTGTACATTCTCTTTTATATATTAGAGTTACGTCTTGATAGCTACATTTTGGATATAATGCATATTTTGTACATTCTATTGTGCGGTAGCCGCATTTTTGGTTTTTTGGGATATAATGTACGTATTTGAGTTTAAGCAAAGCAGAACAAGGTACCTTGTCTATGGACAAAAGTGAACAAGGTGGGAGAAAAGAATAGGAACCTTGAATCCCAGGTACTTTATATTAGATTACACGACATAAGATTCAAAGTATGAGTCCTATTCTCTTTTGTTTTAAAAATAAACATAACGTTAAAGTCGTCAGTCAAAGAAAAGGTTTTTTTTTATTTGAAGATGTCTACTTTGTAATCTCGTTGAATATATGCATAATATATTAAGATAAGGAACTGGATTTTGTAATCAATGTATATATCAATTAATTTCCTTATCGATGTTATTGATTGGACATTTATTACCATTGATGTACAGATTGAAAATGGTGAAAAAGTAATTCGTGAAAAGAAGAATGGTGGTTCTGATAAAATAACATCCACGAATAACGTGTCAAAACCGAAGATTGGAAGGATGGCATGGATTAATTATTTGTATGTAAACCGTATCATATGCTTTACTTTAGTTTGTTAACTTGCTATCTTGTCTATGTAAACTAAATATGTGGCTGTTATCTATCTAGCGCATCAGAATGCAAAAAGAAAGATGCTAATGGGAACGCAAAGGTTATATACATTTACTACAAGTAATGCTATTCATTTTCTTTGTTGATATTTTGACCATCAATATAACATTCTGTCATGTTATGTTTTGGTAGTCACAAAGTGAAATTGGAAAAACATGGAATTTGTTACCAATAGAAGAGAAGGCCAAATTTCGACAACCTGATGTGGTTCAAGTTGCAGACAGGAATCTGACAGGTAAGCAACCTCACCATCGCAATAATGACATCCCCAAAAACTCTAACTTGCCTCAAACGGATGAAGAAATCCCAGGCATAACAAATCTAAGATCAAACTATCAACACAAGGTGTACGCCCTCTCGGTGGTGTCAGTTTGTAAAGAAACTATCCGAAGAGTTGAAGATCTGTCGATGGCTCGTTGATAACTTTGACACAAAAGCTTGTGCACTTGATATCCATGGCCAGAGGTTTATGATAAACTCTTCTGTTTTTGCTCGAGTTTTGGGGATTTCTGACCAAGGAGATCATATTTCTATATCTGGAGATGTCCCTAACTTTGATTTTTGGAAATCAAAGTTTGCCATCACATCCCGTGGCATCTTCTTGAAAAACATAGAACATAGCCTAGAGGAGATGACCACGACTGATGATGAATTCAAGGTGACATTGTGCTTATTTTTGTTGGGAACTATCCTCTCTCCTTCAGCTATCGATTATGTTCAGACGGGGTACTTGATTCCTTTAGGGGGTGTTGGAAGTATTGGGACGAAAAACTGGTCCGATTTGTGCTTCTCCGCACTTTGTGAAGGGATTGACATGTGTTGTTTATTCAGGTACAAAATATTGATTATATTTAATATCTATTATTATGAAATATCATTGTACAATGTCATATTGAACTTATTCATAACCTCGTATTTTTGATAAAGTTGTTTTACTTGCATTCACTGTAATGAGAGCCTCTGATGGTGGATAAAGCAGTAACACCGGTCGTTTGTTGGACAAACGTGAAGATAAAGAAGTGCGTAACCTGGCTGCACACCGAATGAGGTGTTGGAACTAACCAGGTTTACATTCTGTAATTTATCTATCCAATTTCTATGTAAATGAAATAACTTTAAGTGCATGCATCATAACATATATATTTTCATTAAATGATGCAAATTTCGGTTGAGGAATTTTTCAACCAACCAGCACCATCAAAAGGTCAATATGATGCTGCTGTATAGGGAGAAACCGGTCATGCCAATCAAGAACCCGGTACAGGCAATTAATGCGCACATGAAAGGTATTCATGATGTCCTACAGGTGGTCAAAAAAATTTAGTCTACATTGAAGACTGAACTTCATGATATCCGAACAAAGGTCAATTTTCTATATTCGAAATTCAGTTTGGAGGACAAGAACTTGGAGAAGGACTTTTATAATACAAACAGTCATCAGAAATCCAAGAATTACATGCCTCCAAATCCTAGCCCAAATTCTCCACCCCTATCACCACCACGATCTCTTTCAATTCCTACAATACAATAGCCAATTGTTGAGGTTTCATCAAATAACACCCGAACATTACCCCAACATCAATAGAACATTTCCAAATCCTCACTGAGTTGGATGAATGAGTCTATTGAGCCAATATTACAAGATGGAAAATCACCTGATTCACCCATGGAAGATCAACGAATTGATGATCTCTATCATGTGCCTACGGTCCTTACCATACCTTCGTTACTAGATGAGGTTTGATCCTGTTTGTTTTATATATTTGCTATATATAAATATCTTTTTTATTAACACTTAAATGACAATTGAATTTGATTATCAACTGTTTTGTAGAATACCTTCAATGATGATAATCTCAAACATAAGTCACTATCTTCTACCAAGCGAAGAGTACTCTAAACAAGATCAACCTCAAAACGAAAGCCAAGCCGCTATCAAATTTCACCATACATTGCCAGACCTATTAATTACGTCAGCAAAGTACCGATATGGCCCTTTCCGAATAGGCATTCAACTGAATAAATATGATGAGCAATTGATAACCTGCATTTTTGACAAAAACCTACCATCATCGTAAGCATGCATTATGTATAGTTTAATCCTCAATTTACAATATACTGTACAATTATGCTGAGTTGTTATATCCACTATTGGATGTTTATCAGTTTTGTATACTTGTTGTTCTCAAAATTGCAGTGAGGTTATTGTCGATCTTGGGCATTTACTTATAACCCAGAAAAGTTTCAGAACATTAGAACCTACCAAGTTTTTTGATAGTGAGATTGATTTCTAATCACCTTATCAACTTATAGCCTATGACTTGTATACATTGTATAAAGTTCAATGTGTTTATTCTTGGTAACTTACCATTACTCATGCACAATTTCTTTTTCAGATTATTAATCTTATTCCTGAGTACAAAACAATGATTTTAAAGTAAAAAAGATCACAACTTAGCTGGTTCTAGCCTACGAACTATGCGGTTTATAGTCTTCCATTATTTACGATATGTAACATGTTACCAGTAAATTTCTCACGTTTTGCGTAGGTAGTACATTGTTTTCACTTGTGCGGATGAGAAGCAATATTCTTTGTCTAAATCTCTTTCAAAATTGCGGGAGTCTTACATGTCCAATCTTCGTAAATGTCAAAAGGTGACACATGATTACCCTTGTTTATTTTTTCGTACACCTTTATTATTTCATGTTAATACTGTCTAATATGTATACTTATTATGACATTTTCATGCACCTATTAGATTTATATTCCTATCAATGATCTACATAACTATTGGTATTTAGCAGTATTTGACCTTAACAAATGAGATTGCCAAATTTGGGACTCCAAACCACCTGGTAGGAAGGAAGATCTGACGTGATTGAACCAAGTCCGTAAATTGGTATGTCCCTAACATATGTTGTTTTACCCCCTTAGTGATCCCCATTTTTTCCATTCTCATCACGATATGTATTAATGTACACTTTGAATTTCATTTAGATGTAGTCGCTTGACATTGTCTTTGTTGGTGACATTGTTGTTACCTTTCCAACAACCTTCTTATTCACATCATTCAGTATCTCATATATGGAAGCACCCACTCAACCCAATGGCTATGATTGTGGCCTTTTCCTTTACATGTTCATGGATGACAACTGCTCTACACCACTTCAGATGAAATCGATATGTTAACCAAAATATTCTGATAGTTGTTTTTATGACTGCCCTATATTTGAGTTTACATATCCATGACATTTGTTACTTTTTTTTACAGTTCCAGTCTGAGTGTCAACGTTTATTTTGGGCTCGTTTTCTTGCACTCTTCCTTGGTAACAGCAACCTTTTGAGCTTGAAGAAAAATGCCCAAAAGCACTATAACAAATTAGTGGCCAATAATGAAGTTGTGCCCACTGTAAAGATGAGATCGACACCCATCAAGAAGTTGAGACGTAAAGCGGCGGCTCTCATGGATTGAATGTTGTAACCGAAGTTGCATCGCTTGATATTTGTATTCTTTTTGTTATTAGCATGTTACTGTGTTTGGTTGTTTCCCTAGAAAAATGTTAAACAATTTTGTTCTGTTTCTAAATGTGCTACTTGGTAAGAGACCCCGCAAAAGGGTGGGATAAGTCCTTTTTTTAGTTCAAGCGTAATATAACCATAAACTTATATGTACATGGCAGTGGTTCGGTATAAATGCAAGTTAACAGGTTTTATCATTTTCCAACATCCTTTCATTTGTGTATGCTTAGTTTTTATGGTTTCACTGTGTCTCAAAGTTCTAATTGAAGTCAGCCCTAAAAAAATATAAATTTAACCTAATTTAATTGCTATTCTATAGCATAAATTGAAATAGAAAAGGAGAAATATAAAAGAAAAAAAAAAGACAAAACCTTTATTATTGTTTTATTTATAAGTGGGTGGGTGATGGGGAAATTAAGAATCTCATCCCGGGAATGAAAAGCATATTCAAATACAAATAAAGGCAAAACTCTCAATTTTTTATTCATTTTTTTTTTTTTTTGAAATTACTTCTGATATATTAGCAATATAACCCAATTGAATTGTGCAAATGTTACAATGGATAATGTGATGGTCTGGAAAACGAATGAGTTCTCGAAGACAACCTTAACCAACAGAAACAGAGATGATAGCGAGCCCAAGGCGACCTCACCAAGGTCACCCCGAGCTCGCCCATAACATGCCAAAATCAATCAACAAAGTCGAGACGGTAGCGAGCCTAGAGCGAGCTCACCAAGGTCGCCCCAAGCTTGTCCATAAAAGGTCAAAATCAATCAACAAAGCCGAGACGATAGCGAGCTTACCAAGGTTGCCTCGAGCTCGCCCATAACATTCCAAAATCAATCAAAAAAATAGAGATGATAGTGAGCTCATCAAGGTCGCCACGAGCTCGCCCATAACAGTCAAAAATCTATTAAAAAAGTTGAGACGATAGCGAGCCCAGAGCGAGCTGACCAAGGTCGCCCCGTGCTTGCCCATAACAAGCAAAAATCAATCAAAAAGGCCATGACGATAGTGAGCCCAAGCCGAGCTCACCAAGGTCTCCCTGAGCTCGCCCATAACAGGCAAATATTTTTCAAAAAAGCCATGATGATATCAAGTCCTGGCTGAGCTCACCAAGGTTGCCCTGAGCTCGCCAAGGAAAGCTATCTGAAATGTTGGTAGTGGTCATTGTCTCATCAAGAATTTCTTCTCCTGCATTGTTTGAAAATTTTAATTTGTGCATAAGGTGTTTAAGATGGAAATATGAATTGGTTTGTTTCTTGAAAGGGAAAAATTATTTAATTTCCGCCAAAAAAAAAGATTTTATGGTCAGTAATCCTTCCAGATCAGACAAATAGACAATATTATGCTTTATTGTTTTATGAATTTATTTTGCCTTTTATAGCTAACTGGCTTAACAAACTATGATTTCACATTTCACTTAAATGGCCTCTTGCAAATATAGAAAGGTAAGAGACAAATAGTTCTTTAGCAAGAAACTTAAAATAAGGCAATAGGAGCTGGAGCCATTCTTTGGCATCTATGAAAAATGTTGTACAGTCTACGAAAACTAGCTGAGACCCATTATGGATGGAAAAAAAAGTACATTTTATAAACTACATTTATGCCTCCTACCACATTACAAAATCGGTTGTTTTTGGAAGCACAAATTAGCCCATTTATACGGGTCACACAACGTAGGTCATGACACCATGATTACAAAATTCAAATTGTCACACGAAATTATGCGGCCTCCACCGTTGGTTTTGTTGCATGTACATATCAGGTGTTGAGTTTGTCATGGAAAAAACATTGTCATTCAACTGATTGCTAAACTTAGCCATTGGATCTTCAGTATTTTGAAAAGAAAATGGTTGACAACAACCATCACTTTCCACAATATATTCAGAGTTGCAAGACTGCACTGAGTCTGCATGCACAGTTGGTTGTAATGTGGACCTCATTGTCGCAGCTCCATTACTTTCCATTGCACTGATGTTATTTTGAACATGGGCATAGCATGTCTTTTTTGTGTGCCCAGACTATCCACAGTTCCCACATTTACACGCCTTCCCACTAGGTTTTTTGTTCTGTCTCATCGACCCCTTTGTTGCTGCTATGACTGGATTTTTAACTTGAACACTCGATTGTGTTCTTGAACGATATACATTTTCTTTTGTTGCTGTACTTGACGATGACAATAATCCTTTCATTTTAATTGTTAACTTATCAATCGCCATGTTTGCTTCTTTGTAACCTTCTGTTGACATTGATGCATAATAGCTCATTTTGCTACACTTTGAACTTAAGGCCCCATACCTACATCAACATAAAATTGGAAAAAAAAAAAAAAAAAAAAAAAACCTCGACATTTTAATCACAATCATAGAAGTAGCTATAATTGATACGAACTGATAAATCATTCGTAACCAAGCATCAATAACTGAAATATGTTCTTTGTATGTTATAATAACAATGAAAGGATGCAGACCTAGCAAGTTGCCTTATGTTTGGAGTAGTCGCGGTGGAAAACGATTCGACTTCTGAGACATCCTTCGCATTTCTTGTCCAACGTTGCATTATGAGTGTCTCGGGTATGTGGTGTTGGTTCATGACTTTCATGACACAAAATGCATAACAACACGGAATACCTATTGTCTCAAACATTTTGCATGAGCATTTGAACATGTTTGTAGATGGTGTGTACCTCACATTCCAGGTTTTATCACCACCAGCAAACTTCTTGAATGTATACATCACACTCTCCATATCAACGCAATTCACTATGCTATGTTTTGCCTCTGATTTGATTTCATCTCGCACCCAAGCAAATGTGTTTCGAGTGTAAACTGCGGCAGTATGTTTTTCTAGTTGTAACAGATGGGTTACTAGGATTGGATGCTCATTACAGCTATCAAAATCATCATTCATCTCGTTGTTTCGCAGGCGCGACATTGCTCTATCGATATGGCTCATGAATTCATACAATTTCAGTCTCATATGCAAAAATCGATTAAGGAAAGAATTAATACTCTCGGACCGTTATGTGCTCCGTAAACCACCGAAGAAAGTACCTCGTAAGAAGGTTTCTACCCGTAGCTTCCATTTACAATACATCATTTTCACCAATTCATTATGCTTCAACCCAAACGTCTCAATAGCCTTCAACCACTGAGTCTCGAACTCTGACTCTGTCATGTAGGTCAACATGCAATGGGTAAATGTTTGAGTAAACCTGCTATCACCTACGTTTGTTTGCACATTCCGCTCAAGGTGCCAAGAACAAAGGCGACGTAAAGTGGAAGGTATTACTAAACTTATGGCCTTACTCATAGTTTTGTTACCGTCTGTAACTATCGAAATTGGACATTTACCATGCATAACTTTTAAGAATGTCTGCAATATCCAAGTGTAAATATCGACCGTCTCATCCACCAACAACCCAAACCCAAAAATTATTGTTTTCGTATGATTGTTCACGCCAACAAAAATCACAAGCGGTTGATTATAAGAATTAGTTCGGTACGTTGAGTTAAATGAAATCACATCACCAAAGTATCTATAGTCACATCGTGACATTGCGTCAGTCCAAAATAAGTTACCCATCCTATCATTGTCTAGAATTGTGTATCGAAAGAAGAATCCTGGATCCATTTCCGATTTCATAGTCATGTAAGAGATAATTGAATCAGCATCGGAATTATGGGAAGTAGACCTGCGTATGGCGTCGAGCCGGTTCTATAAATCTTTCTTGGTGTGTCCAACAACCATATAACTATCAGCCTAATCCACAAGTTGGTCCATCACTTGGGAAGTTTTCATTCCAACTGATATGAGTGATTGCACTTGTGCTATATCACAATCTTTTATATTTCTATTAGAACGAAGGAATTGACTGTGATTGCCAGGTGATAACTTATGATTGTGCTTAGTGACAAACTCTGTAATAACCCATAACATTTTCTCCATATCCAAATTTATTTTCAATGATGCTCGACAACCTTCTTGAGTCTGCCCTCTAGGTTCATGTACCCTATCAGTTCTGTCAACATTTTTTTTTTTATCTATACCATTCTTTTGAACAAACCCACCTACGAATTGTAATTAATCCATGTATATCCCGACACAACTTGTCCTTATGCATGTTGAACCCCATAGCAAATGAATATTTCTTATAAAACTCCTCAACATTAGTAACAGATATGAACTCTTACCCTATAATATCTCTAACTTGTAAACTTATAAGTTCACTATTTAAGAGATCATCCAGCGGTTGCACCAAATTATCAGCAGACAAACCTGTGGCTGTGGAAACATTACCGTATGCAAACGGAGCATGATATGGCCATTCATTGTTGTTGTGAGTGTCATTTGGATTATACTCCTCATTGTCCGTATGTGTTGGGTCTGCCACATGCCACCTTGAGTGTCCTTCATTGTATAAATCTAGATGTCCAGCTCCATTGCTAAAAGTTCCATGACTCATATCCATATTACTACCTACAAGCCATGAACATTCCATATTTTGAGTGGAAATATATTCAGATAAACATCAATACCATACTATAAACAAATTGTTGAACATAATGTGAGGATAAAGTTACTTATGAAATACTGAACAATTACTTATCAATTTCACTTACTTAGAGAAAGTTCAAAGGTGGCTCAAACATTAGCTGCTTGGGAATCATCAGCTGAAGGTTTCATGTCTGGAAGAATGGCATTTAGGTCCACAGAAATTTGGTGGAAAAATCCTTAGTTTGAGTGTGTAGAGTGAGTAGAGTGAGTCAGAGAAAGAAGAGAGTTGATGCAAGTGACTTGCTTGTCAGAGTATATATCAGGAAATTTAGGTTAGTGGACCATATTAAATTGGACACGTGTGATTGATAGTGACCTTGGGGCGAGCTCACTCAACTCGCCCCAAGGTCGAGCTCACCCCAAGGTCGCACATACCAGTCTAACAACCAGGCAAGAACCCGATAAGTCAGCGACCCGAAAGCGACCTGCTTCAGATCTCCCCAAGGTCACCCTTATCAGTACAACATCCGATGTTGAAATCAAAAAGTTAGCGACCCCAGGAAGACCTCACTCAGATCTTCCCAAGACTACCCTTATCATGTAAAAAGCCTTTCAAAAAATCGAGAGGTTAGCAATCCCAAAGCGACCTACTTCAGATCTACCCAAGATCGCCCTTGTCAGTCTAACATCCATCCAAGAAACCGAGAGGATAGCGATCCAAGGGCGATCTCACTCAGATCTCCCCAAGGTCGACAATATCAAGCAAGAAGCCATCCAAGATACCGATAGGTTAGCGACCCCAAGTCGAGCTCATGCAACTTTCCATAAGGTCGCCTGTATAAAGCAAAAATCCATCCAAGTAGAATGATGTCGTTTATGAAAGGGCGACCTAGGGGCGTACTCACCAAGGTCTCCCCAAGGTCGTCTCGATGCGATTTGTGGGTAAAAAGGGCTAGGTCGTGGCAGATGAAGCAAAAAAAATAAAATTGCTCTCCACAAAGGCTCTCTCCACGACTGCAGCAAAAAAGGGTCTCTCTCCAAGGTAATCCTACCCATAATCTTCTTCATTTTTGTTCAAAAGAAGCATATAGAATCAAAATCTATCTACATTGTAGTTTTGCTTCACTTGAGAAGGATAATAGAGGATATTGGGGATTATTTTGAGTTTCAAGTGGTTTTTGTGATAAATTGTCCATTGGGTTTTGATTAGAGGATGAATGCAAGATTGATTTTTGTTGTTATGAAGATTGTATGTTAGATTAAGTGTGGTGTGGCATTTGAGCTTAGAGATTAAGTGTGGTGTGGCATTTGTGCTTAGACTTTAAGTGTGGTGTGATATTTGGTGTGCGCTTTGATTAAGATAATGGCGGGTGGTAAGAAAATCAAGCGAAAGCTTAATAAAGGGGAATCCTCGAGAGCTTCGAATCTTTTCGCTTTGCCTCCTCTCTCAGGGAAAGGAAAGGGTGAAATAGTCTCACCGCCCCCAGACCCAGATAACTCAAAAAGATGGGCACTGTATGGTAATTGAAAGGTCTGGCCGGTAAAGGGGAGTAATGTGAATGTTTTTGGCTCCACTTTCGTTCCGGTGGCTATCAGAGCATTGGATTGGTTTGGATTTGTCAAAACTCCAAACGTGGCGGCACTGGATTTGGTTAGAGAATTTTACTACGCTATGGTCCCTCACCATTTCACTCAAGGGATTCTCGTGATAGTTCGGGGAAGGGAGGTCCTTATTACAGCCACCAGGATCAACGAGTGGTCTGGGACTTCTCAGGAACTAAGCCATTATGTTGACGGCGTTCCCAACCATGAATTCTTCGAGCCATACAACGGATATTTGGTCGCTGACTTAAGGATGGATGGAAGCTCGCTTTGGAATGAATATCGTGAACCTTTGTTGCTCAACCAACTTAAGCTAGATGCGGCTTTCTGAATTATGTTTTTTAACTACTCATTGACTCGAAAGACCCACCGCTCCGATCTAAGTTTTGACACCTCACGCCATCTGTTTTGTGCAAGAAACATGCTTCAAATGGACATTGGCCAGATCATGTTACAGAGCATACATAAGGTTGCGAATACAAAAGGGTCACTGCCTTTCCCCTGCCTTATCACCCATTTTTGTGAGGAGGCTGGCATTGAATAGAATAGAGAAGAAGGCAACTTGATTACTCCTACAACTGACATAGGGAAGAAGACATGCAATGAACTTGCAAGACGTAGGAGGGTTAGGCCAATTGGGGCTAATGTGCTCGATGATGATGACATGGGCTTCATTGAAGATGACCTTATCGAGGATGATCCAGATGATGAAGATTATAATGACAAAAACCTCGAGGGTGATCCAGATGTGGGCACAGGTAATCAACACCCCACCATGGCTCAGATGATGCAGAGTATGAGTTTGCAATTAGAAGCCAACACCCAGTACCTTCAGTCAATGAGCCAATAGATGAACTCCAACCACCAGGCCTATATGGCTGAATTCTCAAACATAAATCAAAGGTTGGATGCTTTCCAAAGGGGTTGGTCAGCCATGGCGTCGAGATCCCATTAATGTATCGAAGGGAAAATAGGCCTCCCTCTAGAGGGCCAGGGACCATTTCACAGCAACCACCATCCACAAGGCCAGGGACTAGTTCACAGCAGACACCACCGGACCTAAACATGCCATTTCATGACCCCAATTTTCTGCATCAGGGACCATAGTCGCCACTCACTCACTTTTGCTTTGTTTTCTTTTATTTGCTTATGTTAGACTTTTATCTTTAAACTACTTTTGCCATTTAAGTATAGCTACTATAGTACTATTTTATTGCTTTATGGACATATTTGCTTATTTTGAATTACTATTTTGGTTTAATTTTTATTTCTTTATTTCTTTTTTTATAGAGTAAGAGTGTGGATGATCTTTGTGCATAGTTTTATTGTTTTCGGTTGTGCGTTTGGAAATTTACTATTATGTATATATGTTTTACAAATTAATTATTGATATATTTTATTAAATATTTACTAAGTTTCCTATTAATTCATTGAACACACTATGTGCAATAAGTTTATAAGTCAAGTATTTTTATGAATTGTTACAAGTGACAATTACAAGCGAAAAGTTCATAAATAAAATAATTGTTACCAAAGTTGTAACAATGGTTACGGAGCCATGAATGTGGTTATAAAAACCGTGAAAATGGTTACATGCCAAAATTTTAAAAATTGTTAAATGGTTACTAACGCCGTACAAATCGTTACCATATCCGTGAGGGTGATTACTATAGCCGTGAAAATGGTTACAAGTCAAAATTTCAGAAATTATAACATGGTTACCAAATTTAGAACTGAAATTTACATTATTAAATATATATTTATTAATCAAATAAATTATTTGAATATCAAAAATATAAAGGTTAAACATTTTATTTGACATCATTAATCATTCTACAAGTTTTGAATTTTTTTTGTTTTTTTTTTATTTTATATATAACTATATAATTTGGATAAGTTATTCATTTTGATTTTTTAAAAAAGTATAGCAGAATGGTAAAAGTTAATTATGTTTTAACAATTATTATTGCATGCTCAGTGGGAGTAAACATTGACTTAATTGTTGAAATTATATGTGCAAAGCATACAATTTCAATTCATTTGGGGTATTATGGGGGTATTATGATCGTACCAAGTTGCATCAATGTGGTGTAAACATGCTCATAATTTTAATAGGCAAGTTAGTAGTGATATTATTGTTAATACTGCTAGGAATTTTGGTGATAGCTAATTAACTATACAACTGATGGATGTAAATGCGATGATTATATGTTAAACAATTTATAATTTTCATGAATTTCATTAATTTTTTTTATATAAAATAATTTTTGTTAAGATTTAGGTTGGGACTTGTTCACGAAACAAGTTTAACGTTAGGATAAATATTAAACTCGTTCAACCTACGTTGAACTTGTTCATGATGAAGAATTTTCATAAATTTTATTAATTTTTTTATAAAAAATAATTTTTATGAAGATTTACGTTGACTTGTTCACCGAACAAGTTTAACGTTAGGATTAACGTTAAACTCATTCAACCTACTTTGAACTTGCTCATGAAGGAAGGTTTACGTTGACTTGTTCACGGAACAAGTTTAACGTTCAACAAGTTTAACATTAGGATGAACGTTAAACTCGTTCAATCTACGTTGAACTTGTTTATGAAGAATTTTCATAAATTTCATAAAAAAATTTATAAATTTTTTTTTTTTTAAAGATTTACGTTGACTTATTTACTGAACAAGTTTAACGTTAGGATTAACGTTAAACTCGTTCAACTTACGTTGAACTTGTTCATGAAGGAAGGTTTACATTGACTTGTTCACGGAACAAGTTTAACGTTAGGATGAACATTAAACTCATTCAACCTATGTTGAACTTGTTTATGAAGAATTTTCATAAATTTCATTAATGTTTTTATAAATTTTTTTTTTTTTTTTTTTGAAGATTTACGTTGACTTGTTCACCGAACAAGTTTAACGTTATGATCGTTTAACCTATATTGAACTTGTTCATGAAGGAAGGTTTATGTTGACTTGTTCACGGAACAAGTTTAACGTTAGGATAAACGTTGAACTTGTTCATGAAGAATTTTCATAAATTTCATTAATTTTTTTATAATTTTTTTGTTGTTGAAGATTTACGTTGACTTGTTCACCGAACGAGTTTAACGTTAAGAACAAGTTTAATGTTAGGATTAACGTTAAACTCGTTCAACCTACATTGAACTTGTTCATGTTCACGGAACAAGTAATGTTAGGATGAACGTTAAACTCTATGAAGAATTTTCATAAATTTTATTAATTTTTGGACTAATTGCACAAACATCCCTTGAGTTTAGGTATAATTACACTAATATGAAATTTTTACCTTTAATTACACAAACATCCCTTGCCGTCTATTATCCTCTGTCAGAAGTTAACGGCACAAGGGTAAAATTGTCTATTTAAGTAAAAAATTATTTAAATAATAAATCATTAAAAATATAAAAATGGATGGAGAAGATTAGATCACCCATCCAAATGGATATTTGGACGGAGGAGATCTATTCTCCTCCATATATAAATGAAAAAAAATAATAGTTTTTTAAAAGAATTATATAATAAATAAATAAAAATTAACTTAACAAAACCCATCATCATCATCATCAAACCCAGAACAAACCTAGAAATTCATATTCAATCACCCATCATCATCATCATCAAACCCAAAACAAACCCATAAATTCAGACTCAATCACCCATCATCAAACCCAAAACAAACCGAGAAATTCATATTAGATCACCCATCATCAAACCCAAAACAAACCTAGAAATCCAAATTCGATCACCCATCATCAAACCCATCAAACCCAAAATAAACCTAGAAATCCAAATTCGATCACCAACCCCAAATCTAACAACCTTGCTGCCACCCCCGACAACCTTACTGCTGCCCCAACGAACCATTGACAACCTTGCCGCTGCCCCGACGAACCACCGACAACCTTGCCGCTTCCCCGACGAACCACCGACAACCTTTTCGTTGCCCCAACAAACCACAAATTCACCCATCACTAACCCCAAATCCAGACCCAATTGTGGACACCCATCACCATCCCCAAAATCTAACCACCACCACCACCACACAACAACCCACACCAAACCCAAACCTAAATCGAAATCGAAATCAACCATCGCCACCACCTCCAATTTCATCTGTAACGAATTTCCATCAAACACAAACACAAACACACATCCATCTTCTACCATCTCAAACTCAAACACAGAGCCATCTGCTTCAAATTTTTTTTAATCAAATCCCAAAATAAAAAATGAAACACCTTTTCTTCATGAATCTAAATCAGATTCCCCACACAAAAAAGAAAAAAAAATCTGTGACGGAGGTTTATGGGTTGGTCTATGACGGAGCTGGGATGGTTGACGATCGGTGGTTATGGTGATGAGATGGTCGTGATGCGGAGGCAGTGGGGGAAAAGAGATGAATCGGGTTTGGGGAAGAGGGTGGGATTGGAGGCATCGTGTTTGAGAAAGAAGAGATTGGGGAGAGAGAAGAGAAGAGAAGAGAGAGATAATTTTTAGTCCATGGTAGATGAAGTTGGTTCTTGAATCTGAAAGGTGTTTGGGGAGTGAGAAAATCCATATAATGTAAGAAAGGAAAACGAAAATGGAAGAAAGAAAAAAAATATGGAAAGGCATTTGGGAGAAAAAAAAGCATCGATTTTTAATATATTTAAATTAATATAATAAAAATACAAAATAAGTGATCAGGGATATTGTGGTCATTTTGGATCAAAACTGTGGTCAAATATTAAAGTTGACGGAAGTCAACTAACAGCAGGGGATGTTTGTGTAATTAAAGGCAAAAGTTTCATATTAATGCAATTATACCTAAACTCAAGGGATGTTTATGCAATTAGTCCTTAATTTTTTTATAAATTTTTTTTTTTTTGAAGACTTACGTTGACCGAATAAGTTTAACGTTAAACTCGATCAACTTACGTTGGACTTGTTCATGAAGGTTTACGTTGACTTGTTTACGGAACAAGTTTAATGTTAAGATGAATGTTAAATTTGTTCAACCCTACGCTGAACTTGTTCATGAACAAGTTTAACGTTGACTTGTTCACCGAACAAGGTTAACGTTAAGATGAATGTTAAACTCGTTCAACCTGCGTTGAACTTGTTCATGAAGGTTTACGTTGACTTGTTCACTGAACAAGTTTAACGTTAGGATAAACGTTAAACTCGTTCAACCCAAACGTTAAACTCGTTCAACCCTAACGTTGAACTTGTTCATAAACAAGTTTAACGTTGACTTGTTCACTTAACAAGTTTAACGTTGGGATGACCGTTAAACTCGTTCAACCTACGTTGAACTTGTTCATGAAGATTTACGTTAACTTGTTCATTAAACGAGTTAAACGTTCAGTTAAATGTTAAACTTGTTCAACCTACCTTGAATTCGTTCTTAAAATTCAAATTTTGAAAATTTTTATTTTATTTTATTTTTTTCAAATAATAAATAAATTATTTTTCATATATTATAAATCATTTTTAATATTTTTTTAATAAAATATCATTTTTAATTAATTATTATGTAATATAATTTAATTATATTATTAATATATATATAATTATAATATTAAACTTGTAGCAACCTGTTGAAACCGGTTTCTTTTATAGGCTGTCAACCACTAATTTTATTTTATTTTATTTTATTTTATTTTATTTTTTTTATTTATTTTTTTTGACCTTTTTCTTGTTTTGTACGGTACAACACATATTTGTCATTTGTACCATAGCCAACCCCTTGTATATGAAAGTGCCATTGGGAAATCAAATAGCTAAGAACTTTTGACTTAAGGAAATTTTCATTGTATCATTATTAGACTTTTAAGTGTGTGTTTGAGATGGTTTGTAAGTTTTGAGAAAAAAAGATGTGTTTAGTAAATTTCTTAAAATCATATTATTTTTCATATAATTAGTTTTGAGTAATGTTAGACTATCCAAATTATTTATCTAAATAATGTGTTATCTAAATTGTCAAGAACATATCACTCACACCATAATTTCATAAGTTACAGAATCTTGACAACTCACATGTCACGTTATTTGAGGATGATTTTGGACAAATAAATTGGACATTCTAGCATCATTCATTAATCTTTAGTTTTTGAGAAGTTGGTAGGGGTTATTTTGGAAACCAATTAGTAGAGAAACTAACTTATTGCTTAAGAAATACCCATAGTACCCTTGTTACTTTTCTTAAATGGCAATAATATCCCCACATTTATTAAACAATAAAAACTGAAAATAATTAATTAAATATTTAAAAATAATAATAATACTGATTGTGGCCACATCCCTTGCTTTACAATGTTTACCGCGAACCAACAGAATTCGTGGTGGACAGTTAAAAAAAAAAAGGGGGACAAAAACGACAAGTAAATATAAATCTCTTATCAATTATGAGAGCCACACCTTGTTGGTCCTTTAATTTGTTAAACAAACCTCTCACTCTCACTTCCATGGCTTTCTCTTCAACTTTCTTCTCGCAGAGCTCTTTCTCATGTCTCTCTCCGCCGTCAAGAAGATACCCACTTCGTTTTTCATCCATCATACCCATAAAAGCCGCCGCTGCTGCTTCGGCCGAACCTGACAAGGAAAAGCTAGCACAGACCAAAACTGAAGACTCCAGTACTAGTACTGCTAGTACTAATGTTCAAACTTCCAAAGCAGCTCCTAAGCGTCCCAAGAAGCCTGTTTATTCCAGTGAGTTTTTTAATTTACTTTTTATTTATTTATTTTTTTTATGGGAAAATGCAATGCAGGGTTTTTGTTGTTGATAATTGTTTTCCGGTTTTGGTTTTGTGGGGCAGTGAAGAAAGGTCAGATTGTTAGAGTAGATAAAGACAAGTATCTCAACAGTATCAATGTAAGTCATTTCTTCTGATAATTTCATTACCCTTTTACAAGATTCAGTTTCCAGATTATCAACTGTTTGGTTTCAAAATTTTCAGTATTTATCGGTTGGGCATCCGCCTTTCTACAAGGGCTTGGACTACATTTATGAAGATCGTGGCGAGGTACTATAAAAGATTTTAAGCCAAGAATCAAGAATGTCACATTATCATTTGATCTGGATTCTAATGCCATTTCGATATGTTTCAGGTTCTGGACTTGCGTATTTTTGAGACAGGAGAGCATGCACTGGTTAAGTCGTTCTGACCTCTGAAATTCAATCATTATTCGACATTGTTAATCAAACCTTTGAGATAAGATATAACCATTTGGTTTTGATTTCATCACAGGTTGCATGGGTCGGAATACCAACAGCACCGGCATGGCTACCGACAGATATGCTAATCAAGGTAATGCTGCTACTAACTCTGTCTCTCATTTTGCTTCTCTGTACTGTCTGTCTCACATTAATGCCCCAAAATGAGGCAAATATGCAATTGCAACTTCTTTGAATTGCTCGTTTTTGTTATGATTAAAACATAAATAGAACAAATACAGTTTGTTTCTTTGATGTTTGATCAAGTTTTCATTCTTTGCGTGCATGCTTGCAGTCGGATAAGCTGGATTACGAGAGATTGTGAATCCTGTCCAAATGCAAAATTCCTAGCTTCTAACGATGGATTTGACTGTTTTTCTCAATGTGTTGCATATCTCGAACATCACTTGCTTCGGCAACCAATGAATTACATTCATCTAAATCATTGTATTAATATCACCGATACTAATCACCTGTAACATTTTGTGAATTGGCATGGAATACAATACAATCTTTAACATCAAAACTGTATTATTGGCTAAAACTGTTGCATACAATATGATGTTTATCTAAATTCACAGAAGAATCAAATCGTATAACTAACATTTTCAACCGGCAAGCAGAAATAAGTGCAAAGAAATTTTGTACAACTCACCAGTCACCACCACTGAACAAACCCAAATGCACTGGTAATTTAAATTGTTTTGTCAATTCTTGGATCAAAGAAGGCAATTATGGGATACTTTTGTTCAATTAGAAAGAATAAAGACTAGAACTCGAATCTCCTCTTTGCACGTTTATTGGCATTCATAAGCTCTACCAAGGAGGGGAGAGGATGAGGTACAGGCACATTCCTTGACCTGTACAACTTTCTCAAGCTCTCACTATAACCACTTGGAGAACCAACCAAGGAAACAGCAGAAGAATTATAACATCGTTTCTCCACCAAATTCCCACATTGCATTGCTGCAGACATATTCTCATGATTCACTATAACATCCACCTCTCTGGATGAGAACTCTTGTTCTGATTTATTGACAACTATTTGAGGAGGGTCATCTTTTGCGGATTCTAGTTTATTTTCTAAGCAAGAGGTACCAACGCGAGAGCAAAAAGAACTCTTATAAACTTCTTTTTCCAACTTCTCAAATTGCCCTGTACTAACCTCTCTCTCCTTGTTCCCAATATCTTTTTTACAATTTTTTTCAGCATCCACATCTCTAGATGAGAGTTCTTGATTGCTTTTACGGATGATTATTTGTGGAGGGTCTTCCTGCTTGGAATCTATTTTCTTCTCATAGCATACAAAATTAGAATCCTCAAGACTAAGTCTTGCTCTACCAAATAATGTAACAGCTGGCCTTGTGCCTGGAGTAGACAAACTCAACAGCTCTTTCCGACCAGGAGATCTTGTTACTGGTTTCAATTCAAATTCTGTAGAAGATTGTGTGGGCACTTCAACCACAGGAGCACAATCTGCATTCTTGATTGATTCATCTAATTTTAAAGGAGCTTCCACGCTAATGTCTAGAAGCTTCCAAAGAGGGTCATCTGAAGTAATGCGAGCACCAAAACAGTGCTTCCTAACATAATCCAACTCCATAGCCCGGCAACTTGGGGTTGTTGATACAACCCGTTTAGGTGCAAGAAGTTGCAGAGCCCACTCTAATTCCTCCCTGGATGAATGCATCGAGTAACAAACGTGCCAAACACCAAACTGGTCTTTCAGTGCTTCATTGAATCTAAGTTTTCTTTGACTTGGAGTCTCCAAATTCTCTTCTTCACACACATACCACTGTGCTGAAGGGCGGATAATGAGGGGCTCAGGCTGAAGTTTAGCTCGGGCCTCTGCAAGCTTTGCAGATGCTCTTTCATACAGTTTAGGAAATCCATCAAACATCTGAAAACGAGTAGATGGATCTTCAGATACGATTTCAGGTGCTATGAGCATCAAAGATTGGAAACATTCTGGTTTGGTGGCTTTATCAACAAATATTTTGGACCCAAAAGTTTTAGAAACATTTGAGAGAATCTCTTCTTGACCAAGTAGATCGCAAGTCAGATACACCACAGGTGCACCGGGGTTCTTCCATATACAACTGATAACCTGGATCATAACAGATGGGATTAGCATTTAACCTGCGATTGTAAGATAAACACCCACAGTTTCGCAAGCCACACACATTACCACACACATGTAACAGCACACATGTGCACATAAGAGTATATTAATTTTAATTTGTAACTTCAAATTTGTAGATCAAAAAGATGAAAGAAAAATAGGGAATGCAACTGAAAGAACTTTATCTCAAAGAAACAATAGTGTTATGAGTCTATATCAATTTTTAATCATTATACTACTAGTAAAGATCAGCACCATGTCTTTCTCTACAATTCCTTTAGTTCATCACCAGATTAACAATGTCTGATACTTTAATCATATCAATGAAAATGCTAGGGAACTGGTTTCTGTTGCAGAAATGATGCAGGTAAGCAGGAGTGAGCAAAACATCATTTACTTAAGATAGCCAAGTCAACCTCTGAACTCTGATATTAAATTGCATTCATTTTGAAGCCACTGATAGAAACTCTGTACTTCCCATAGTCCTACGTAAGGGCCAATTTTTTACATTTACACATCAACTACAAATTTTCATGCTAATAATAAAAGATAACAATGATTATCAACAGCACAAGATTCTAGACATGCTAATCAAAATGAGATTACTAGGACTGAAGAATACCAAAATTACTTAAATGTAGGCAAATTCTTAGGGATAGTGTAACATCAGAAAGTCTTAACATTGTGTAGCTGAAAAATAACATTAGAGGTATGCATCCTTATGCCAATTTCCAGTACAAATTTCTCAGCACTATTAAACTAATTGAACCTCTATCATGCATATTTATATGTGGTATTTTTTGAATAAGCAAATCTTAAATTATTTTGAATTACACCACCAACACAAACTACGGTTCATGTCTCAAGAACGATCTTTCTAATAATGCTCCCATCAAATGCTACAACTTACTATCATCACCCTCTGCCAGAAATTAGTTTGCACTACAGAGAAGAATTACATGAGAGACAAACTGAGAATACCTGACGAATTGCTGAATGCTTGCTTGGAAGTTTCTGAGAGAACTTCCCAAATGTGCAGTCTAGGAAAATATAATCAAGTTGGCATCTTGGCTCCTTTCCTTTCTTGCCAATATATTTTTCCGGTAGACTTTGTAGGCACTCAGACGTTAGCCTGCAATCTCCGGTGTGCAGGATAGAACCAAAATCGCCTTCGAACAAGAACATAAGTGCTCCTGAAGTTTATACAATCCATTCCAGAAAGGACTATCTGTCAATAGGCTGTCCCCATATCATTGCAAGTCACACATACAGATAAACAAGGAGTACCCTTCTAAGTCCTAAGATAATATATACAATTTCTTTATTAGAAACCTAAAAATACATCAGAGAAAAAAGAAAAACAAGGACTGTCAACAATAAAGTGAACCTGCTGTACAAAAAATTAGGCACCCACTGGGCACATCAAAAGGAACTAAGCAAAAAGTCCCCGAAAACCTAAAACTGTAGAAATGACCTATTCCCCTCAATGCACAGAAACGATATACAGTGGAGCTTGACTAAAGTGCAAATTTAAAAGACAACCACAAGAATATGACCAGGCAAACAGATAAAAGAAATGATTGTGTTTACACTTTACATGGATCTAATTCAGTAATCATGGAATGGCTTTCCCTCTGAACTTCAAAATATAATCAAGTGTGATGTCTGTAAGAAACAAACTTCCAAACACCATGATATCAACATGTTGCCATATAGCAAAATACAACATTCCTACAGGTCACAATCGAATCAAAATAAGAAGTTATTTATATTCATAAAAAAATATATATTTCTTCTGCTTCTTTAAACATTTTAAGCAGAAATGCACATGTCAGATATATTATTTATATGGTAATAGATTTTCCTATTGTTTTTCTAATGAAGAAAAGTATGACAGTTAATTGTGAATAATGAATGCCTTCAGAATGTTGCCAGCAGATGTATTGGAACTCTTATTTAAGTCCATAGAAAGCACATATTAGTTCAACTGAATAATCTTTTTTCACTTGAAAGGAAATTCTCCATCTCAGGGAATCGACTTGGGCAAGTAGGTGACAATAGCCACACTGAACTTCATCCCCTGGAGGTTAACCTTCTCAGTTAGCATGCTTTATGGTAACAGTTTTAGTGTTTCATGAATCGAATTCTTTTAAGAAAGATATGGATTTCAACATGGAAATTAATATTGAGCTTGGTCCATTGAATTATCAAATTTATTGGCCAGAGGACATGATATTTGATTTCACAACACAAAAACAATAAAAAGCAAACCATTGTCGCTCATCACCAAACAAAAACGATATAAATCTCCCAAACTCTCTGAATGAGAAAGATACAGGTAAAAAGAAATGTCTCATACTGTAATAAATTTCTAAACATACACTGAACCACCCCTTCAGTCTATATTTTTGAAACAGCACCGCCTGTCATAAAAACTTCCAGATAACAATAAATCAATGCAGCTATCTTGTTTCCCATGGATGAGCGAAATGCTTTCATTTAGGCATATTCTATAACAAAGGCAGGGAGATGTTGAATGGGAAAAAAAAGTATGGTCACAAGTGGCTATTGAAAATGACACATAACTATAGAAAAGATCCCATGAAATTGTCACTCACTAAAAATTGTGCCAAATCCAGAACATTGATAATATATGCATTCTCCATTATGATTTGTTATTGAACAAACTTTGCTTAGGCCCAAGGAAGTCTTAACTCAACCCAACAATAGGAAAATGGTCAGGAATCCATTTCGATAACATTTAACATAACATACCATGATAAGCCATAAACAAAAAGAACCCTCGGAACAATTCAAAATCAAAATTCAACCATACTCACATAAACCTTACAAACCCCAGCATCCAAATACAAGGCAATTATGAAGAATTCAACAAATTAATCAAATTAATCAAGCAAAAACAATACAAATCTCCAGAACATGAATTACCAGGACAATGATTCGCATCATAAGCCGAAACCTTGAATTCCCCATCCGGATCATCAACAACCAGCGTCTGCCCCACTTCGATACCCACAAACAACGACTCGTCAAGCTGCAACAACAACAACCCATAAAAATAAAACCAAAACAAATCAACAAAAAAGCATAATGGGTATTGAAAATGAAGGGATTAAAAAGAGAAACCTGAGAGTAGTGATGAAGAAGAAGCGATTTGGTGATGTGGGTAGAGTAAATTGGGTAGTGGGAATGAGAGGAGATGCCGACTGTGTGATCTTTGTGAGCGTGAGTCAAGAAATAGTGTCGCTTCTTCTTGGATGATGGAGTGAACGTGTCCACAGAAAAGGGCAACCCTTTGGGCATCTCTATCGGCATATCTTCCGGTGGATGTGTGATTGTTGTTGCGATGAGAAAGTGAGAGAAATTTCTGGGATTTGAAGAGTAATGTTTTGGCTTCCTCAGGAAGAAATTGCAGGAATATTTATGTGTAGCGGGGGGAATTTTAAAATGCCGCCATCTTCATTTTTTATTTGTTTTGGTGATTATCCATTTGGTCCCTATCTTATTTAAACATATCACTTTTGACCTGTTTTTGTTTTCTTTTATTGCTAAAGTAGTCCTAAATTAGTGAAAATTGTCAAAACTAACCATATATATTATAGGAAATTTGTTTTTAACCACAAACGAAATTTTATTTATTTATAACCACTTTTTTGAGAAATTACAGTAAAGCTCTCATATAAAAGCCCCCAATTAGCTCTTTTTTTTTTCTTTCTCTCTTCTCCGGTCTCTCTCCCCCGATCTCTCTCTCCCACAGCGTGCCCGTGTGGCGTCGTCGAGCGCCGGCACCTTCTGGGTTGGACGACAGCACCGTCAGCGTGCTGGTGCTGCCGTTGCTTCGCGAACTGTTGCTGGTGCTGCCGTCGTCCGCGCGCTGATGATGCTTCGCCGTCGTCGCTGCTACTACCGCTACTGCTTCGCCGTCGTCCACGCGGCGCTGCTGCTGCCGTCCTTCGCTGGGATTACGGCTGCCAGAGATCCCCTCCGCCGACGATATGATCTACAAAAAAAAGGGAAATTAAAAATAAAAAATAAATAAATAAATAAATAAATAAAAAACCTAATTGTGAATTTGGGGAATTTAGGATAGAAAGGACATCAAGTTTCAAATATTTCATTTTAGATATGATTTCAAGTTTTAAATATTTCATTTTAGGTTTGATTTCAAGTTTCATTTTATTCATAATTTCAAGTTTAAACATTCAAGTTTTTAGCCATGATTTCAAGTTTAAGGTTTTTTTTTAAAAAAAAAAAAAACTAATTTTAAGGGTATTCTAGTAAATTATGGATATACAGTGAATTTTTTTTGAAAAAGTGGTTATTAACAATTAACTTTTCAAAAGTGGCTATTAACAAAAGTTTAATAATTCAAATGGTTATATATGGTTTTCTCTCCCCTAAATTAACTTACCTGCATAGATCTAGATCAAACAATAAAGGGTTATTTGCAATAATTTACCCTCTCAACTAATAGAATTAATTGCAGTAGACTCCGTTACCAACAGTTTATTTCTATCCAATTTAACTGTTGACTGACGTTTGTGTTGAAAAGTCCATAGCACCCATACAATTTATTGAAAAAGTCTTAATTACTATCTGCCTTTTAAATTGTTAAATAACATTTAAATAATTAAGTTTAAGAAAAAAAAAACTTAAATAATTAAAATAAAAGACACTCTCACACATACCAAAGAAAGAGAAAGAAACTTTCACCTCTAATTTAAAAGACCAAACATCTTTGAAAACACCATAAAAAAAAAATTTTAAAAAAAATTAAAAGAAAAAAGAAAAAAAGACAACTTTGAGCAAGAGTGTTTTGGGTTTTTGTTAATTTGGGTCTTGTTCTTTAATGGTGGGTTTATGGGGATCGTGAGCACGGCATTGCGACCAGGTTTTCTTAGCTATTGTTCTCAAATGATTTTATTGTTGTAGGTCTTGATTTGAACTATCATCATCAGATGATGATCTTTAATAACAATAGTTTTTTCTTGTTTTTTTGTTTCATGTTTTTCTTCTCATAGAAAGCCTCCAAAAATTCTTTGCTTTCGTGAAAGATCTACTATTTATAATAAAAGCACTCTTCAGAAATTTTACGTCACTGCTTCTAAATCTATTTGTGAAGGTAAATTATAGCTAACTGCTCCTTCGAGAGAGGAGCAGACCGTTCTTCCTGCGAAGAGCGATCTGCTCACTTGGAGCAAATATGCTCTTTCCATGGAGATCTGCTCCAGTTGATCAAAATCAAATGGAGCCCCCATATAATCAGATCAAATGGAATGGGGCCCATTTGATCTGATCAAATGGTTGAGAATTTTCCTCCATATGATTTTTTTTCCTTTTGTTTTTTTTTTTTAATTAAAATTTTAATAGTTTTATTTTTTGTTTTATATTTAAAATGATAATTTTACCCTTGAAAATTCAGTCAACCGTTATTTCTAACGGAGTTTGACTAACAGTTTGGGGGGCTACAGCAATTAATGTCTTTTGTTGAAGATTAAGCTTTAATGGTAAAACGTAGGGTATGTTATCACAATTAACCCAACAATAAACTATTGTTTTAAATATCTCTCTAGTTTCACCCTATAGTTGATGACTTGATGTGCTTTTTCATGACATTTTATGTGTTTTGTGTTATTTTTACTATTGATTTTTTTTTTTTAATTGATGATTTGTTTTATTAATTTATGATTTGTTTTACATAAGTATGATATACCCAATAATTAATCGATAAAATTAATAATTTATTGATTTATAAAGTGCATTTATGTTTCAATGTATATATAAATAGAGTAATACTACTTTGTCTAAATTTGGAGTCCAGATCTGGTGTCTAAATGATGTTGCATCAGTATAATCCATTATTTAAATGAATGGATTATACATGCTATTTAAATGAATGAATTATACTGATGCCACATCATTTGGACACCAAATTTAGGCAAACTAAGATTATTGATACAAATAACCAAATAAATATTCAAGTAATCTATTTAATTAAATATCATTAATCAACTAAAATTACATTAAAGTTTTGTTTGTTTTTTAATCTAAAGATTGAAGAGTCCTGAATTTTTTTGAAGACCGAAGAGAGATTGAAAACTAAAACTGAATGACATGTTTGTTTTTTATTTTTCTCACATCTAAATATAATGTCAACATGTTTGGTTTTAAAGATAAAATTGTTTGAAAACAAATGATCTGACATTTATACCCTTATTACTATTAATTGTTATGTATTTTAATTTGATATGATACAAACAACTAAATAAAAATAATTGAACAAATACTAAACCATTTTTACGTTAATATTGATAAGATGTTATTCAATGTTAAGATATGATAAATAATGATATTGAGAAGATTTTGATTTTTACATTACAAAAAAAAAAAAAAAAAAAAAAAAAAAAAAAAAAAACAAAACAAAACAAAAAAACAAAACTGAAAGTTCAATAATGGAGTTGAAAGTGACACTATGATTAAAGTTTTTTTTTTTTTTTTTAATTATTATTTTATTTTGTCTATAGTTATTTATCAATAATAATATGTCAAAAGAAAGAAATTTGTATAATTTAAAATAATGGTAATATTGGAAATAATTATCTTTGGAAGGATAATTTTGGAGGAAATATTTTTAATGCAATACAGTGATTTGGAATTAAGTGAAAAGTTAGGATTTTTACTTTTTTTTTTTTTCTTAAGTTGTTTTTGGGGTATTTTTAAGTTGTTTAACCACTTAAAAAAAAAAATACAATTTAATAGGTTCACTTCAGACCCACTGAGTGTTAAGTGAAAAAAAAAAAAAAAAAAAAAACCCATAAGTCAATAAAATAAATAAATAAAAATAAATAAATAAACTAATTTCATTATGCACTCAAAGCATCAACAACACTTCATAATTTTTTGCTGCAGTTTGAGAATTCAACTCTAGTACTTCTAAGTGCATTAAGAAACAAACTTAGAGATGAGATTCAACTAGATTTGAATTTCAGGAAAAAAAAAAATCAAACAACAAATAGAGTTATATTTCAAGAAATAGCTAATTGCACCAAACTCCCCTTAGGTTTGCCCTTTTATACTAAAAAACAATTGTATAATTAATTGACATTCACCTCCTCTGCTATTATGGTTTGACAATGATTGACCGTTAAGTTTAGCACCTTCAAGGGTAATATCATCATTTTACCCTTAATTTAAAACAATAATTGAAAACCAATTTATTTTTTATAAAAAAAATCAATAATTGATAAATAAATAAATAAGATCAAATTAGAACACAATTTAAAACAAACAAAAAATGAAAAAAAAAATGGAATATAATCTTAATTTTTAAAATACAAAATTAAAAATCAATGTAATTTAGGGCTAGTTTGGTATTACTTTTGAAAAGTTAAAACCACCTTATTTTATAATTTTGACAAAAAATTATGTTTGGTAAAACTTTCAAAAGTGATTAAATAATAATCTTGTAAGTTTTGACCGTGATTTTGAGTAGTAGGTGAGAGGTTACTTTTTGAAAGTGATTATGGAATAATCTATTTCAGTATTTAATGAATATTTTAAAATATTTTTTTGGATAAAAGGAGATGCTCTCTCTCAAATTTTATTAATCATCAAAAACTCCATAACAAATTAATATTTTAAAATATCATTATTATCCTTATGAAATAAAGTTAAAATCATTTATATACCTTATTTCATCTCAAAATTAATAATTCTACTTAAATATTGATTTGATTTATAAAATCTTTTAAAAATATTTTCATTGTTCTTATGGATTTTTTTTCTAATTTAAATATTCTACTTAAATATTGATTTAATATATATAATTAATGAAAACAAATAAAGTAGGGTTATAAATTCATTTATATTTTAGTCATTATAACTAATCTCAACATTTTTGCAATAAAATTACAAAACATTTGTATACTATCTTTTAGCTATATAATAGTTTTAAAAATACAATTAAATAAGTATCTGCTGATTATTTTTTCAGCACAACTAACTGTGATTATTATAAAAGTTATAGCAATACCAAACTAGCCCTTAAAAGGAAACGATGAGATTTCAAAAAGGAAAAAAACAAAAAACAAAAAAAAACAAAAAAACATATCTGATGAAAAAAAGTCAACTTCATCCAACAAAACCCATTATCGGCATCTCTCAACCAAACCTTCATCTTCATCATCCAAAACACACCATCCACAAACATCGAATCAATTAAAGGAAAAAAAAATCTTTTAAGAACCTGGTAACATAATTGTGTTTTTTGTTCATCCAAACCTAGCACAAACACAATACATCCTCCAGACTCACTTTAAGTAACATGGCAACAGGCAACAACAGATGAAAAACCAAAAGAAAATTGAAGAGCTTTTGATGGAGACCTCCATCTGAGATGGAGTCATGCTCCATCTCAAATGGAGTCACGCTCCATCCGAGATGGAGTAGCTCTATCTTAAATGGAGCAAATCTGCTCAAGATCCTTTTTTTTTTTTTTCTCTCTCTCTCTCTTTTTGGATTGATTTCTGGTTTTTGTTATTTGGATTGACTACAGATGAAGATGTTTTGTATTTGGATTCTTAAATTTTGTGTGGACAACACCGTCCATCATGATTGATGGATGGTGGAGATCCAATCTGGAGATTGGATCTCCACCTTTTTGCTTTTCTTGGATCTTCACCTCTTTTTTTTTTTTTTTCTATTGTTTTTTTTTGTTTTTCAGTTTTTATTTTTATTTTTTATTTTTATATAAAAATTCTAGTTAATCTCCTCTATCTATCTCAAAGATGAATGGTAGAGATCCATTTTTAATATATATATATATATATATATATTAACAGGGACATAACCAGGATTAAACACTAGAGTGGGCTAGAATAATTTTTTTTTTTCGATCATTAACATTATGAGAAAATTGTATTAATTAAAAATAAAGATACACATAGTTAAGAAGACAAAGTAGGGATTACTCTATAAATGTATATTCTAAATAAATACATTAAAAAATTAATAAAAAAAATAAAGTCAAAACAAATTATAAAATAAACATGAAATACAAATACAGTCAAATGCTAATTAAGCTGTATCCTACGGTTTTTCAAAAAATCAAACTTATCAATTATGAAATCAGGATCAATAAGTTTATTTTTTGCATTACGACCTATATAAATAAAAAAAGACACAAAAATAAGTCATTGAATTAATTCTTATTTTATTAGTTCTATATACATCAAGAAATAAGAAATTATTTACAAATATATATATATATATATAATGTTCTTATATTATAATATTAGTTGATTTATTCAAAATATACAAATACAATGTTAAAGGAAATCTAATTCATTACTTCCTAAAAAAAGTATAATTTATTTAATTATTAGTTTAGATTAGTTACGTTGGAACATCCACATCACATAGAAAAATAAATATACACTAATATTACTATTTACTAACAAATCTAAAAATAAAAGAATAATTAATAAAAAAAAATTAACAAGCATGCATCTAAATTTCAACTAAAACAAAAATAAATTTATTAAATAATAATGTTAATTTGTAAATTAAAATTCGAATAACTAATAATTAGATTAATCTTAAAATTTAATTACAAAACAAAATATTTAAATTTATAATATTCATAAAAATATACCTAATTGGAATATGAATTATTGATATTGATAAAGAGGTTGAAATAAAATTTGGAGAAATATGAAAAGAAAAAATAATTATTAAAGTAAAAGAAAAAAATTTGATAATAACAACCTGTCTATCATTGCTGCCTCGTGAATCGTGAAGTGAAGTACTGATGAAGTAGGTAAAACGTACCAGCCATCAGTATATATATAGCTGTTGTTATTGACTTATTTCTACTCTTACACTGTTTTCACTGATATCAACATTTATTTATTTATTACTTTTCAATTTTTTTTTTAAAAGTTAGGGTGGGCTCAAGCCCACCCTGTCCCTATATATATATATATCAAAAAAAATTAATTGATTTATTTCTAAATTTTTGAATATCTTAAACATTTTAATATCTGATTTTTTTTTAAAAAAAAAATAATTCAAATATTACTCTCCACCGTCCATCTTTGTGGTGGATGGCTAGAGATCCATTTAGAAAAAAAAGTTTATTTATTTATTTATTTTTATGAGGAATATTTCCGTCTTCTTTCCGTCTTCTATATATTTTTATTTTTAATTAAGTGTTTCAGATTGGTCAATGGTTAAGTTTGACTAAGTTTGACTAATGGCAAGGGAGGTTGGCGTCAATCAATGATAAAGTTATTTGTAGGTGTAAATGGACAAATCTGAAGAGAGTTTGGTACAATTTGCTCTTCAAGAAAATATGAAAATAATTATATTTGTAATTCAGTTAATTATATTAATTTATGATATGTATGGGACCAGAGGTTTTCTTAAATGAATATAAATATAAATATAAGGAAAACCATTATGGAAGCATATTGTGTAAAACAGGCACATTCTCATTGGTCATCATTTTTTTGATTGAATGGTTGACAAATGACAAAACCACCCAGTGACCCTATGTCCTATGATAAAAGGCGAATATTCGTGTTAATAATTATTTACTAGTTTGAAAAAATGGTTATCCATAAATATAATTCTCTGTTCTTCTTCTATCAAGTAGCCGCCTTATGCAATGGTGTTGTCTTCGTCCACGATAAGGAATGATTGAGGCCTCATTCAATGTATATGAAAATGCCAAACAAACAGATAAGACAAGACTACATCCAATACTCTCACAGCTCTTTTTTAATTTAATACCGCGTGACCTTTTGTTTTTTTACTACTACACACGGTGACAACGACCCGAACATAAGATATTTACAAGTAAAGTTGATGATAAAAAGTCTGCCATTTGAGGTAGCTGATCCTGTACGAGCAATATCTCATCCAATGTACTAGTATAAAACATCAATGTAGTGATTGATTACCTCCCATTTACAATAATATCGTTACAAGATCAACCAAATCTCCCTCCCTCCCTCCCTCCCTCCCTCGCGCACAAAAAAGTCTATTTACCCCTTTTGGAAAACACCACCTGTCCTAATTTCTCTCATTTTTTCGAGGGGGGCAATGGAAACATAAACACTACATATATCTTTTCTTTGCAGAAGAGTGTGATTTCACTACACTGTGCCTTTGGGGAGACAGTCGTTTTTCTCGTATTTACACTTACTTATATTGGTCTTCTTCTTGGGGATGCACCTGGCGTATGGGCTTTTAATAATGAGGGTTCAAGGAATGGATCGTGAATGAATCTCGTATTTGATTTCATTGCATATCCAGATGAGTATTCACCTAAGTTGTAAGCGCTTTGTCCTACTAAGGGATATGCTGGGTGTGGAGGAGAAAGAAAACAACTCTTGTGCGCAGGTCCATATTGTCGTAAAGGGCTTGAACAGGGGGATACAGGCAACGAAGTGATCATTCTAACATTCTCCCTGCATACAGAAACATTGTCAAGAGGTTAATCAGAATGTCTATTGAAATCATGAGCAAGGAATTCATGAAACACAAAATCTTACTACCTTGGATTATTTAAAGCTCTTGAAGTCATGGCGATCGGCTTTGTTGTGTAATCTCCATCACACAAAGTGATACTTTTTCTGGTGGGAATGGGATGGAGATCCAACACTGGCTGCTCAGAGATTACAAACAACAGATCAATCAGTTTCTGATACCCAAATTTGAAGAACATTGATTTACATCTATATAATCATAGCAAAATTATGTACAAACCATCAGAAAAATAATATATATAATATCAATGTTCTTCCTTCAAACCTATCTTTGGTCATGTCATCTGTAATTTTCCAAATTCTTATAAAGGAAACTATGATGTAAGATACACGATATGTGCATGTTAGGAAGAGAGGTACAAAGAAGGTGTATAATAATCTTAAGTCTAATGTATTATTGGAGAAATATGTTGGGTTTCTGAATGAAGTTCAAGTAGTTTGCATCTATTCTTAAGGCTTTATTGCTTGTTAGGTTAAATCTTAATTGTGTATAAGACCTTGTGTGATTGTCAGGATCTTAATTGTGTACAAGTTCAAGTGTGATGATGGCAATCATTCATCTAATTAGCGGTTTACTAATAGCATGAATGTCAAGCGGTATATAGTCTATCATTGAAATTATCTAGCTAGACATGGAAGAATGAAGTAATGACCCTCCACGTCTCATAACCCTAGCACCCAACCTACCTAATAAAGGCTGGATTTGGTCACAGGCCCTGGAACTCAACTGGATAGACTATATACCGCTTGACATTCATGCTATTAGTAAAATTGAAATATAAATTCATATTTTCAAACAGAGATAGGAGAGGCTGCTAATTAGATGAATGATTGCCATCATCACACTTAAACTAGTACATTTGTTTGACTGAAGATCCTGACAATCACACAAGGTCTTATACACAATTAAGATTTAACCTAACAAGCAATAAAGCCTTAAGAATAGACGCAAACTACTTGAACTTCATGCAGAAACCCAACATATTTCTCCAATAATACATTAGACTTAAGATTATTATACACCTTCTTTGTATTCCATAGATCCAAAACCCAGTTAGCAAAACTATTATGACAGTAAGCATAATTAAGCACCAACATACTTTAATTTTATATAAATAGAAATTTTAAATAATCTCAAATTTAGTAGAAAGCGCAAGCATTTGGAGGCCATACCGGTGTCCTACTCCCATCAAATGTGTAAGGAAAGGAATCCTTCGCTAAGGGCGCACTGGCAGCTCTTCCTATTGCTTGATCACGAACAAAGGGATGGTCTAGCAGTTTTGAGGCTGTAGGGCGTGCTGAAGGGTCTCGCTGCAAGCAAAGCTTTATAAAGCTTTTGGCATCAGTTGATAGATGATCAGGAATATCGGGAACATCTTTGCTGTTTCCAATTTTAAATATTGCAGCCACCTGTCAATCCATGAAATGGATCAATTTTTGGTTTACAAACACTTATAAATCTGGTCATACAAATGGATGAGTTCCATATAAACACATTCTGAATAATTTATATCGCACCCCTTCATATTGGCTCCATGGTGGTTTTGAAGTTGCCATTTCAAGAACTGTGCATCCCAAGCTCCATATATCCACTGTAAGACTGTAGCCATTTGTATTCATCACAACCTGAGATTAGAAAATAAGATAAACATGAGAAAAGAAATTGTGGAGAACTATAGGCGTTAATCACGAATATAATAAACTCAAAATTATAAATTAAAAGAAAAATAAAATAAATTGCTGATTGTTCTGAATTAACCAAAGAGAATAATACCTCAGGTGCCATCCAATAAGGACTTCCTTTGAAAGAAAGCATGGAAGAACAAGAAGTTATCTGTTTTAGGAACGAGACATATCAGCAGTGACATTAATGATTAACCACAAACAATGTCAAAAGCAAACAATCCATTTACACTCTGTTTACATTACAGTCCTTCTTCTCAATCAAAAGGATCTTTTTTTCCCTTGCAATGAAAAACATCATTTTCCCCTCCTCATCTTTAATTTTATTGCTTCTCAAAAGATTTGTATTATTACATGCTAACATGAAAACTGAGACAACATTGTTCAGTAATCTAGTAACAAGCTTGTTATATATGAGATAAAGATGAGACATATACATGCTTGGCCATGCCGAAATCCGCTAACTTGATTTCACCATTAGGATCTACTAATATGTTTGCCCCTTTAATGTCCCTGCAATGCAAAACGGGCCGCTTTAAAATCCAAGAGAAAGAAGAAGCTGCACGTATTAAACAAGTATAACTAGTATTGACAACCAAATACCTATGCACTGTATTCCTTGCATGTAAGAAAGCAAGTCCCAGAAGAATCTGTCGGGTATAATTTTGAATAACAGGTTCTCTGAAGGGACCATACTCTTGAAGCAATTTGTGGATTGAACCACCAGAGACGTATTCCAGATAAACCGAGAGTGTTTCTTCAGCCTGAGAACATGACAATCCACATTTATTACAAACCCGGGTCCAACACTCACAACTTAAAGCATCAACGGAACATAGAAGAAGTGAGGAAGTGGTCAGCATTTTTGGAAAAGAGTTTTGGTAAACACTTTCTTCCTTACTCCCCCTCTCTTCCCTACAGATGTGTTCATGACTATGCATGCGAGAAAGTGTATGCGGGCATAAAGCATCAGGGTAACCCATACCATTTCGCTTCCATAGTATCGAACTATGTTTGGATGTTGAAGCTGGCTGAGTAAGTTTATCTCCTGTGTGACAAAAGTAAGATAGGTCACAAATTCATCAACAGCTGAAAGGATCAAATGGACAACTTGTGAACTAACTTTTAAGTTCTCTATTCAAAGAGTAACTGGAAAAATGAAATCTGATAGATATCAAGCATTAAGCACGAAATATTCAGAAGGGATTGGATAGAATAGTTACCTGGTTTAGTTGCTTGAGACATTCTTTTGATGACTGATCGTCATGAACAACCCTGACTTCTTTGATTGCACACATCTGCCCCTTCTCACTGTTTAAGTGGCAAATACAACGGTTAGCAGAGTATAATAAAACTTGCACAGCAATCTAATTGAATATATATATATATATATTATAATCAAAATTAAAACTTACAAAGTAATAACTAAATAATCTTCTGTTATTCATTCAAACACCTGTTTTTTCATAACATCTGTTTTGATACCTTTATATTGCTTTCTAGCACCTTTTGAATAAAACAATCTACTTTATGATAGTTAGCATGACAATGGCCACTTTGGTTAACTTTTGACAGTATAGAAATCATTGGAAACTAACCCTGACGCCATTACCTATTAAATCCAAGGTAAACATGCCCAAAAGTCCCCCTTCCTAAGAGCTTTCCTTTCTTCCAGTTTGACAAAGTATTTTCAGTTCTTGAGGTGGGCAAAGTCGAAGGGCTAGTGGGGGAACCTGGTGGAAGAGTTGGGGAACCTGGAGGATGAGTGGGGGAACCCGGTGGAAGAGGGAGCCGATGACATTGAGATTTCCCATCTTCGAGCCTCCCAGTAGGAGACTCGAGACTCACACCAGACAACCGTGGATGCAGAGGAGATGTGGGACTTGTTGGCCCTCTTGATCCAGGACCTGGACTTCTGGGCATCAAATTGAACTTGCCGTCACTATGTGTGACTCTCGGATCACCATATGATCTGCAAACAAAACAAATAGCAGCACTTGATAAACAAATCAAAGTAAATCTAGTAGCAATTTTGTGAACAACAAAAGCAGAATCAGTTCTTATAAATAAACAGGCTAATCATCAAATTTTGTGTAGTAATAAACATTTTGAAATCAGTTCAATATGATGAAAATGAAAAACAATCGTCTAATTGGATTTACATAAATTAAGAAACACAAAAAACTTGAAGTAAATATGTAAAGGAAAACCATGATCCAAGAAAACACATTATCCAAAGCAACCAGGTCTGACAAAGCCCTACAGAGGCGGAACAAAAGTGAATTTTGGGTCTGAAATTCTCAGAGAACATAACTGACAACAGATTCATATCAGTAAAAAAAATCTGACATCACAAAATTCCAAGAGAGAGAGAAAGATAAATGATTCAATTAAAAAAATCAATCTTTTTTTGGTAAGAAATTAAATTAAACACATGTAAAATCATATCAATTTCCATAATCTGAAAAAACAAGTGATGATCATCAAAATTAATCAAATCAACTACCCAATAATCTGAAGAAAGAAATAAACGAAAAACCCAAAAAAGGAAACAAACAAACCTAGCACCACCAAATTGAATCTGATCAGTTCCAATCACATGATCCTCGGAGGAGCCGGAAGAGCTGACGCTGGAAACGGAAGCATAGCCGGATCCCAGACCGATTCCGTGATCACTGTGCATAGAGGAAACGGAAGGTCTGGGCAAGGGATGTCCTCTCTTCTCGACGGAATCAGAATCGAAACCGAGGAAGCCGGAGGAGCCAGCTCCGTTGATGGCGAAATCCCTGCTCACACGCGGCGAATTGCGCGGGAAGATAACGTCATCGCAGGACTTGGTGTTTGGGTCGTCGGTGGTTGGTTTCTTCTTGTTGCTGTTGTTGTTGCTACTGTTGCTATCAGAGTCAGACTTGCAGGTAGAGAACTTGATGAAATTGAAGTGGTTGCTGCTGTTGTTGTGGTTGTTTTGGTTATTGTCTTCTTTGTTCTTACTTGATTTTTTACCCCACCAAGCAGGCATTTTTGCATCACAAAAACCAAACTCTCTTTTGTTTTTTTTTTTCCTAAAAAATAAATCAACAAAAGGAGGAAGAAGATGATGATTTGAAGTGAGAAGAGAAGAAACAGAGAAGAAGAAGAAGAGAGGTAAGGTGTGCTGTGTGAGAGAATTAAGAAAAGTTTGGTGGGGTTGTGTGAGAAGGATTTTATATGAAGAGGAAAAGAGGAGGAAACAAAGAAGAAGAAGAAGAGAGAGAGAGATGGGACCCACTTGGTGCTACAGTGATTAACAGCTAAGGTTTGCGGGGTGGGGGGTGGGGGGTGGTGGGGAGTGGGGGGCTCAGGGACGGCAAGCGGTGGTTGGATAATCGCTACTGGCTTACGTGGATTGCCATGACGTGTTTTCTTTTTACTTTATTTTTTATTTTTTATTTTTTATTATTTTGTAAGAAAAAAAGAAAGAAAAGAAGAGTGTAATATGTGTGTGTTTACGTGAGTGTACGTGTGTGTTTGTGTGGAGGATTAGTTAGATATGCATGCTAATGTTGTTGTGCATTAAGAGAGAGAGAAAGAAGAATCCCATGGATGAGTGTGTATTGTATGCTCGCTACACATGCAGAGAGATGCTTCTATAAATCCCAATCTTACCAGAAAAACTTGGGGGCAACCGATGCACCGCGTTAGAATATAATGGTAATGCATCGGTTCCACCCGGTGAGTGACACGTGGTACTCACTAAAATTAATTGATTTTTTTTTTTCATTTTCAACTTAAACCCAATTTATCTTTTATCTCTTTTCTTTCACACATCTAAACATCAACTAGTAAGTTGTTTTCGGTTACTGTCATCATCAGTGCTCACCATCAGATTCTAGCATGGTGCATTGATTGCATCCAAGTTTTTCTCCAATCTTACAATATTTGTCCACATGGGTGAGTATGCCCCAATCCGTACTCACATTCCAATTTGGAAAATAATAATAATAATAATAAATAAATAAACAATTTGTATCCATAACAATTCAATGTACATATTTTATTATGATTATGTCTCATGATAAATTTTGTCAAAATTATAAAAGGGGATGCACATCCCATTTTGGGAAAAAAATAAATTATATTAATTAGATTTTATTTTACATATTCCGTTTTAATTCTACAACATCCAAATTTCTTAAAAATCTTTATGTGAAATGCAAACTACATCCAAATTTTTCTACCCATTTTGATATCTGTACTTATTTATATACACATAAGGTTTGGAATATTTTACATTTTAACCTATGTCCATACCCTTTAATTTTTTTTAGAGAACACACCCTTTATTTAATATAAAAATACTAATAATTTTGTAAGGTTGTAATAAACCACATCATTATAAGACATTATGAATTGGTTTTTATAGGGATGAATTTTCATATTCATAATCTAGTCGTACTTAGAATGAGTAGTATAACTTTTTAACAATATTCATATTCATCAATAATTTAATATTCTTGTCTCAATACCTTATACCTTAGTTGGTGGAGACTCACACTCTTTGTCAATCCGTTAAGATTCAAGCATTGATCTTTATCGATATTAGAAGATATACATCTTAAACGTACTAATAAGTCATAAGGTGTGATCTCTCAATAAATCTTAATATGCCATTGTAGAAATAATAACAATCATTATTATTATAATTATTATAATACCCAAATAAAATTGTAATAGAAATTTTGTGTGCACGATAAGCGATCACATATTCACATGTATACATATATAATCATGAAGGCAGGGAAAGATAGATAGAGACGCTTTGCCGCTTTACACTTCAAGTAAAAGCGTGTGGGTCGTCGGTACGTCCCCTGGATTTGGATTCTTGGATTTTGGATTTTTGGATTCGGTGTCTATAATTAATTATTTTTATTTTATTTTATTTTATTTTATTATATAAAGTGGTGCAAATCATGTGGAGTTGAGTGCAGACTTTTTTTGTTCAGTGTCAGTGCTCTCACTCGCTAATCGCCACGTCATCAATTTTGCTTTGGGTTACTTTCAATGGTTACCGACATTTCACTTTATTTCTAAATACATCAATTCACAATTCACATTATTACATAATCATCTCAATTTTAATTTGTTTCCCATTCTATTTTTCCATCAAATGTATAAATCAAGTCAAATAAAACTTTTTTTTTTTTAATAAATCGAACACCGAACAAATCAAAAATTCAAAATATCAAATATTTGTAAAACGTGGATGGTAAGACTCCAGTTAAACTAAAGAAAAAAGAAAAAAAAGTAATTAGAGAAATCCAATTCATATCTCTTTAGTGATCTCATATGAATTAAAAAGGTAACAAGGAAGAAACAATAGGTTGTTGTGTAGGTTTATAAATAATAATTAATAATATTCAAAATATCCTTATCTACACGAGGATACAAGACAAAATTAATTAATTATTAATATTTTTTTTTTTAATATTCAAAAACCTAAAATATAAGATATTTTTATTTCAACTTGTAACGTGTACCGAGGACATTAATTTATTGGGTGTGAGATTGTGAAGTGAGTAGATGCCGGCAAGTGGTGAGGTAGTTAATGGTTTGTTTGGTAGACCTATTTTTCTAATATCTTTACGGCTTATTTGGTACGCTGTATTATATTATATTTGATTGTATTGGATTAGGTTAGATTGGATAGTATACATTGGACAATATTATTATTAATTTTTCGTATTATACCATATTAAGCTGTACGGTGTTTGGATGTGATTTTGTATAAGATTATATTAATAGATTTTTTTTATTCAATGGAAATCCACAGCTACCACCGCCATCGTCCAAAGTCCAGACCCAACCCCCATCTCCGTCAGTTTAATTTCCAGAAGCCAGACGATCGAGATCTCAGATTCGTGGATTTGCAGATCTCAGACCTAAACCCAACCGCCCCTCAACTCCATCTCATATTCGCGGTTCTATCTGATGTCGGCGAAAGGAGGCGTGACCCCATCTGAAGTCGATGAAATGAGAGAGAGATGAGATCGATTGGAAGATATGTGTGTGTGTGTGTGTGTGTGTGTGTGTGTGTGTGTGTGTGTGAGAGAGAGAGAGAGAGAGAGAGAGAGAGAGAGAGAGAGAGAGAGAGAGATTGTGTTGTCATAATTTTCAAGAAATAGTGGTAGTTTGGGTGTGGATATGGTGGTGGTTTTGGTTTATTTGGTTGTTGCAAGAAGGGAAGAAACTGTTTGATGTTTCAATTTGGGTGGTTTGGTGTGGATGTTTTTGGGTTTGGGAAGATGAAGGTGAAGGTGAAGGTGAAGATGAAGGTTGGGTTGTGAAGAAATTAAGAATGGTAATACCATACGAAGAATGGATATTTCGGGTTTGGGACGATGAAGATGAAGGTTGGGTTCTAATACAATACATAATAATACCATCTAATATTTTGTATTAGCTAGTATAAAGAATGGTGTATTAGGTATAGAATTTTGTATTAAATTAATACAATACAAATGAACCCCAACTGAACCCCAAATATAGTATTGTATTATTTTAATACATTTTAAATGAATAGTACAATATAATACAAGCTGCCAAACACGCCCTTATTGCTTTAACAATATGTATATATATATTTTTAATATGTCTATGGCCTTCCGATAATTAAAATTGTGGGTTCGAATAATTTTTCAACTTCAAATTTAGTTGTGGAAATTATAATTCAATCCGTGATCGTAAAATCTAATATTATTAGATCCTGACAAATTTATGATAAAGTGAGCTTTTTTATAAAATAAAAAAAATAAAACAAAAAAATTTGTCTCTCATAAGTCATACCCACATCATTAAAGTTGTGGGATCGCTAATGTCCCCCTTTTCAAATCATAAATTGTGAAAATTTAGAGAAAAAAAAAAAAAATTATAGTAATTTTTGGTGCAAACTGTCCAAATTAACATTTTTATCTTATTAGCTACTTCTAATATGAAGAGTTAACTCCTAACTTAAATTTAGGAGTTCACAAAATGAAAAAAATATACTTGAAATATATTCGAACCTTCCATTTACAATAAAATAAATAACTTATTAATGAATTAGGTTACTCAAATTCCCTATTCGAGTAGGATTGAAATCTTGCCAACTAATCTTTATAAAAGTAGGCAACTACATGTATGTTTGTATGTGCTACTGGTCTAGAATTAGAGCTGTCTCCATGAGGCTTTGCTACAACTACATTGTTGATTGTTTTTGCTTAATTAGTTTCTTAATGTTATTTATTTATTTAATTAATCTTCGTTTCAATTTACAATTCATGTTGGATATTAATGTTTTTAAGATTCAAGATTCTCACTAATATACAAGGGATTTGCTACCCTAAAGTAATGAGAACAAAATGCATGATTGGCAAAAATAAAATTGAAATGGAAAACTTCCCTGTGCACGCCTTACCTTGTAGGCTTGTATGGAAGCTGGAATTGGATTCTAAATTCCAATGCTTACGACATTAGTAGTAGTAGCAGTAGCAACTTGATCAACTTGTCAATGTGCTTTTCGACTCTATTCAACCAATTATACCGTATATACTTTATTAATATTCAGTCCTTCTCATGTGCCAACAGATCATATCCTGCTTTATTTTTCTACATACACATCTACATCTCTAAATCATTTCTTTTTATATATCAAGTCTTTATATATATATATATATATATCTCTTACTTTAATTTTGATAAGAATTTTGATGAAATCATATCAATTTTTTTGAATTTTGATCTATATTTTCTTGTGTACGATAAGTTCATTGACATCTACTTATGAATAAAATTTTAAAAATTTTCAAGCATAAGAACCATTTTTCTTGAATTTTCCCATATTTCATCCATTTTTTTGATGCTTTCATATTTAATAAAATCGGGATAAATAGTTTTAATGCTTGAAATTTTTTTAAATTTTATTCGTAGGTACATTTCTTTCAATTTATAATCCACAAAAAAAAATTCATATCAAAATTCATAATAATCGATGTGATTTCATCAAGGTCCTTACTAAAATTAAAATAAGAGATCCCTTATGAGAGACCCAATATATATGTATATATATATATACATATATATAAATTTTCAAGTTAGTGTGCACTGATATAACTTATATTAGTGCGTTGTATGTGGACCACTAGATTTACACGTTTTAACTCAAGCGTGTATGCACTTATCCGTTCTTCTCCATAATCAGTGGCTCATATACAACGCACTGATAAAACGCACTGATAAAGTTATATCAGTGTGTATTGACCGGAACGAGACTAATATATAAAAGTAATTTATATAGATTTCTTTTAGCATGATTTGAGAAATAATCAAATGAGAATCCATGCGCCATCATATTGCAGGTTTTTTTTTTTTTTTTTCAATGATTGGGTCAAAAGTCTACCGGGACAATATCAACCACTACAATTACTATGCAAAATAGCAAATCTCACTATAGAAGAGAGTCAACACTCTTTACGATTTAATAGATAAATATGAGAATCAAATTATTGTTACAAATATGAAATGGAAAATAAACAACTACTTTAGAATTTAAGCAATCTGATCAGCAGTCTGTGATATACCATAAAGCTTTCGAATTGAATAAACACATTTTACCAACTAGCCACATTTTGCATTGGAATTTTGTTTTTAGAAAGGATGTATGGGAACACTACAATGTATTTCTACTTTAAGGTCTTTTTAAATGTTGTGATCCATATTTGAATCAAATTTGTATCATAGGCATCTTCCACCGATCCCCACTTTTTCATAAAACTATTAAAAACTCTTCTTTTTTCTTTTTATAATTGTTTTTTTAAAGAAAATTTCGAACCAGAAGACTTCGAAATTTAATTGGGTTATTTTTAATGTGCCTACTGCCTAGATTATATGCACATTTGATACACTCTCAACTATGAAAGTGCATTATTAAATGATGTATAAATGTGTACAATTTGTGTAAAATCATTTTCATGAGAGGTGTAAGTAAGTGTTGGGGATAATCCTAGAAATCGATGAACGCGGAATTGCCGTGCCTAATATACGCCAATAACTCATAGCAAATAATAACGTTAATAAGCAGAAAAATAGATGAGAGAGAATAAAACAATCACAACACAAGATATACGTGGAAAACCCAAAATGGGTAAAAAACCACGGGCCGTCAGGACGACAGAGAAAGTTCTACTATATGATAAATTGTTACAACCATATACTCCAGGATTCTTTCTCACACCTAACCCCAAACTCCACTCACAAGATCCTCACCAAGAACCCCACAATATCCCCTAGGTCTCCCCTAAAATCACCCACGGATCTCTAACTTGATCCACCGATATTCCCTTAGATCCCTCCTCGGATATTCCCTTAGGTCTCCCTGGATCTCACTCACACTCTCTGATGTTTACATGGTGTTCTTTTTGCTCCACCGCCTTAAACATAAATATTAGGACTATTTATACTAGTTACAGGGAGTTTAAAATAAAAGGAAATCCTACTCCTAAACGTACAAGACTTACTTATTTCACATAAATATTATTTCCTTTTATAACAAGTCTTCTTGTAAAGAGTATTCCTTTTCCTTCAAGTACAAAAACTTCCCAAAAGAACACTTTCATTTTGCATTGAAGATTTCCTGTTCCACGCATGCTTATGATTGATTATGATTTAGGTCACGGTTGCGCACCCGCTTCCTAAACCGTTACAAGTCACCTTAAATTACATCGCTCAGAAAACCGCGATCAATACGTTGAAACAATCTTCAGTCTTCCGTTCTTCTGGTCTTCAAACCTCCCTCAAACAACACCATTTCATCTTCCAAACGTATCTCACGTCTTCAGGAAGCTCCACTTCAGTTGAGTCTTATTTGGTTCGCTTAGGAATAAAGTCAAAACCTAACAGTGAGTACCTAGTACCTACTGCCTTGATTATATGCACATTTGATACAATCTCAACTATGAAAGTGCATTATTAAATGATGTGTAAATGTGTACAATTTGTGTAAAATCATTGTCATGAGAGGTGTAAGTGAGTAACAAATAATTTATATATATATATACATACCACATGTGTTAGTGACGACTCAAACTTATAACATTATTATAATGAATGTATGAGTAGTACTCTTATTATCAAACCACATCAGACGAGGATGTGTAACAAATTAATAATTTGATCAAATGTAACCACTTACCACGCCATTTATCATAAGAAAAATGTGTGATAATATTTAGCATATTACTAATATACATTAGTAATTATGAATAAGTTACCACATCATCATTGTGAATTAAATTATTGTTCAGTTTTTATTGTATATATTTTACGGATTTAGCTATTATTATATGGAGCATGTATAGTTGTAAAGTAGTTACGAGAGGGGTTATTTTCATTTAATTGTTTTAAATTTTTAAATATTTGATTTTTGTAGAGCCTTGTATTAAAATCCAATAACTAACAACTAATCATGTAACCTTTCACAAAAATAAAATAATTAACAAAATCTATAGCTAAACCCATATTTTACTAGACAAATAGTCTACTAAAAACTTCCTCCTTCTCTTAGACTTCACTTCACCATAAAACTATTTTATGAAGATATACTTCATACATTGGCCATGAACTTTAAATTAATTGCATTTCGAATCGAAGCACTATAGGTCTTAATCAAAAACAATACCATGAAAGCATTTACTAATGATAATTTTTGGATATGCATTACCTCTTTTATCAAAATAAGGAATGACACATGACACATCATACAAATAATTTCTAGGAAATTAAATGGAGCTAAGTCCTTTTCACCAATAGTGTGTTAACATTTATTGTGAAATTAACAGCAACATAAATCATAGACCGCGTAATAATAATTAATTTATACTTAAATCTATACATTTCTCGATCATACGAAGAGATCAAACTAAATATCTATGTACAGTGTACACATACCCCATCTCATTTCTAGAATACAATAGATAACACTAAAACTATAACATATTCTTTTATTATTATTTAAAAAAATTATTACTATAGATATATATAAAATCAAAGTCCACCAATCCACCCAATTTAATAAGAGCATCTCAAACAGTCTCCCTTGAAGACACCCCTTAGCTTAATTAAGGGAGTCTCCAAGGGAGACCGTTGGAGATGCTCTAACACTTCCAACATTCACTTGAAAAAAAAATTCTAACAATTGTCATTCATTTGTTGAATTTGGTATGGTGTAAAAAAGAAACTTAGGATTTTGATTGATGGGTAATTGTTTTTGATTGATCATTTGCATATGGGTTGATTAATAAAGATATATTAGTTAATTAATTAAATAGGAGGAGCTTAGGGAGTTAGTGAAAATTGTGTCTCTCCATTTACAAGGTCAATTATATATGTGGACTTCTTTGTAGACTGAAAGTCTTTAGGAGACATAAACATATGGGCAGTTGTATTGTTGTGGAGACCATTTCTTTGACTTTGAACAAGTCTTTTGCAAGACCAAATCAGCAGCCTGACATGGTCAAATGGGCGCCCCCCTTCTCTTCCTCACCCTCCCTATTTAAGTTAATATTAACTTAATTTAAGATATAAATTAAAAAAGCAGCTTAGTATAGTTTAGTTGTATACTTGTATAGCTAGCTATAAATCATTATATGATTAAAATTAGCAACCTATATCGTTAAACTTACAAATATGTTAATTTTTGGTCATTATATAAATAGTGTTACATAATATCAATATAAAACTTGTGACTTCAAATATATATATATATTTCTTTAACATCCAACCATCTATTATACTCTTTATTCGATTGTTATTGACTTGGCATACTCATTCTGCCAGGGGCGAAGGAACGTGGGGGCCGATAGGGGCCATGGCCCCCACAACCAATAAAAAATTCTCAAATGTTTAAAGAACATTTATTTGTAAGATATTATATTATTATATATGTAATAAGGTTTGTGGCCCCCACTTGTTAGTCTTTTATGTTTTTCTTTTAAACAAAAGTCTTGTTTTTTACGGCACGTTGTTAGGTCGATAAATATCGATATTTGAGACTCTAAATTCCTATGTTTTATATTATGTTCTTGAGTATAATTTAACATTTTAACGTGTTTGTTGAGATTGTGTAGAAAATAACTCTTGGAGTGAGTTTAAAAATAAAATGGTGATTTTAGAGAAAGTTTGGATAAATGTCTCTACAGTACATCAAACTTGTGAAGCCTATATCTCCCTCCTCAAATTGAACCAGGTTGAGATATACATGTTTTTGGAAAGCCTTGAATGTTTAGTTTCCGGCATACTTTATGGTTTTTCAATCCGAGTTTTCTAGAGAAAGTTATGACCGTTTTAGTGACCGGTGGTCAAAGCTGAAAAGTCTTTTACGGGTCCTAACATGGAAGAATTCCTAATTTGTTTAAAATCAAAAGAAAACTTCCCAAATCAAATCCTAATGACTCTAGAAAACCAATACATGTTTGGGAAACTTCCTAAACTCAAATTAGGAGTCAATCGTCAAAATAGGAAATCCAAGTTAGGAAAGAATTCTCATTCCTTATTTCACTCTACTTTCCTATTTGGTGGATTTCCTAAACCAAAGAAGAATTGTAGGGATGGCAAAATTCCCCGTGGGGACGGGGCCCCGCGGGGACCCGCACTTTTGGGGTGGGGATGGGGCGGGGATGGGGATAGATAGTCTAACCCGCAATGGGTATGGGGCGGGGATGGGTTTATACTCCCCACCCCGCCCTACCCCGTTTAAAATAATACTTAGTTAAACTACGTAGTTTCAAAGAAAATAAATATATTTAAAAAAAAAAAAGATATATATATATATATATGAATAAATACATTAACCCTAACTTTATATTCTTTACCATTACTTAACATAAAGTGACAAAACAAAATACTATTACAAAAACTCTAGCCTCTAACTTCAACTATAAGTCTCTAATCCTCAAACAACTCGAAGTTCACCGTTCAGGCTTCAACCTAAGAGGACATACCGTAAGTTTCTTTCTCAAATAACTTTTAAAATTAAAAGTTTAATAACAACGTTTTTTTTTTTTTCAAGTTTATTACTTTAATAATTCTCAACTCTTGAATTAAATTTAATTCGTTTATCACTACTTCAGTTAGGCACAAATATGTCTACAGATGTACTAGAAAGTGAAGACCCAATACTGGTGTTATCAAGAAAAAATTGTGTAAATATACAAGAACAACATAGGGTTGAAACAAACTAAAGAAGAGAGAACTAAAAAAATAAATGCAACTATTAGATGATTAGTGTTACGATTTTCAAACATTTTGACTTCATACTTTATGTTTATGTTTGAAAATGATTGAATTTACTTGTGAGAATTATGTTTATTAGATGTTTTTTAATAGTTTATTGGAATTATTTACTACTTTATATATTATATCATATTCAATGGCTATATATTTAATATTTAAATAATAATAAAAATTATAAATGGGGTAAATGGGTGGGGATGGGGAAAGCACTCCCCGTTGTACCCCGCCCCGCCCCAACCCGCTCCATCTATGGTGGGGTTTTATGAGGGGATGGGTTTCCAAAAAATAAATGGGGTGGGGTGCGGGGAAGGCCACCCCGCCCCGAACCCGCCCCATTGCCATCCCTAAAGAATTGAGAGTTCACAAGGAGAAACATGAGAAGAAGTGAAGGATTGAAGATTGAATATTGAAGACTCAAGAATCATTCTTTTCTTCTACCTTTCTTTAGATTAGATGTTTTTATTTATTTCTCTAGTTTTTATTTCTAGCTAATTTTCTTGTTAGTTAGGGCTAACTTGAAACCCTAGATATGATTTCAATTCCATTGGCAAGTTTTGTTTTAATGAAGTATTATTTTTCTTACATGATGAATTCAATTTCTCTATAAGAATTGTTTTTCTATTATTTTTTTTTCTTTGATTGACCATCTTAGGAGCATGATTTTAGGATTTATGTTGTAAGATACAAGTTGGACACCATACGAATCTATCATTGGTTGCAACAATTAATTAAATTACCACCCAATTAAGGGAAGTTGATTCATGAATAGCCTAGAATAGATATCATGTTTTTAGGTTCATGTTATATTCATATTCTTTTTGTTCTAAATGAATTCCAATTATTAAATCTAAGTAGACACAATGCTAAGTTATAATTTGGAATATAAATATTTATGTAGGCACTATGCAATTTACATGCTAACGAAAAGAGAATCATACGGCTTGAGTGAGACACCGTCACCTTGTCATGAATATCTTCATCAAGTTTGATTATTTGTTAACTTCACTTCACTATTATCTATGGATTAGATGATTGTTTGGTGGTGGATAGGAAGTTCTAACTAGTATTTTTATTTTATTTTATTTCTTCTGTTATTTTACTGATGCATTTTATTATTATTTTTCGTAGTTATATATATATATATATATATAGAGGTAGGATTTATGACCCTATTTTTTTTACATATTTTTTGACACATTTTTGTGTCAATTGGATACTTATTATTTGGATGGAAGAGATTGAATGTTTGTTATTCCCTTTTCTCTTTCATCATTCAATATTTTTAATTCCTCTCTCATATTTATTCTTTTCTCTCTCCTAAATTTTATTATTTTATTCAAAAAAAAAAATTTTCTTTTCTTTTCACGTTATTTTTCTGCTATCTTTCTTTTATTTATTTTTCCTTTGTCATTTATTTTCAAGTTTTTTTTTTCTCTCTGTCATTGAACTTTTCATATAACTTTTCATATATATATATATATATATTCTTTTTTTTTTCTTTTTTTTTTTTCCCTCTTTTCTCATTTCTTATTTCGTTAACTTCCTCCAACCATACGATTTTGTAAAGTTGAACAGTAGCATTATTTTAACTTATATCGGTCATATTAATGTATTTGCAAAAATTGAACAATAGCATCATACATTTTATTTTATTTTTTGATTTTGGAATAGGTTTACAAACAATTAAATGCAACAATTTTGGCATGAATTTGTGAGATTTAGGATACAAATCAATTCAAACAAGTACAAATACTCAAATAGGTAATTCTATGAAAAACTACAAACAAATAAAATTGGTAAAATAAAAACTAGAAACAGATAAAAATAAAATAACTAATCAATAAAATTTTAGCATACTGCAAACTACTATTTTTTTCAATTAAAGTCTTTTCAAAATTTTAGCATAATGCAAACTACTATTAACAAAATAAATTCTTTTCAATTCCATTTTTTTTTGTCATTATGATAAGGATGTAAAATTAATTTAATGCTAATCTAAGGAAGTAGGAAGGGAGAAGAAATACATAATTTTTTTTAAGAGTATTTAAAGGAGTGAATAATGAAGTTCACATTGGTAGAGTGAATCAGTAAAAAAATAAAATAAAAATAAAAATAAAAATAAAAAAACTTTAAGGAGGAAAGATTAAAAGAGAGAAAACCATAAATAGCCACTTGAATTATTAAATTTTTGTTACTAACCACTTTTGAAATTTTAATTGTTAATAGCCACTTTTTAAAAATAATTTCAGTGTATGTCCATAAATTACCAGAGTACCCCTGGAAATAGTTTTATATTAAATCTCGAAGCAAACTTGAAATCATGGGTAAATTGAAATGTCCAAACTTGAAATCAGACATAAATTAAAATATAAAAACTTGAAATCAGGCCTAAATTGAAATATAAAAACTTGAAATCTGGACTAAATTACAATTTTCTCTTTCTTCTTCTTCCTCCTCAAACGCTAGGTTTTTTTTTTTTTTTTTTTTTTTTTTTTTTTTGCTTCCCTTTTCCTGCAGATCAACTCGCCAGCGAAGGAGGATGGATTTCGTTGCCAGCGAAGCAGCAACGGACAGCGAGGAGGTAGCGCACAACTGTGGCTCGTCCCCCGTCACCCACGCTTGGCCGTCGCACCAGCGACGAACCAGCGCCCACTAAGGCCCACCAGCGCCCACCAGCGCCATTGCCGTGAAGCCCAGAAGGTCACCGGTGCTCGGCGACACCTTCGCCGGCACTCAGCGACCCTCAAAGCAAGTCGGCGAGGAGATCGGGGGAAAGAGAGAGAGAAAGAAAAAAGAGAAAAGAGAGGGAGTGGGTTTGATGACCCTATTTATATGAGGGCTTTCCAGTAATTTTACAAAAAAGTGGTTATAAACAAATAAAATTTCGTTTGTGGTTTAAAACGAATTTTCTCTAATATTTGTGGTTATTCTGAGTAATTTCCACAAATTAAAAATAAATAAGGAAAGAGAATTATTAAAGTTGAGGAGAGAGGAGAGAGGAAATAGGAAATGATATAAAAAAATATTAATGGAAGAGAGAGAAAAGATGATTAGTGTGTTGATCTTGTCCATTCAAATAATTAGGATCCAATGGACACAAAAGTGTATAAAAAAATATGTAAAAAAATGGGGCCATGGATCCTACCCCATATATATATATATATTATTTTTCAGTTTTCTACTTGAGCAATTTTATGCCTACTTATACAAATAAAAACTTCTTATTCTTCTACTAATTAATAAATATTTTAGATTTATTTTCGTTATATTTGTTATTTTCTTAGGTTATTAATATGATTTTGCTACATTTATTATAATTGCTTGTTATTTAAACGTTTATTTATTTAAATTAGTTCGAAATTATTAGTCCGAGAGCAATGTTATGATGGTGCAAGTAATATGCATGGTGAGTGGAATAAGCTACATGCTTTGATTATAAATGATCGTTCGTATACTTATTATATTTATTGTTTTGCACACCAATTGCAATTGGCACTAGTTGCAGAGTCAAAATAAGTTATTTTTATTCATCATTTTTTTTATACCTAAATTAACTTCTTTTGTCAATATTATTGGTGCTTCGTGCAAGATGGAATAGAACTTTCTTACAAAATTGATCATGCATATTGAAAGGGAAATCATAGAGAAAATTAGTATAGATTCGATTATAAATGATTTTAGAGATTTAACATAGTGACGGGTTCCATTTTTATTCATAAAATTGTATCTATTTTATTTGTTGTACCATTACATATGAGACTAGTCTCTATTACATTTGGTTTTTTAATAAATTATTATTATTTTTTTTTTTTTTTAAGTGTTAGTATATTTGTTTTGCATTAACTTAAATATTTATTTTTGTCTCGGCCCCCTAAAGCCAAAATCTTAGCTTCGCCCTTGCATTCTACACTCTTTTTTGGTATGACTTTTCTGTTACCCAAAAGATGATTTATTATTATTATTATTTATTTATTTATTTATTTATTATTATTTTTTTTTTTTGGTTTGTTAGAAGCTCTTTTGAGGGTGTATTTATTTATATATTTTTTAATTTTTTGGCAAAAGTCAAGAAAAGCTCTTTTAACATTAAAAGAAAAATCTATTTTATGTCTACTAAGAGAAACCTAAAATTTAGGCTTTCACAAGAAGCTCTTTTTGAGTTTTTTTTTATTTTTATTTTTATTTTTTATTTTTTATTTTTTATTTTTTTATTTTTTTTTAATATGAATTGTTTCAACTAACTTTTATAAATTTTAGATATTCCACCATATATCTCTTTCATTATAAATAATTAAATATATTGTTAACACTCTTTTTGTAATTTATACAACCAAAAGCTCTTTTTAAAAATATATTGTCAAACAATCTATTAAATTAAAGCGCTTTTTAAATCGAATAACAAGCAATATATTGTTAAAAGCTCAACTCAATAAAAGCTCTATTAGTAAAAGATTTACTCCAAAAACTTTACTTGAAAAGTCATAACAAACACACCCAACTTAAGTAATTAAAACAATTTAAGTAATTTAACTATTGTGTAACTCCTTAGCACTGACACCAACCCAAATCACCCCCTTTTTAGCCTCATCCAGAGCTGTAAAGAGATCATAAATGGTTATTGGAGCTGTGTTGTGCAACACGTCTACAGAGAAGGCAAAACTCCCTTGCGGATGGTCTTGCTCATATGGGTCACAAGATGGAAATGGGTATCTGGTTTTTCAACAACCCTCCTGCTGAGATTAGAAGTTTTTTTGTTACTGATTGTAGAGGCACCTTCTGTATAAGACAGTGTCTTGCGGCCAATATGGTCCCTTCCTAGTTTTCTTTTCTTCTAGGCCTTGCCCTCCTTTGTACCAAAAATAAAAAATAAAAAAATTTAAGGACAAGAACCATTCGAGTACCCACCCCACCGATGAAATCAAGGCAATCACGTTGTTATTATTTTTTTATTATTATTTTACTTTCGCCATGGAAGGAAGTTCAAGCACATCAAGCAACATCAATGGTGGGTTAATAATATCCAAAAATAAAGTATATAATTGTGGGGAAATGGCTGGTTGGAGACAAAAATCTAGGGTGAAATGGTTGGAAGAGGATGATAGAAATTCTAAATTTTTTCATTGTTTGGCAAATGGGAGGAGAAATAATTTTGTCAGAGATTTTTTATTTTATTTTATTTTATATATTTTTTATTTTTTTATAAATTGAGATGTTCGGATCCACACTGGGTTCGGAATGGGGTTGTTCATTTTTCTCAAGGAAACATTACAAGAATATGGTTTGGCAACGACCTAAGATTAGAGGTTTGGCGTTCAAACAATTAAATCAATCGGAGAGAGATGTTGGAGGTCGGTTTTTATAGAGATGAAGTTTGGGCAGCAGTATGTGGTTGTGATGGTAACAAAGCTCTTGGTCCTGATGGCTTGAACCTTAGCTTTATCCGTTCCAATTGGGAGGTGATTTAAGAAGATTTTATGAAGTTTATTGATGAATTTCATAACGATAGCTCCATTGTTAAAGAGTTGAATATCACTTTTATAGCTCTTTTTCCAAAGTGTGTTAAGTCGGAATAGATGAAGGATTTCCAACCTATTAGTTTAGTTGGGTCTATATCTAAAGTGTTAGCAAATGTGTTAGCAAATCAGATGAAGAAGGTGATGAATTCGATTATTAGTGAATGTCAAATGGCGCTCGTGAAAGATAGGCAAATTGTGCATAAATGGCAAAGGGACAAGGAAGAGGGTCTCCTAATGAAACTTGATTTTGAGAAGGCCTATGTTAGTGTTGACCACTCATTCTCAGATGATATGATGGTAGGAATGGGGTTTGGTGTGAAGTGGAGGAGATGGATGAGGGATTGCATTTCTTCCCCAACTCTTTCGGTGTTAGTGAATGGTTGTCCTACTTCTCAATTTAATCTATAGATAGGTTTTCGGTAATGGAGACTCATTATCTCCATTTCTTTTTAACTTGGTCATCGAAGGGTTGAATGTTTTGTTCACGAAAGCTTATGATTTGTGAAAATATATAAATATATATTGCTCGCGTGTGTCTAAACAACCTAGATGGGGGTGAATGGGTTCTTAATCCATTATTACCAAATTATCGGATTAGTCAATATTACAAATATAAACCCAATTTAACAAAAAATAAAATCAAGTATAAAATGCGGAAATTAAAGAGCACTTGATTTTTACGTGAAAACCCACACGGGGAAAAAACCACGGGCTGTTATGTGCGTCACACACGGTCAACGAAATCCACTATATGAAAAGAAATTTACACCTTCAAGTGATTCTCGGACTCTCACCCTAGATAACCTCAGGCTATAGACACTATCACTCGCCACTCTTGGTTCAATCCCTAGTGATATCCCCTGATACACTACTCTTGGCGTGAGCAACTCCTAATCTACCCGGCGGGCCTTTAACAGTGGCACTCGACCAATTGCTTGAGCACTACACACCGGTAGCCACAAGACTTTCCTTGCTTGTGCAACTTTACCTAGAAGCCACAAGACTTTGACTCATGAAGAGAATCAACAACCTATGTGAATATGTGATGATATTCAATATGCAAATAATGCTAGGCTACACTAAATGCTTAACTAGATGTTATAATGCAAATCAACATCCTAGTTATCAACAAAGCTTGCATGCACATACATAAGGTCTCAATTAGTTGTAAAGATTTCTAACAACCTAATTGTCAACAAACAAAGCCAATTCAATACATGTTGTCAATAATCTTGGCAAGGCTTAACAATATGCAATTAACTAATGCAATTAAGAAATTGTCAATCAAAAAGAGTTGTCAAATAACATGGCAAGGACACTAAATGCAATTAACAAATGCAATCAATGAGTCCTACACATAAATGTCTAAGTGAAAATCAAATAGACTTAGCTAGAGGGCAAAATGGTCCTAAATGCTAGCTATCAACAAACAACACATCTCAACCAATAAACTAAGACTCAAGCATGTTATAAGCAACATTAATTAAGGAGTCAAGCATTTAATCACAAAATAAATGCTAAGTCTAGGCAAAAATGTTAGAAAGATGAAACAAGAGATTTTAGAACATGTTGAGATTACCTAGTTAAGGAAAACAACAAGACCCATGCTTGGATGATGCTAGGATGATGCTAGATGCTCATGGGAATGTGTTTGGTTGAGTAAAGGTGAGTTCTTGGGAGCTTCTCTCTTTAGGGTTTGAGATTCTCTCTCTAAGTTTTGAATTTGAGCTCTCCAAAAGTGTAATTTTTTGCTCTCCCAAATGGTTTTAGAAGACAAGGCAACATATATGAAGAGATGTGATCAAAATGATGTCGTTTTATGGACAAACATCAAAGGTCCCCATTTGTCAAATGGCGACCAAATGGCGACCTCAGCTTTTCTTCTAGGTCGCAGTTTACGGTCGCCATTTGCAAATGGTGACCTTTGACGCAACACACAAAAAACCTTTTATGTTGCCATTTGTCTCATGGCAACCTTTCATGGCGACCTCACACCTGATTGATTTTTCAAGTAAAAAATCATTCTGTCGCCATGGCGACACCATCAAATGGTGACCCACACAAATGGCGACAATGCCATGTTATCCACTTTGTGTACAATGCAAGTGAAACATTGAATGCATCCTAATGCCTAACATGTCATGGCATTTCAATGAACAAGATACAATCAATAAAACATGCATGAAGTGATATTCAAGAACATGAATGCACACAATATAAAAACACAAAACATACAAGTATTAAAAATATGCATGAGTTGTGAGTGTGTGCAACTAGATCTCTTCAAGAGGCAAGTCAAGTGATTACCTTTCGCTCTTGCTCTTGAAGTCACGTTGGGAAGTCCGGAAGCTTGCCAATCACAATAACCTAAGCTACCCGTTACACACCAATCCCAATGTAGTTTGTCATGAAATAAGCCAATAAAAATGAGGCACTAACAATCTCCCCCTTTGGCTATTTCATGACAAAACAACCACTCACAAAATAATCCTCACAAAACACAAAATAAAGCTATTGGTCAACAAGAGTATATTCTACGTTACAATGAGAGAAACCTAAGAATCTAAGTCTTCAAGGTCTTCAATCTCTTCGTAGATCATCATACCTACACACAATAGCAAGAAAACACTTTTCCAAGAACAAGTGAATGTGAGGAGAACAAACATAAAAAGCATTTGCACTCAATAAAGCAATACAAATTAATGCATGTGCAATGCTCCCCCTAAATGGTTACACTCTCTCAAACTTCTCCCAAAAGCATACACAATGCTCCCCTATATCTCTCAAGACTTCTCCCCCTTTTTGTCATGAGATAGGCAAAGGAGCTCCCCCTATCGGGTTGCTTTAGCAAAGAGAGCTATTAGCACAAAATGAATTTGCATAATCATATAAACGAACTTTATGCAACTCAAGTAATTGAGAGATTCATGGAGATTTTATTCCCAGAAAAGTGTGTATGTGTAAAAGTTGCTTAAAATGTAATACAAGCACTATTGAGCTCATGCATAAGAATCAATCAAAGCAACAATCAACGGGTTTTCCAAATGAAGTCAAACCAATTAGAGCCTTGTTGTTATGACAAAAAGATATATATCCAAGCATTTGTGTGAAGAGTGTACTAATCACATCAAAAAATATATCATCTTTTCTACATTGCAAGACACATCATCAATCCACAATTTTGAGGTCTTTATTAAGCAATGCATCACACACATCATCAAACACATTTCAACTTTTCTATGTTTCTCCTTTATCCTAACAAGCATGTATTTCTATTTATCATGCTAATGTAACTCTCTTGAAGGCTTTCACTCGGTTTCAAATGAGTAGCCATTTCCCACATTGGGCGGCTGCACGTCATATTGCCAGTAGCCCTTTTTCAAAAGAGAGCTTAAGAATGCATATCAAAGAATCATGAACATGGAGAATAATTTGAGGTCAATCACATGTACTAACAAGTAGAACATTCCTCAAATGGATAAGCACACTCAAGCAAAAATAGAAATCATGCAGTACATGCTAGGCAACTGTGCAAGGTGTTATTAAAAACATTATTAAAGCATTAATCAATGTTATTCACCAAGCACTCTCAAACAATCATAAAAGAGCATAAAATAAGTTAACTTTTTGCATATGGCAAATCATGCAAGTTTACTCTCTTTGCTTGAGCTCCCCATATGGGGTCAAATTCAACCAAGTCAATGGGAGGCATGAGCCCTATAGACTTACCAAGTCCATTGGACCTAGTAGCATCTACGAGTATCGCATTGGCACAATGGCAAGCGGGTTCATTCTCTCTAACCCACCTAGGTTCCACTTTATCATTTCTAGTGGTCATAGACATGTTTCTAAGATCCCTAGGTTCATGCAAACTTGCCCTCTTTTTCAACCGTTTTTCTTTCATGCTCTCTAACCTACACCTTTTAATGTATTTAAAGCAATTTGGTCTTAAGTGACCAATCATACCACAAAAATGACAAGTAGGTACAAAGTAAGAATTTATACCATTGCATTATGATCTCATCGAGGCATTGCCATGTTGATGAGGTTGTCTTTGATGGTGCATCAGTTTGCTTCTCTTTGGAGCTTGAGTCGATTGGTGGCACCTTTGTGGTCTAGCTTGTTGAGTTGGTTGAGCCGGTTGAAAATGCCCCTTTGGTTGTGCAAAGTTTGGGTGTTGAGCTCTTGAATGTTGGGATTGAGCTTTACCCTTTGTTGGCATCTTCATTTGGCCATTCTTGGATGACTCTCCAAGATCAATCTTTCTCCTAGGGTGCTGAGGAGGTGAAGCTAAGCTTTTGCCTTGAGCTTGAGGTTGCTTGATTTTAGCCTTCTTCAAAACTTCTAGACACCTCATCTCTTTGTCCTTGACAATCTTCAAAGGAGCACTCTTAGAAGATTCAACCCACTTCAAGAGTCTTCTTATGGCAAGAAGATTGAGGAGGCAACTTAGGAACAATTTCCTTCACAAAAGATGTCTTGTTGGATGATGGTGTGGCTTCATCATCAACAAAACCTAGGCCTCTATTGTCACTAGGCATCTTCCCACACCCTAGCATAATGTTAAGCTTCTCCGTACCCGAAGTAAATTTAGCAAGTGGCATCCTTGCTTCTTCAAGCTCTTTCATCAACTTGTCCTCATTTTTCTTGACAAGTTTTACTTCCTCATCTAAGAGAATCACCTTTTCTCTTAGTTGAAGATTATCTTCCTTTAACACAAAAATCTCATTCTTTTTCTTCTTCAAGGAGTCATAAAAGAATGTCATAAAATCTTCATAACTCATTCTTTCATTGTTGTAAAAAATCTCCAAGTCGGAGCTATCGTCATCATATGAGTATGAGCAACACTCATCAATTTTCCTCTCACTCATTGAGTCAACTTCCTCATCAAGATCTTTGTCATGGTCATTTGATGTCATACAAGCAAGTTCCCTTTGCGTAGCTACATCAATCACACTTCTACCTACCTTTCTATCTCCTCCTTCTTCAAGGTCACAAATAGAGGCATTTTTACCTTCTTCTCCAACATCCACATGAGAGGCTCCAAAGACCGTGTAGTAATTTGCAAGCTCTTCATCACTTGAAGAATCTTCTACACTCTCATTATCACATGAAGAGGTGGCCATCTCCTTTCCATTTTTTTTGTTCTTCAAGTTACCACAAACCTTGGAGATATGCCCATATCCTCCACATTCAAAGCATTGAATGCCTTTTCTTGAAGACTTCTCTTGGCATGGCTCAACGTTCTTAGAGTCATCCTTTTGTACTCTCAAGAACTTCTTGAATTTCTTCACCATTTGAGCTACCTCTTCATCCGAGTCATCATCCTCCTTTTCAACTTTGGAGGTCTTTAAGGCTATCCCTTTTTGCTTCTTGGGAGATGAGGAGGTAGGAGCCTTTCTTGACTCATAGGCAAGTAGCCTTCCAATTACTTCACTCGGCTTCATCTTCTTGAAGTCACTATTCTCTACAAGCACCGTCACCTTAGATTCAAATCTAGGAGGTAGTGACCTCATGATCTTTTGCTTGATCCTCCTATCCGAGTATGGGTCACCTAGTTGATGGCTTTGATTGACGATGTCCATCAACTTCACTTGGAAGTCATTGAAGCACTCATGCTCTTCCATCCTAATACTCTTGAATAGAGTTTGAAGCATTTTGAGCTTGACTCTTTCACCACTTTGGTTCCCTCATGTGCCGTCTCCAAGATTTTCCAAGCTTCATGTGCATTTTTAGTGATTTGGATGAGTTTATATTGACTCTCATCCATTGCACTAAGCAAGGCATGCATGGCCTTGTTGTTCCACTTCGAAGCTCCAAACTCTTCGGCACTCCATTGAGCCTTGGGCTTAGGCACAATGCTTCCATCCCCGGCGGTCACGATGGGAGGTATGTATCCATCCTCAATCACCATCCACACCCTATCATCTATCACCGATAGATAAGACTCCATCTTCCCCTTCCATGAGGAGTAATTGTCACCCTTGAGCAATGGTGGTCTCACACTCGACGCTCCTTCTTGGCTAGTCCCAAATTCACTCATAGTGTTTAGGTGAATGTATGCAAATGAATGCAAATGAATGTAGCACTCAAAATACACAAAAGCAAGACACACAAGCAAGAGCAAGGATCACCTAAGTATGTTTAGGAACCCGCTTTGATACCAATTGAAAATATATAAATATATATTGCTCGCGTGTGTCTAAACAACATAGAGGGGGGTGAATGGGTTGTTAATCCATTATTACCAAATTATCGGATTAGTCAATATTACAAATATAAACCCAATTTAACAAAAAATAAAATCAAGTATAAAATACAGAAATTAAAGAACACTTGATTTTTACGTGGAAACCCACACGGGGAAAAAACCACGGGCTGTTATGTGCGCCACACACGGTCAACGAAATCCACTATATGAAAAGGAATTTACACCCTCAAGTGATTCTCAGACTCTCACCCTAGATAACCTCAGGCTATAGACACTATCACTCGCCACTCTTGGTTCAATCCCTAGTGATATCCCTTGATACACTACTCTTGGCGTGAGCAACTTCTAATCTACCCGGCGGGCCTTTTACAGTGGCACTCAACCAATTGCTTGAGCACTACACACCGGTAGCCACAAGACTTTCCTTGCTTGTGCAACTTCACCTAGAAGCCACGAGACTTTAACTCATGAAGAGAATCAACAACCTATGTGAATATGTGATGATATTCAAGATGCAAATAATGCTAGGCTACACTAAATGCTTAACTAGATGTTATAATGCAAATCAACATCCTAGTTATCAACAAAGCCTGCATGCACATACATAAGGTCTCAATTAGTTGTAAAGATTTCTAACAACCTAATTGTCAACAAACAAAGCCAATTCAACACATGTTGTCAATAATTATGGCAAGGCTTAACAATATGCAATTAACTAATGCAATCAAGAAATTGTCAATCAAAAAGGTCAATCAAAAAGAGTTGTCAAATAACATGGCAAGGACACTAAATGCAATTAACAAATGCAATCAATGAGTTCTACATATAAATGTCTAAGTAAAAATCAAATAGACTTAGCTAGAGGGCAAAATGGTCCTAAATGCTAGCTATCAACAAACAACACATCTCAACCAATAAACTAAGACTCAAGCATGTTATAAGCAACATTAATTAAGGTGTCAAGCATTTAATCACAAAATAAATGCTAAGTCTAGGCAAACATGTTAGAAAGATGAAACAAGAGATTTTAGAACATGTAGAGATTACCTAGTTAAGGAAAACAACAAGACCCATGCTTGGATGATGCTAGGATGATGCTAGATGCTCATGGGAATGTGTTTGGTTGAGTAAAGGTGAGTTCTTGGGAGCTTCTCTCTTTAGAGTTTGAGATTCTCTCTCTAAGTTTTGATTTTGAGCTCTCTAAAAGTGTAATTTTTTGCTCTCCCAAATGGTTTTAGAAGACAAGGCAACATATATGAAGAGATGCGATCAAAATGATGTCGTTTTATGGACAAACATCAAAGGTCGCCATTTGTCAAATGGCGACCTCAGCTTTTCTTCTAGGTCACAGTTTGCGGTCGCCATTTGCAAATGGCGACCTCTGACGCAACACACAAAAAACCTTTTATGTCGCCATTTGTGTCATGGCGACCTTTCATGGCAACCTCACACCTGATTGATTTTTCAAGTAAAAAATCATTCTGTCGCCATGGCGACACCATCAAATGGCGACCCACACAAATGGCGACAATGCCATGTTATCCACTTTGTGTACAATGCAAGTGAAACATTGAATGCATCCTAATGCCTAACATGTCATGACATTTCAATGAACAAGATACAATCAATAAAACATGCATGAAGTGATATTCAAGAACATGAATGCACACAATATAAAAACACAAAACATACAAGTATTAGAAATATGCATGAGTTGTGAGTGTGTGCAACTAGATCTCTTCAAGAGGCAAGTCAAGTGATTACCTTTCGCTCTTGCTCTTGAAGTCACGTTGGGAAGTCCGGAAGCTTGCCAATCACAATAACCTAAGCTACCCGTTACACACCAATCCCAATGTGGTTTATCATGAAATAAGCCAATAAAAAATGAGGCACTAACAATTTGCACTTGATTAGAGCTGTAACTGTTGGCAAAAATGAGGTACATATTTCTCTTCTTCAATTTGCGGATGACATTATTCTTTTTCTTGAGCCTAAAATGAAGTTTCATTTGAATTCGAGAAGGATCTTAAGGTGTTTCGAATTGGCTTCTAGTTTGAGATTAAATTTTCACAAATCTCGTGTTGTGAGAATGGGTTAGGATGAGAGGGGGGTGGATGAGTGGACTAGGTGATTTAAATGTAAGAAAGCTTCTTTGCCAATAACCTATCTTGGGTTACTATTAGGTGGTTGACCGTGTGCATTGGCTTTTTGGAAGCCCTTGCTTAAGCGCATCGAAAATCAGTTGTCACATCGGAAGAAATTTTTAAACAAAGGTGGGAGATCATGGTGATGTTATCTAGTATTTCCATATATTATTTATCTTTTTTTTTTTTTTATATATAAAAAAATTCTGGTTGGTGTTGCACTCAAATTAGAAAAGTTACAACAAAGTTTCTTTTGGGTTGATGGGATGGAGAAAAGGAAGTTACAATTGGTGAGGTGAGATCTTATTTATAAAAGTAAGAAGAAATAGGGTCTTGGAATTAGAAAGATTATTGACAAGAATAAAAGTCTTTTGGCTAAATGGGTTTGACACTTTGTTAGGTTTTTGGTTTGTGTTGGCATTAATTCCATATCAAAACAATGTTTCACTTGTATTGATTAGGTGTCTTAGATTAATGATGATTCAAGTTTTAAGGAAGACTTGGCAACTTTTCATGCAAGATGAAGTCTTCAAAGAGGAATATGCTTCATTGCTCAACAAAGGTATATTTAGACCTCATTCCTCTTACAAGGCTGAGGCACACACATACATTGCATTCATATGTGTCCCTACATCATTGTGCTCAATTGGTATAACACATTCACACACTTGTTGAAGCGTGCACATGCATTAGTCTTAATTTGACAAACATTGTAAAATTGCATGTTCTAGGAATATCTGTAGGAAATGGCATACATGTGTGATATTGTGTTTATTTGTTTATATTTTATTGTTTTGGACTTGAATATATTCTCATATGATTCCTTATTGATTTCCGGTCGTTTCGGTTACTCATTTATTAGTTTTCTAGTTCAAACTAGGAAGCTGTGATACTTTATGTTCTCTTACAATGCCCTGTCTTAGTCTTCGTGTACAGAGTTGAATTCATAATATTTTATCAAAGTTTCATAGTCGTCCTTGTATGTGAGGGAGTCACGGTTCATAATCCGAAGAAGGATTCGAATTCAGAGTTCGGAGGCCGGAATATGGCTGAAGAACACAAGAGAAGCGTGAGGGAGGTGAAGAATGGCCAAAGGCCATTTGGGTGCCATCCCGTAAGGGCGCGTGAGCCTCACGGGATATCCACCCCTTTGCCCCCGTGAGGCCCACACGCCTCCACGAGGTTGGTGATGTGGCAGCCCTCTATTGGCCATCGAATTCCCTCTCCCTATCTCTTTTAAATATTTTCCTTTCCCTTCCATTTCATTAGTTGAAGAAAATTTGAAAAAGATAGAGCTAAAATTTTCTCTCCAATTTTCTCATCTTCCAAACACCATAACTTTCTCATTTCAACTTCGAATTGAGTGATTCAAGTTGGAAAATCTTCGTAATCAAGTCCCCTACCTTCTCCAAGTGATTTTGTATTTAGATCTAGTTAGGATTTAATTGATAATTGTGTATATACTTGCTCTAAATACTTGTTAGAATATTTATTGATCATATTTTGTGATTCTAGCATGTTTGTGTATGTTTCTAATATCTTGAATATGTGCTTCATGTATATGATTTATTCAAGTGTTACCTTCATGAATGAAACTAGGAATTACATGTGTTAGGTGTTTCATATGCTCTAGATTTTAATTCATATTTTGTAACTAGACTATTTTGATTTATGCTCTCCTATGACTAGGTCTAGTTTCCATAGAATGTATTGATCACATGTTCTATGTTGAGTGCTTGGTTTGCATCATTTGCATTCATTGATCACACTAGGAAGTCCTTGTAAAAAGCATGAAGTCTTGACTAGGACAAATGGTTCGGATAGTCAAGCAAGGAAGTCTTGGTTAGGATAAGAGGTCCGGATAACTAAGTAAGAAGTCATGGCTAGGATCAGGAAGGTCCGGATAGCTATGCACGGGACAATTTCTAGAGGCATGAGTGCCTTAGATAGAAAGTTGGCTATGACATTGGTAGGCTCGGGATATTGATTAGACATAGAGTCCAATAGAGAGTGTTACATGGGATGTGTTTTCACTCTTAAGGAATTTCTAATCTTTCAATGGTGTTGAGTAGACATAGACTCCAATAGAGAGTGTTTTCACACTTTTGAGGAATTTCTAACCTATCAATAGGGTTAGGTAGACATAAAGTCAAATAGGAAGTAGATCATGAGTTTGTCACTTTTGAGGAATTTCTAATCTATCATCCAATATATATAGTACCCAATGGTTGTAGTTTCCAACCCGTGGATGTTTCCTCTTCGAATGTTTTACCACGTTAAAAAATCTCTTGTATTAATTCTTCCTATCTCTACCTTTCATATTTGTTTATGTATATGTTTTAATCTTGTTTTATAATCTTCATTCAAGATGTATTTGTAAATAAGATTTTGTAAAGTGTGAGATGCAAGCACATCATTTGATCAAAGTTGTAAATATCATTTTTTTTTGTATATTGACTTATTTGTATATAATCATAGATTGATTAGTACTTGTACATACTGAACATAATTGTGAATATAAGTATTCTTTGTTGTTAGTTTTAATATAATTCTTTCACTTATAGCTTGTGGACTTAATAGACAATGTTTTATTGAAAATACTTTTCTATTGTCTACTCATGTTTTATATTGTTTATATGTTGTGATTCAAACTATCTTAAGGGACAAACTCTTGTTTGTTTTAAGAGATTGAAAAAGGTATAAAAACCTATTCACCCCCTCTAGGTACGCTTTAGGCAATTTAACCGTATTTGTATATTTAACGCTTTGGTAACGGGGATAACTTGCTATGAAAATGGGTGTTGTTTGCTAAATATGGTACTTTAAAAAGTGACTTGAGATGTGATTGCTCTTTTTGTTTTTGTGAAAGCGGTTCGAAACTTGTTTGAGGAGGGGTCCAAAATGGTGAACATTTTGAAAGAGGGGTTAAAGGTGATTATTGGTAAAGGTGATAGGGCTCGGTTTTGGAGTGAAATTCAATGGGATTCCATTCCTTTACAAATGGCCTTTCTGACGATCTTTGCTTTAGCTAACAACAAAAATGGGGTGGTGAAAGATTTTGGTCATAGGTGTGGTTCCAAATAGGTTTGGGAAGTGGCTTTGAGAAGACATCTCTTTGATTGGGAACTAGAACAATGGAAGTGTTTTAAATCTTTTCTTAAATGTATTCCTATGCATGGCACGGTTTCGGACACTATTGCGTGGCTTTACAACTCAAATAGTATTTTTATGGTGGGCTCTTTTTGCAATTGTCTTGAGGAGGATGGAGCCATTTCTTTGTTGGAACAAAAGTTGATTTGGCAAGGGATTTTCCTTCCAAGGATTGAAATGTTTGTGTGGCAAATCATCAATGGAAGGATCGTGGTTCAGGAGGTGATGCAATGTTTTAGGTGTGGTAATTTAACATGTACAGACTATCTATTGTGCAATATGAGTATGGAACCCATCAACCACCTCCTTTTGCATTGTTCTTAGACATGGGAGTTATGGGTTCGGTGCATGAGATGATGGAGTGTGCACAACTGGCCTCCTAAAACGGTGAAGGAATGGATGTGGGGTTGGTCGGGCTTATGCCTTAAGATAGATTGTAGGAAAGCATGGTGTTTGCTCTTTTTTGTGGTTGTTTAGTCTGTTTGGGATACTAGAAATCAGCTTATTTTCAAGGGTAAAGAGGCGGATTTAATGCATGCATCGACACGGTAAGGTTTATAGTCACTTGATGGTTTAAGCACCATGGGAAAGGATTGGTTGAACCTATCACTACGATTATCCTAAACTTAAAAGAGTGTTGCATTGATCATGTGCCAGTTAAAAAAAGTAGAGAGGAGGTGTGGAATCCTCTATCTCAAGATGCATTGAAATTCAATGTGGATGGGTCCGCTAGGGGTATGCCAAGGTCGGCGGGAATGGGGGGTGTTTTGTGGTCTTAAAGTGGGAGAGTTGTGTGTATGTTCTCCAAGCATTTGGGAATATGTGATCCCAACACGACGGAGATCATGGTTATCTATGGGGCTTCCAAAATATGCATTTTTAATCCTATGTTTGAAGGAAAAGAAATTACTATAGTTAGCAACTCTAAGGTGGCAGTCTCTTGGGTAAATGCCGATATCTTTGGAAACATTAAACACGTCAATTTGATTTACGAGATCCGTAGAAACTTGAACACACTTGTCAATACGATGGTTATATTCAAATCTTGAGCTTTGAACTCGTTTGCAGATATGCTAGCCAAGAAAGGGTCTAATATGGGTGCTGATATTTTTTTTGTGGTGAGCTTTAATTTGTTGGTTGTAATGAGGTTCTTTTTGAGCAATAACACGATTTTTTTAGGGCGTTTGCACATGTATTTATATCAGGTCTGATGTTTTTTAGTGGTTTCTTTTTGTCAAGCTTCAGGTATGATGCTTTGTTGTTTTTTTGTCTTGGATTCGTGGGTACTATGTGATTTTGTTGCTGGTCTCTCAGTGGGTCAATTTAGGCTTGTTCTACTTGGTTCTTTTTGGTGGTTGGCTGGTGGGTTGTCTTGAGTCGGTTTTGATGGGGGTTGATCTGGGCTTGTCTGTTTGTTTTGTTTTTTTCTCTTTTGTCTTCCTTTGCCTTCTAATAAAATTCTATCCGTTCAAAAAAAAAAAAAAAATCTGATTAAAAAAAGTCCAATTAAATTGTATTGTTTGTGAACAAAGGCAATGCAATTATTTTACTTGGTGGTAGCCAGATTCAAGAGATTTTATAGCAAGTTTGCAAAATGCTAAAAAAATGAATAATGATTCAACATTTGATGAAAAAGAAGTGAAAGTGCTAAATGCAAATATGCACAACTTGGAAACAAGTTTAAATGGAAGAATGCATAATTTGGAGTCCATACAAAGTGGCCTAAAGATGATGATGCTAGTTATATGTGTTTTTTGTTAGTTTGATGAAAATGTGGTGAATATGTATGTACTTCCAAGATTTATATGAATGAAACAAAGTAGCTATTTTCAAGCACATGTATTGTTGTAAAACATATAATCGGCATATATATATATAATATATAATATAGATACATGGTTATAATCAAGATACATAGTTTAATTTTAGAGTAATGCTACTCTATCCAAATTTGGTGTCCAAGTGATGTAGCATCACTATAATCTATTCATTTAAATCATGTAAATCTAATACAATTTAAATAAATGGATTACAGTGATACCACATCATCTAGGCACCAAATTTAGGCAAAGTAGCAATATTGTTAATTTTAATACCATTTAAGACAAAATAACAAGTTCAAACACTTAAGCATTAGCAGTTTAAGTGTTTGCAAAATGCAACAGAAGGTATTAAATACCAACAGCTAAATACTATAATAAGTTTAAGAGCTAGCTAGCAAAATCCTAATTACATCAAACAAAAGAAAGCAACAAACAATAATAGGTGCTTGAGATTGTGGTTGAGTGTGAACATGTGTGGGAGGCTGTAAAGAGGATGCACCAACTTCTGCTTGTGGGTTTGCAGCCCTTTGTCTCTGTACATGAAAAAGCAATAAACAATTAGATTGCCAAATCCCAACAATTCAAAGAAAGTAGTCAACAAAATGTTATTTAGCTTACTGCGTTTAGAAGTGTTGACACCTTTCCAAGTCCTTTTGTTATGGCCAAATTATTTACAATTTCCACAAACAACACTGCCACTCCTAGTTGCTTTGGGTTTCTAATTTGATTCTCTCTTCCTTAGAAGTTTCGGTTTACCAGGTTTCCCCTTTAGTGGTGGTGGTTCCACAGGTGCTACTTTAACTTCAACCCATACACATATGTTTTGAATAGGATGGATCATGGAGCTGTAGGTTCTGCGAAAGGTCGACTTTGACAAGCTTGTGTTAATAAACTGAATTATGATGTCCATATTAGCACCTAGTCCATAATAATGTCTAATATTAGCCAATGCATGACTGCATGAAACTCCACTAATCCGCCATTGACCACACTCACTGATTTTTTTTTTTCCAGGTAACTTGGTAGTAAATGCCCTAGTTAAACCTAACGTCTCATATTTCCTCTCTCATGAATGTAGAATTTTAAGGATTCTACTCTCCATATTATTTTTCACTATCTTATTATTGATAAACGGTGGTATATCAATTTTTCACTTACTCCACTTTTTTTTTTTTCTTCCTGTTGGAATCTAGTCATCACCATTATTCTAATGAATTTCATCAAGTTCAAATATGTCTTAGCTCTAAAATACTTCAACATACTTTTGAATGCTTCAATCATATTATTAGTCACATGATCACCCTCAATTGAGGGGTCAAAGGCATGCCTAGAATAGTGATGGGGTTACTAGCTTTCCAGAATAGTTTTTTTTTTTTTTTTTTGTCATGAATATGTCATTCTAAAATTGGAATAAATATGCATTGCCCAGTACCTAAGTAAAACAATAAATGTAAATTAATTATACAAACTTAATTATACCACATACTCCTTGACAACTGACACCTTCTCTCACCCAGAAACATTGCAAAATGCCAATTGCAATGAACAAAAAAAAGAACTAATTATACAAGAAACTAAAAAAAGTACCTTATACTTACTTATGGCCAATGCATCTTCAAATCCCTAACCACACCTTTTTGCTTGTCACTCATGAATCATATTTGCATGTCTCTAGGTACTTTAGAAATAGACACAAGAGCTCCAAAAGCCATGACCTCAGTTGTGTTTCTCATTCACATATGCAATATGCTAGTTGATAAATATCATTATTTGCATCCAAGGCAATAGCTGAGATAAATACTCCTCCATATGACTCCTTTAATTAATGGCAACTATTGATGCCAATGAAAGACATGCATCCCTCCATAAAACCCTTCCTCCATGCTTCAAAGCTGATGAAGATCATTTAGAACATTGGAGTAGGTTCTTGCAATTTAATGTATGCCGCTGAACTTAGATTACATTGTTGCATCATGATTGCATATCCCTTTAAATGTTTAAAACACTTTGTAAGCTCTCTAGCCAGCACCTCTAGCTTTTTTTCCTTGTACAATCTTTGAGTAGAAACGATCAAATTACACTAGTCTTTTAACAGATTAGAAATGACCCCACACTTGATGATATGACTGTTCTTGACAAGAAAACTAAAACTTACTAGTTATCCACTTGTCTCTTGCCTCTTCACTTTTATCAATCCTATGACATTTATCCTTATTCTTGTAAGTCTTAACTTTCATTTTTGTATCATCATTCAAGCTAGAAGCATGCAACCTCTAAGGACATCCTTCCGCATAGGCATATGTTAACTTATCTCTATTATTTTTCAGCTTATTGAAATTAAAACCCTTTTGAATGGCATAGTCTGTCAACAATGCCCTCAATGAGTACACACTGTCATATATTTATCCAATTTCAAAATTTATTGGGTCGCCTATCAGTTGCTAGCTTAAAAGGGTTGCCCTTCATCACTCTAACCATTTTAACAAACGATTTTCATTTTTTGAGTCACTAAAGAACTCATCATCTATATTAGATTAGTAACTTTCAAACAAATCAAACTTTACATTATTTTAAGCCTTATCTACCATAGCTAATGCCCTCCAACCAGCAACCTCACCCAATTTATCATACTTATCACCTAACAGAAGTTCATCCTCATCTAAACCACCTTGTGCCCTAATAGCATTTACCTTAATCACTTTCTCACTCTCACCAGCTTCACTTTATACATCCTCATTATCATCCTCATTATCACCCTCATATTTAAACAAGTTATCCTCAAAATCACTAAGCCCTAAATCTAGGTTGTTACCCATGAACTTAAGATGTGAATTGGGAATGTTAGAAGAGGCTTTTGGTGCAAGTAGGATATAAACACATCTAAAAGCTCACTATCACTAGTCACTTCATTCCTCGTAGTACACCATGGAAAATACACCCAAACACTACAATCATCACTAGGCACTTCAACAAATAGGATTTTCATTAATCATATGTATATGCATAACAGAAAATTAGTAAGATACATCAAATGTTCACCAACATGTAATGCAAACGTAGAAACAAGAGTTCATTTATATGTTCACCAAATTAATGAAATTAAAACGTTCTTAGAACTTTACCATGAAAAAACCAAACAATCAATGTCAAAAACATCCTAACTACTTGAGAAAAATAATTAAAAATACATTTTCAAACCATATTTTTCCGTACATCGTATCTAATAACCATGAACATGTCAATCACATCATCAATTTTAAAGATATCAACTCCAAACAAAAAATTACCAATTTGTTTTTACACAGAAACCCTAAATCTTTGATGATAACAAAAACAAACAATGAAAAGTGTAACCATGCATGCAAATCAGCACAGAATTAGTAAAACAAATTAAAGTTCAAAAAACTAACCTTTCTTTTCAAAAGAAACCATGATGCCTCTTGGAATCCTTCGATTTCGATAGCCATTCTCTATACTCAACCAAAACTAACCTATCGCTGCTTCAATTACCCTTAAACAAACTTCTCACCATATGGTTAGTAAGGATCTAGTGATGGTAGGGTTTCTTTTGGCACAAAATGGTTTGGGAAAGGAATAATTTGCAAGTTGTTCTGCGAAGTGAAAGAATGGAGGGACCATGCCTGTTTTATTTAATGGTATCTGGTTAATGTAAGGATAAATTGTATCCATCTCATCCACACGTTTATTTTTATTTTTTAAAATATCATTAATTGTAATTTTAATTTTACTTTTTTTACCCTTTGATAATAATTACAGTTCTTATCCTCTATGCTTAGTTTATGATAATGCCTTTGATGTTTAACGGTCAATATGCTTTTTCAACGGAAAACTTGAAGAAATTGGCAAGATGACCAATATTAATGGCTTTATGGGGCTGACTGACCATTATTGAAACCAGAGGACCAGTCTTTTTAAGATGGCAAATCTCAGGGTGAAAAATGATATTTTCCCTCATTTCTAAGAGGTCATGGAAGAGTTTGAAAGTTTTGACAAAGCTATTCTTTAATTATTATTTTTCTCGATAAATATGAAATTTTGGATGCTTTAACCTTTATTTATAGTTAATGCCTTCTTGGTCAGAAATTTCTTGAGTTACTAATATTAAAAGATCTCTGTATCTTCATTCTTCCTTACTGTTCTAATAATGTTATAGACTAGTAGTCATTGAACATGATATTACAACTACAGTTTTAGCCTTGATGTATAAACTGATTTTAAGCGTAAATGAATAACAATTTCACATTAGTTAGGAGTTAGGACTGTAAACAATATAATTTTAAATTTAATGTTAAAGGAATGATGGACTAGCAATAATACCTAAAATTTGTCCAACATAATATCCTGTTTGAAACTCATTCATTATCATAGACGTATGTACATGATGAAAACATGAAATAGTAGAAACAAATTAAAAAGATCTTAAAAAGAATATCTAACATAATAAATCCAATTAACAACATCATGGGTTACATCCAAGACCCATAGTGGTAATGTGCTCTTTAAATGTCTTTGGTGGAAGTCATTTGGTTAATGGATTAGCAATATTTTTTTTTGTGCTAATATGTTCAATAGACACTAGTGGTTTATGCATGTTTCCCTTAACGGAAAGAAACTTCAACTTCATATGCTTAACACCTTTAGAATATTTGTCATTCTTAGAGAAGAAGACTACCGCGGTACTATCATAATAAATTCTTAGTAACCTAAAAATAATACCGATAACTCTAAGTCCTAGTATAAAATTCCATAGCCATAAACCATGAATTATGGCCTCAAAGCACACCATAAACTCATCATCAATGATAGATTGCTTTGCAATTTTCTATGAAATAGCCTCTCTATCTAATATAAACACATAACCAAATGTGGATTTTTGGCTATCAGGACATCCAGCAAAATTTGAGTTTAAGTAACCAATCACCTCAAGATGATCGGTTCTTCTAAATTGAGCATGTGAATTTTTGTATCCTTCAAATATAACATCACTTTCTTTGCAAGTTTCCAATGTTCCAATGTTCCATTCCTAGATTACTTTGGTTTCTTCTTAGAACACCAACAACAAAAATAATGTCCACTTTAGAGCAAGTTTGTGCATACATCAAGCTTCATACTAGTGAAGCATAAAGAATTGCTTCCATTTGCTTGCATTCCAATTCATTATTTGGACATTGCATAAAGTTGAATCTATCTGCCTTTTGAATTGGAGACTCCCCATCTGAACAATTTTCCATTTGGAATCTCTTAAGAACTTTGTTAATATATGTTTTCTAGGATAACCCTAACAATCATTGTGATCGGTCTCAAAATATTTCAATTCCAATCATATAGCTAAGCTGTCTTACCTATATGTTTCATCTCAAAGTTCTTAGTGAGAAACTTCTTGGTTTCATGTAATAAACCAAGATCACTATTGGCAGGCAAGATATTATCAATGTACAAGATCAAAAACATAAATTTGCTCCAAGTGACCTTAATTATATACACTTGTCAATAGTATTTTCCTTGAAACCGAATGAGGTTATGGTATTGTGAAGCTTAATATACCATTGCCTAGATGCTTGTTTAAGCCCATAAATTGATCTTCAAAGCTTGCAAACTATATTTTCTTTTCCCTTTAATACAGAGCCCTTAACTTGATCCATGTAAACTTCTTTATCTAAATTTTTATTCAGAAAAGCAGTCTTCACATCTATTTGATGTAACTCTAAATCGAAATGAGCCATCAGAGCCATGATGATTCTAAATGAGTCCTTCTTAAATACTGGTGAAAAAGTATGTGCAATCAATGCCTTCTTTTTGAGTGAAACCTTTAGCAATGAGTCTGACATTATGTCTTTTGATATTGTCTTTGCTGTCACCCTTGGTTTAGAAAACCCATTTACAACCAACTTTCTTGCATCCTTTAGGCAACTCAATAATATCCCAAACTTCATTATATTCCATTGATTTCATCTCTTCTTTAATGGCATTAATCCATTTAGAAGAATCAATACTTTTTATGACCTGTTGGTATGAAACTGGGTTATTATCCATCTCAATATCATAATCAGATTATTGTAGATAAACCACGTAATCATTTGATATTGCCAATCTCATTTCTCTTTGAGATCTCCGTAATGCAATTTCTTGTGGTTCAATTGTTGATTTAATAGTGATAGTTTCATTATGATGTGGTTCAATATTTATTTGTTGATCATTATTATGGTCAATAATATTTGAAACAACAATATTTTTAGAAGCTAAAGGTAAATGGACATGTACCCTTGCTTCTTAATTTACCATACTTCGTAATTGTGTCATATTTTCTTCAATGAACACAGGACGTGGTAAATCAGTCATATTTTCTTCAATGAACACAGGACGTGGTAAATCAGTCCCACTAATTTCACTATCCTAAAAAAATATGACATTATTGGTTTCCATTATTCTCGTACTATGGTTAGGCAAATAAAACCTGAACCTTTTGATTTACATACTTGCTTGGTGAACTAAGGCACTGTTTGAGGTGTTTTGCATATTTGAAAAACTAGAAACCGTAAATAAACTTCTTAAGTAATTTATTGTTAAATATTTTCTTTAAAGAAAACAGATGTGTCCGTAAATTCGTTTGAAACTGAAACCTATTTTTGTTCTTGACATTCACATATAATATTTTTTCAAGTGTGCACTATCAGGATCAAAACAATTAGTACCTGACTTCTTACACACAAAACAATATTTATTATGTACAAACAACACAAAAAATAACCACAATTTTATGGTTTGGTGGTAAGAAAGATCATTCAATCCGTCAATGTCTTAAGTTCGAGTTGTCACCATCACTAGTGGTATATAAAAAAAAACACAAAAAATATTTGAAATGTTAAATCTGACATCCACATGGAAATAACATTTTGACAATTTAAACTTGAAACAAACTTTATATTTATTATAGAATTAAAAGTGAAATAATTATATATATATATATAGAACATTGGTGTACCATACACCTTTAAAAATTTATGTGTTATCATGACTTTTTAGTGTGATCACATCAATTCATATGTGATCACAAGCAACTCACATGAGATCACATTAAAATTTAAGTTTTGTTTTATCATGATCATAAGTAACTTATATGCGATAACGTTATATACATGCAGTCACATCTTATATTCGATAACGTTATTGAAAATATCTACAAGGTTATACTAAACAACCTAGGGGAGGGGAAGGGAGGGCGAGGGGGGGGGGGGGGGGGGGGGGGTGAATAGGTTGAAACTCTAATTTCAAAACTCTTTCGTGACTAATGTCAAAACCTTGGTGAGTACAAATTAACTTTTAACAAGATTGTTATGAGAGAACAATTATCACAAGTATGCTCAATTCACCACCCTTAGTCTACAAAACATATACCAAGAAACAATGTATCTCATATACAAGTATATTTAATGAAGAACAAATTCCACGAGTTGTACTTTGAATATTATAATGCAAGTTCACTAATTAGAACCTTACAACTTGATATAGAATCACAAGATACAATGTTTAAACACTTACAAGATACAAGAAACAAATATTGATTCAACAAAAAATGTGTGCATCTCTTTCTTTATCAATAACTTGTTTACAAGGATGCGAGGAAATGAAGATCTTAAACAAATTATATTGATCATACATACAAATATAAAGAGATAAAGATAGAGACATTTGACATATTGATTTTTATGTAGTAAGCCTCCAAAGAGGAAACATCCACGGGTTGAATCCACAACCACCGGCAAGTAATCCATTATGACGAAAAGGACTTACACACTCAAGGCTATCAACACATGATATCCACCTTAAGCTATTAACTCCTAGTCTACCCTCGAGCTTAGTGAACCACCTAGCCTACTCACTATCTAAGGTGTGTCCTACACCTCTAGGAAGCAATTTCCTATCCATGACTCTCACGTCTCTAGGAAGATTTCTTGCTTATCTATCCGAATCCTCCCGATCCTAGACAAGACTTCTTGCTTAGCCATTCGGATCATAAAGATCCTAGTTAAGCTTCTCTAGCTCAACCATCCAGAGTATCACACTCCTAGCTAAGACTTAATGCTCAAGTTGAAGCTTCACTCACTCCAAGATGAGACTTCCACCTTTTGCAAGGCAAATGATCTAAGTGAGGCAAATGATGCAAACACATGCACCATAGAATATATGATCAATACATCCTATTGAAACTAGAAATAATCAATGAGCACACAATTGTATATGTTTCTAGTTTATGATCCAAAACATGACACCATACAAAATGATGCATGAGCATATGAAATGTATGGATAAGGTACACTCCATGAAGATCTAGACATAGACAAAAAAGTTCACAAAACAAAGTTGTCTAGATCTTAAACATGAACAAAAATCTAGAGCATGCAAAACACCTAAAACATGTCAAATCCTAGATTTTATTCATGTTTATTAAGCATATATTCAAGACTTTAGAACACAAAAAAAAAAAAAAAATGCTAGATCACAAGATATGATCAATGAATATTCTAGTAATTATTTAGAACAAGGATATAATTAAATGATCAATTAAATCCTAGAAAGCTCTAAACACAAAATCAAATGTGCTAATCCTAAATATGTTCAATTAAAGGATTCAAGCACATGCTAAGGTTATTAATCATAAAATGAATCAATCAAGTCACAAATAACCTTAGATATCAAGCTAAGCACAATATAACTCTCAATCATGTGAAAAACTAGAATAATAGAAAACTAGTTCACACTTGTCTCTAATTAGACTAGATTAGCTTTGATTATGAAGCTATCTTCTCAAATAGCATTCATCATACATACACATACACATACATATAGAAGAAGAAAACCATAGGTAATTGAAGATCAAAAAAGATGAAATCATAAAGTTTAGTTCAATACCTAAGAATCCCGTGCAGTTTCGGTTTTGAGTGAAGAACCACCAAAAAACGTGATCAAACAGCTGCAAAACTTTTTGGAGAAGGTAGGGCACTTGAATACAAAGATTTTCCAACTTGAATCATTCAATTCGGAGTCCGAATGAGAAAGTTATGGTATTTGGAAGTTGGAAAAGTTGGAGAGAAAATTTCAGCTCTATGAAATTCAAATTTTCTTCTTTGAATGAAATGAGAGGGAAAAGAGACTATTTAAAAGAATTCAAGAGAGGGATTTTAGGACCAATCAAGAGGTGCCACATCAAACATCCCATGTGGGGTGCATGTGGCACACGTGGGCAGAGGAGGTCTCTAGCCGTGTGCCACACGAGCTTCACACGTGTCCTCCTTTGCTTGGCTGTTGGCCAAGCTAGCTCCTATCGCGCTCCTCTCGCGTTCTTCGGCTGTATTCGGGCCTCCAAACTCTGATTTCAAATCCATATTTGGATTACAAATTGTGACTCCCTCACACACAATGACAACTATAAAAATTTGATTAAAGGTTGAGAATTCATCTCAGAAAATGACGAAGAAGACAACTCAATAAATGAGAACACAAAGTAGTGTAGCTACATCGTTTGGACTCGAAACTTAATGAATGGGTAATCGAAATGATCAGGACTTAATAAGGAATCATACGAGATCACGTTTAAGTCCAAAATACAAAAAACTCAAACAAATAAACATAATGTCACACAAGCATGCCATATCCAAGCGATAGTCATAAAACATGCAATTCTACAACGTTTATCAATATGAGAATAATGCATGTGCATACTTAAATGAGTGTGAATGTGTTATACCAAATGTTTGCACAACGATGCAAGGACACACATGTATAAATTGTGTGTGCGCGCTTACACCTTGCAAGAGGAAGAAGTATCTTGATACCTTAGCATCCATATAAGCGCTTTTCCTCTTGAAGACGATATTTGCATGAGAAGTTGTCTTTTTTCTTTGAAGCTTCTTTTCACTAAGAATCACCTAAGCAACTAACCATTACAAATATAGAGAGTTTTGCAATGGAATCAAGCCAATACAAATTAAGGATCTTATAGTTCTATACATGCAATCACATGCTACTCACGTACGATCACATGCAACAATATTTCTGATGCACCATGTAGCGGTATTCTATAGATTGTACCATACTATATATATACAGTCCCATTTTCATGAGGACGTCTTGATCTAACTTCATGAAGATATTGAATGTGAGCCAATAGTTTTGACAAGTGCATACACACTTGAGTCAAAGCATGTAAAACTTATGGCTTCCATTTAATATCCTCTTGAAGTTATATCAAGACGTCCTCATTTGAAAATTTCTATATATATAGGTCATTCTTCGGTACAACATTACACGATACAACAGTATGTGATCACATACGATTACATGTGATCACAGATATATATAATGTTATCGCATATGAATTGCATGTGATCACATAGTTAAATTATTGTGATTGTATGTTAGAATATGCAATCACATATTAGTTAATGTAGTTGTATCAAAGAAGACATGATCATAGTCAAAATTTTCTATGTTGCATCATGTAACGTTGCACCCAAGGGCAACCCTATATATATATATATAATGTATGCTTATAAATATAACAAAGTCTTTGATGATAAACGATGAAAAAGAAAAATATAGCTTATAATATATAAGTTTAAAATGATTATCATCAGTAATGTAAAATCTTGTTGTATCATGAATATTAATTATTAAATTAAAATCATAAGGTAAGGGACAAGTGTGTCTATAAATTAAACATAATACTACATTTTTAAAGTTTATTATATACTTAATTACCTACCCTCACAAAAGGTATATAATCATAAGTCAAATATATATACAAGGTCTTGTTCACATTAGTGCACATTGATGTAACTATATCAGTATCAATGTATGTGAACTAGTGATTATGGAGAACTTTGACAAATGTATATACTTTGACTCAAAGTATGTAAATTTAATGGTCTACATCCAACGCACTGATGAAGTTATATTACTGCGCACTAACTTGAACACATATATATATATATTTTAACTAGCAATTGTTTCCAATGTTGTGAGGTAGATATCTCCGGCTATAAGAGTGGATAGCCGGGCAACTATGTCACACATGTAATGTTTAATTTTGGTAGATCTCGACAGATCCTTATCTCATTTGGGGTCAGAATATATTGTAATAATTAAAAAAAAAAAAAACTAGTAATTCAATATCTATTGACTCTATACAAATAGAGTGATTGACATGAGTGAAAATTAATAAATTAGGGATAAAAATATCCTTTGGTTTATCAAATAAGGGAGCATTTGGAAATTTAGTCCGTTATTTACTAAAAGGTAAACTTGTCTCTGTTTACAACGAAGAGATAAAATGGTCTCTGTTTATGGATGGGTATGAATAAGTCAGAATGTTGGGAATTGAACCGATGAACGCGGTAGCGACATGACTAATATTCACACATAACAAATAATGTCTACTAGTAGAAAAAAATAAGATAAGAGAAAATAAACCAATCACACAAACACAAAATATACGGGGAAACCCTAAATCAGGGAAAACACCACAGGCCGTCAGGACAATAGAAAAATAATTCACTATGTAGTAGATTTGTACAACCACACATTACTAGATTCTCTCTCTCACAACCAAAACCCCCAAACAACCAATCCTTACTGAGAGTTTATACCTTAGCTCTTAGCTCACAACACTCATCGAGTCCTCTTTTGAGTACATCCCCCTTCGAATATTCCCTTAGGTTTCCCCTGATTATCACCTATGGATCTCCCTTTTGATCCCTAGATTTTCCTAGGGGTCTCCCCCTTGGATCTCCTCACTCTCTGATATTACATGTGTTTCTTTTAACTTCACACTCAATAAACAAATATTACATGTGTTTATACTATAGTACTAGTGAAATATAAAACCAACAAGGAAATCTTCTTTTATAAGCACAAGTCTTCCTGATCCAAGTAAAGTCCTACTCTTTTATGCTTAAAGCTTTCCTATTCAGCACAAAGAGAAACTCCTTTCCTTTTCCACATAAGATTTCTTGTTCGGTACAAAGTTCTACTCCTTTATGCACAAGAAATTCCCAGAAGAAAACCTTTCCTTTTCCGCACAACTTTTCAGACTTGTGCAAAATATGCCTTTGCTCCCTACACCATGGACCACTCATAATATTGCAGTCTGCGTCTTTGCCTTCGTTGGGGTCTACACCGCGCTATACTCACTTGAATTGACCGTTGCCTATGCATGTGCCTACGCCATGGTCCAAGCCGTGGTTCCTTCTAGAATCCAATTCTTCAGTTCTTCTTTGGTCTTCAAGCTTGCCTCAAACACCATCTCCAACTTCCAAACGTTTCCCACGTCTCCAAGAAGGTTCACATCAGTAGAGTCTTGTTTAGTTAACATTGGATTCACTTGTGAATACGAGCCAAAACCTAACACATAACCCATCCTTTTTAGCAGTGGCACGTGGCACTCACGTTGACTCGTCAATCGTCATCCATTTCTAGCAATATTCTTTCCACTTCTCTTCTTAATTTAATTGTCTCTACATTTTCATTTATGCTAATCATCTTTTTTCAACAACGTGGTACTCATCGACATCTCCGGGATGTTTTTTGTTTTTCATTCTCCATATGCATGTAGTTGTAATTATGTGCTTTTATGGCTGAATGCTTTCATTAAACCCTAGTTACTGTTTATTAGGTTTACAAATGTCTCTGTGTAGTTGTTTATTATTCTTCGTTTCATTGTTTGAGTTGTTGATTTCCGATGATTTTATTTAAGTTGATTCTCATTGAACTAGGTTTTTATTATTATTTATTTTTAGAAATTTAATATTAGGGTTTATTTTAAGTTAGTTGGATATTTTTTGGTTTTTTATTTAGAGGATTACAAATATCTAAATAGTATGATTATTAAATAAATTGAGCTTAGGCATAGAATATGTTGGTAATAGTGGTGTAAATGTGGGCCGGCACGACTCATTTGTGCTGGGCTGATGGAGCTCGTTTTTATAAACGGGCTCGGCCTGGCCCGGTCCATTTTCAAAAACAAGGGCCTAACATGAGCCTGATGTGCCATGCCGACCTGCAGTCCGGCTTAAGCGTGCCAAATAGGCTAACCCATTTTATTTTTTATTTTATTTTTTGGGCTGTGGCCTATAACCCTTGTCTAAGTAAGTATGTTTTCCTTTGCTTTTTCCTCATTTTTATATAGATTATGCCTTTTTTCATTTATCTTATTTATCTGATGTGGGATGTGAGATTGAGTTTCTATTTCCATTCATTGATATAATATAATGATATTCTCTTGAGTCTCATTTTTTTCAATAAATATGGAAAACATGGAAAGAGTTGGGAGGTCTAATAAAATTAAATAATGATTTTGTGAAAAAATAAAATAAAAATCAAATAAGCCATCTATTGATATTATGCAATAATTTCCATCTTTTCCATCTATGAACAAAAATCATATATATATATGTATGTATATATATGTATATATATATATTATTATAATATATATACATATACATATACATATACATATATATATGTATATGTATATGTATATGTATATGTGTGTGTGTGTGTAAATAAATCATTAAATCTCATTCACATATTATTCTTCCCTGATCTTGGTCATAGTAATTTCTTATAACTATAGTTGTATTCAATCTCACATCCCATACTGGATAAATAAGACCATTAAAGAGATGTCTAACCTTTATAAAAGGAGAGAAAGACAAATGAAAACTTACTTACCTAAACAAGGGTTATGGACCAGGGTTTAATACTCTACAATATCATTTCTCTTTTAAACATTTTATTTTTATAAATAAAGTTTTTTTTTTTTTGAATTTTTTTTTAAAATAATTTGGTGGGCCCAACGTGCCGGCCCGACGGACAGGGCCTGGCCAGCATGCCATGCCCTGATCTAGGGCCCGACACGTGCTAGGCATGGGGGTCGTGCCTGAACTGGCACATGTCACAGGTGGGCCATGTCGGGCATGGCCTGCCATCCTTGGTGGGCCGGGCCGAGCTCACTAGGCCCAGCCCATATTTATGCCATTAGGTGAGAATTGCTGTCATATTTTTCTCAAATGATTATTTGATTAGAGGTTTCGTTTTAGAGATTCAACTATTGAAAAAATGATTACACAAATTACAATTTCTTTTGTGTTTTTCACTTCTCTTAGCAGCCAAAGAAATGATTGACGAAACATCGTTTTGTAAGTCAAAAGATTTTTCTAGTATTTTCTATAAAAGTTACCTTGCAGACACACTACTCAAAAAACGAGTATAGTGACAAGCAAGGATCGTTCCACAGAGATCAGTAAGTAGTATTGATCAAATCGCAAAGTTAAACTATTCTAAGTTCACAAATGTAAATTCCAGGAGTTTGCTTTTAATTACCAACTAATTAATCTAAATTAGCAACTAGAATCTAAAAAGAGAAAGGGTTGTGAATATGTGATAAGGGACTAGGGAATTGATGTGATCGGACTAAATTTATGTTACATTTTAGCCCTCATTCCTATATCCTTTGGCTCGTTTCTAAGTGAATTCTTGTATTTAATAGCTCAAGTCTAGTCTATGTAGGTAAAACATTGTTTTATAGGTATTGGAGATCCAAGTGGAACTTTCAAGAGCAGAATGAGTCAGAAATGAAGACTTTCAAGAAATTGTGAAGAGTTCGTTGGTAGGTGCGTGGGTACAGTACACTTGCGAAGTTCAAGCCGTGAAGATTCTGGGGATCTCGAGCCTAAGTTCATTGGTCAACACTGGCAAAGTCAACAGCAACACATCTCAGCAAAGTGCGTTGGTCTCCACTAGCGAAGCCAGTGAATGATATCCTTCAAATACGGCATACCAAACACCCCGTCAATATGTTTTAAAAAACGCCGTAATTGTATACAGCCCATTTTGTGGGTCGTGTTATGAACTTTTACGACACACAAGAAACGTCATATTATCAAAGCACAGGTCGTGTAAACTCAATCACGGCCTGCATATGCATGTCGTTATTGTCTTTTGGAAATATATTATGTTATATTTAAAGCACATCATCCCATACACCCACCCCCACCGATTCCATTCCCACCAGCTCCCCCTCTCATTCACATTATTTAATAATTCGTTCACATCAGTCATCGAACCTCTTGAGACCTCATGTTGTTCAAGCAAAGCCTTAATCAGTTTTGCTACTCATTTGAATTTGTTAATAATTGCATAATGTGTATATATAAACTATAGATGTTATTAAATTTTTATTTATTATTTTTAAATCAAAATTTTATTTCCAATAATATGAATTTTATTTTATTTGATAGACAAATTAGCATTCAATTTTAAAAAAAATTAAATAATATATTATATGATCAAAGGATATTCGTTAATCATACCCGAGATAGAGAGATGTTTCTCTACATCTTAAAATTTAATAGATAAATATAAGACTTGAATCCCTATCACAAAAGGGAAAGGGAAATGTAAATGGACTTTTCTAAAAAGTATTTTTGCATTTTAGATTCTTTTTCTTATATTTATAAATGAAAATAATATATTTTTTCATAATTTTTTGAATTAATATACAAAATTGAAGAAAATTTAATTATTAACGTGTCTCCTAGGAAAAACTTTTTTTAAAAAAAAAAAAAAATCAAGATAAAAAAAGGAAAAATATAGTCTCTAAAATCATTATCATCAACAAATATTTTTTGTCCCAAAACACCTGCCTACCAAAAAATTAAGTTTCAACCTTAGTGTTCATTTTAGGAGCCAAAAAGCTTGTTTCTAAAAATTGTATACACGACATGAGTTGTATGTCTTAAAAGACTCTAAAATAAGATACCCAATAGGTAAACCGTAAATAATCATTTTTTATGACATTCCTTAAATGCTTGCCGTTTTTGAGAAATTATGTATCACTATTACGATTTGCACTGAATTCAGTAAATTGTCATTCACTTGTTTCTGAAAAATCTATACATGGCGTGAGTTGTATGTCTTAAAATACTCTTAAATAAGACATGCAACAGGTAAGCCATGAATAATCTTTTTTATTATTTTTTTATTTATTTTATTTTTTTTTTTACGGCGTTTCTCAAATGTGCGCCGTCTTTGAGAAATTATGCATCAAAATTACGACTTGCACTTAACGTAAGTCGTGAATAATAACATTTACGACACACAATTTATGTGCGCCATAAAACTCAAGCTTTAAAAGATCAATTATGTTGTAGTAAGTATACCCCTCAAGTGAAATCTGGTATAATCATCTTAACTTTTAAAGAAATCCCAAGTGAGTGAACAACACTATATACTCTAGGTTGGTCACTCATGAAGGATTAACAATCAACACTATGCACCCTAGGTTGATTACATTAGAAAAGATTTGACCCTTATTTGATAGATGTACATTCATGAGAGTTATTAATACACTCATTATTTGCTTGTTGGATCCATTGATTCCTTAGTTCTCATTCTCATACATTCACCACCATTTTTATTAAGCTTTAGTTTAACTTTTGTTAATTGCCTCGTATTAACTAGTCTGCAGTCATTTCCAATCAATTCAAAGCCATGAACATTTATATTTAGATAGTTTGATCTAGATTTATTAACATTAACCCAATTTCTATATTCCGATCCCTGTGAATGAACTTGTAACTTTTTCAAAGAAAAAAATACTGCATCACAATGCAATTCATGTATAAATAATGGGTGAACCATATAAACTCCATTAAGCACTTATCCAATCAAAATAGGGTCAATCTTATCTTTTATGTGATTCAAAGAACCACCTAAATTCCAACTACTACCCAACTACGATGTTTAGATTGAGTGTAGAGAAATTGCAATTAAGCGTAAAGATTAAATGACCAAGATAATTAGGAGTGATGTTGTAAGACCCATATTTTAATTTTAGTCTATAAGTTTCTCTAAGTGTTTAAGTTTAAAAGAAAGAACACTTATGTTTTTATAAATTATATTGTTTATGGGGGTTGAAGTTTTAAAATAGTAAATTAGAATTTAATATGTGTTTTTGTTCCTAAAATAACTCTTTATTTTTAAAAGATATTATTAGTAACGATGATAATAATAATAATAATAAAAAAGATAGGATTCTGATTTCGATTTAGGAATCCTATTTGTTTTCAAACACTTTGATTTAAGATACTCTTATCCTCTCTTTTACGTTCATAAAAAGGAAAAAAAAAAAAAAAACTCCAATTCTTTTAATAAGAACTTTGCAAGCAAGCAAGAAGAAAAACGTTTTTTTTTTCAAGGTGTGTTTCTCTTGACTTTATTTGTTATTCTTTATTTCTTATACGCTTAGGGGAATCAATATTAGGGTTTTGATTGGGTAAACAATTATACAATTTACACTTAATGTTAATTGAAAGATCTAGAATCACATATTGTTTCACATATAAAATAATCACATTAATTTTGTAAGATAATTACTTATGTACCTTGATCCATGGAAGAATACATTTTGACAACAATCGTTTCTCTCCTCCTTAACCTTTATATTTTAAACTTTTATGTGTTATTTTGTATATCAGAATTAATGGGAATTCTGATTTATATAAAAGTCGGAGAGAGGATGAGTGTTTCTTACATTTAGTTTAATGCAACAATTAATTCCCATAAAATTAATGTTATGTTGAGAAACAGTTTCTCAAACTAATACATCGACATGTGCATAATTTGGATAATTAATCCTTCATTAATTCAAGACTTCATTAATATAAGAATGAATTTGATAACTTATTTATCCCACTTTAACTTAACATTAAAACCATTAGTTATTAGGACCATAAATTCTACATTCTCCCACTTGGTCCATATAACATAACAAAAATTAATAAATAAAACTTACTTTATAAAAGAATACATGTGGGATTACAAGAAAAGACTTATATATATGTATACGCGATCACATCTTTAAAAATTATATATCCAATTCATGCCTTACATAATTTGGTTTTCGTAATATCATGATCAAACAATCTATTTATGTGAGTCATGGAGGTTGTGTGTCAATGAAACGACACAGTCCCTTCCATGTACTACGACACTAATAGCTTGATTGTCATGAACCGTAAGTGAGAAACATAGGCTAACAATAATGTCTAAAATTTATCCAACATAATATCCTGTTTAAAACTTAAATGTACGTACATGATGAAAACAGGAAATAGCATAAACAACTTTAATGAGATCTCAAAAGAATGTCTAACATAATAAAATAACATAATAGATCCAAATAACAATATCAATGGTTACATCCAAGACCCATACTAATAGTGTGCTCTTTGAATGTCCTTGGTGAAAGCCCTTTTGTTAATGGATCAGCAATCATAAGTTTTGTGCTAATATGTTCAATAGACACTCTTTGTTTCTGCACTTCTTCCTTAACAGAAAGAAACTTCAACTCCATATGCTTAGTACCTTTAGAATATTTGTCATTCTTGGAGAAGAAGACTACTGCGGCATTATCACAATAAATTCTCAGCGGCCTAGAAATAGAGTCGACAACTCTAAGTCCTGAGATAAAGTTCCGTAGCCATAAACCATGAATTGTGGCCTCAAAGCATGACACAAACTTAGCCTCCATAGTGGATGTAGCAATGATAGATTGCTTTGCACTTTTCCATGAAATAGCCCCTTCAGCTAACATAAACACATAACCAAATGTGGATTTTCGACTATCAGGACATCCAGCAAAATCCGAGTTCGAGTAACCAGTCACCTCAAGATGATCGGTTCTCCTAAACGTGAGCATGTGATCTTTTGTACCCTTCAAGTATCGCATCATTTTCTTTACAAGCTTCCAATGCTTCATTCCTGGATTACTCTGGTATCTACCCAGAACACCAACAACAAAGCTGATGTCTGGTCTAGTGCAAGTCTGAGCATACATCAAGCTTCCTGCTGCTGAAGCATAAGGAATTGCTTCCATTTGCTTGCGTTCCAATTCATTATTTGGACATTGCATAAGGTTGAATCTATCCCCTTTTTGAATTGGAGACTCCCCAGCTAAACAATTTTCCATTCGGAATCTCTTCAGAACTTTATTAATATATGCTTTCTAAGATAGCCCTAATAATCATTGTGATCGGTCTCGAAATATTTCAATTCCAATTACATAGGCTGCCTCACCCATATCTTTCATCTCAAAGTTCTTGGTGAGAAACTTCTTGGTTTCATGTAATAAACCAAGATCACTACTGGCAAGCAAGATATCATCAACATACAAGATCAAAATTATAAATTTACTCCCACTGACCTTCAAGTATATACACTTATCAATAGTGTTTTCTTTAAAACCGAAGGAGATAATAGTATTATGAAACTTAATATACCATTACTTGGAAGCTTGTTTAAGTCCATATATTGATCTTTTAAGCTTGCAAACCAGATTTTCCTTTCCCTTTAATGCAAAGCCCTTAGGTTGATCCATGTAAACTTCTTCATCTAAATTTCCGTTTAGAAAAGCATTCTTTACATCTATTTGGTGCAGCTCTAAATCGAAATAAGCCACCAGAGCCATGATGATTCTAAATGAGTCCTTCTTAGATACAGGTGAAAAAGTCTCTGTGAAATCAATGACTTCTTTTTGAATGAAACCTTTGGCAATGAGTCTGGCTTTATGTCTTTCGATATTGCTTTTACTGTCACGCTTGGTTTTGAAAACCTATTTACAACAAACTTTTTTGCATCCGTTAGACAACTCGATAAGATCCCAAACTTCATTATGTTCTATTGATTTCATCTCTTCTTTCATGGCATCAATCCAATTGGAAGAATCATTACTTTTTATGGTTTGTTGGTATGAAACCGGATCATTATCCATTCCAATATCATAATTAGATTCTTGTAGATAAACCATGTAATCATTTGAAATTGCCGATCTCTTTTCTCTTTGAGATCTCCATAATGCAATTTCTCATGATTCTTCTACTGTTGGTTTAATAGTGACAATTTCGTTATGAAGTGGTTCATCATTTATTTGTTGATCGTTATTATGGACAATAACATTTGGATCAATAATATTTTTAGAAGCTAAAGGTAAAAGAACTTGTACCCTCGCTTCTTCATTTACCCTATTTCGTAATTGTGTCATAGTTTCTTCAATGGACACATGACATGGTAAATCACTTCCACTAATGTCACTATCCTAAAAAAATCTAGCATTACCGGTTTCCATTATTCTTGTACAATGGTTAGGCAAATAAAACCTGAACCTTTTGGATTTCTCTGGGTAACCAATAAAGTAACCACTTATTGTCCTGAAATTCAATTTCTTTTCTTGTGGGCTAAAAAGTCTAACTTCCGCTAGACATCCCCAAACATAAAGGTGTCTTAAACTTGGTTTCCTTCCAGCCCATAACTCAAAAGGAGTTTTTAGAACTGACTTACTAGAAACCCTGTTCAAAATGTACACAGCGGTCTTTAGAGCTTCACTCCACAATGATATAGGTAAGGTAGAGTTACTTAACATACTTCTAACCATATCCATAAGAGTACGATTACGTCTCTCAGCAACACTATTCTGCTGAGGCGTTCATAGCATTGTATATTAAGCACATATGCCACGTTTTTCTAGAAATTTAGCAAAAGAACCAGGGTGTTGTCCTGACTTATCATAGCAACCATAAAACTTACCACCTCTATTGGATCTTACAATTTTCACTTTTCTATCTAATTGTCTTTCAACCTCAGTTATGTAAACCTCAAGGGCATCCACTGACTGAGATTTTTCATTCAACAAATAGATATATCCATAATGTGAAAAATCATTAATAAAAGTGATAAAATACTTTTCACCACCAAAACATGAAATGGTGAAAGGTCCACAAATGTCAGTGTGAATAATCTCAAGGAGATTTGTACTTCTTGTGGCGCCTTTCTTTGTGTGTTTGGTTTGTTTTCCTTTAATACAATCAACACACACTCCGAGATTAGTAAAATTTAGATTTTCAAGAATTCCATCTTTTACTAACCTCTGGATTCTTTCTTTGGAGATATGCCCCAAACGTTTACGCCACAAGAAGAAGGACATTTCCGTTATAAGGCTATGTTTAGTTCCAACTTTAGGATGCAAAATCATCAAAGTCTCAGCAAAGTGGTTATTAAGTTTCAACTTATATAAACCATCACATAATGTTCCAGAACTAACAATGGATAAATTTTTAAATAAACTAAAAAATTTATTTCCAATTGAAAATGTGTATCCATCAATATCAAGTCTACTCAATGAAATAAGGTTTCTGGAAACAGACGGTACATATAAAGTATGAAATAAGTCTAAATTAAAACTACTATTTAAGACAAGTCTGAAGGTTCCAACAGCTTAACAGGAACCTTGGCTCGATTCCCCATCATAATGTATTGCTCATTTGGGAGTATGGTTCGGGTTGTAAGGAATCCCTGCATAGTATTAGGAACATGGATATTAGCACCAGAGTCAATCCACCAAGTATTAGAAGGAACTTCAGTAAGGTTTGATTCGAAAATTACGTAAATATTTATGCCTTTCTTTTCAAACCATTCCTTTCGTTTCTGACAATCTTTCTTGAAATGTCCTTCCTTTTTACAGAAATGACATTTCATGCCAAAGTCCTTCTTTTGAACCTGAGAAGCATGAGCAAGTTCATTCTTGGAAAATACTCTTTTCTTGCCTTTTACAAGCTTTCTTCCTTTATGTCCAGATCCTGAGTCTTGAGTCGTAAGGTGAACAGTTTGCATTCCTTGTTGCTTAAGCCTTGCCTCTTCTCGAACAACCATATTGGTTAGTTTATTCACATTCCATTTATCCTTAATGGTGTTATAATGGATTTGGAATGGACCATACTGAGTAGGCAAGGAATTCAGAATAAACTGAACAAGAGAAAGATTCACCAACGATCATTCCTAAGGTCTTTAGCTTTGTAGCTAGGTTCGTCATTTCCAGGATGTGGTTTTGCATCCCATGAACCCCATTATATTTCATTGTGGTCAGTTGGGCCATCAATGTCCTAGCAAGGGATTTGTCAGCAGTTTAGAAACGCTCTTCCACAGCTTTAAGGAATTCTTTCACGCTATCACTTTTAGGAAGTGATGACTTAATGTTTCCTGCGATAGTCATTCGCATAAACCCAAGGCAAAGTTTGTTTGACCTTTTCCAAGCATCATAAAAGGCCCTGTCCTCATTATTAGTTTCATCAGTGGGCTCATCAGGCTTTTTAGAATCGAGTGCATAATAAACATCCAAAACACCTAAGTGAAATCGGATATGTTCACTCCAGTTTGAAAAGTTTGACCCATTAAGGACAGGTACAGACGAAGCATGGGAGTGCAATGCAACATGAATAGATACTGCAATAAAATAAATGCTCACTACGTTATTTAATGCTTTGAAATTTAACACATTAAATCATTATATATGATGAACTAAATAGTATCATTATGATATAACCTTTGGGTTGATACCACAATATACAAAAGTGTTCACTCATAATTTAAATTTCACTAGTAATAAGATTCATTAATTATGCAATGTAGTATTAGACAGGTATACTACCTTTGGGTATTCATTCCCATTCTAATTTATAATACACATTAAATTATCCTATTTCAATTTCTTAAACTTTGGTAATAATTAACCTTTGGGCTAACTATTATTTAATTTATAAAGAAATTGTAATATAATGTCAATTTCATTAATACATTGATATTAATAATTTTTTTTTTGGACTACTTTGGCAGCTTACCAATATCTTTACAAAAAAAAATATATATATATATCAACAATTTTAACATTATTTATTAAACATGCAGCGGAATTATAATAACTAAATAAACTTTATATATAATTATAAAAATAATCATACAATGACATGTATATCAATAACATGGCTCTCTTTTAATATACATTTATATACGGAGCATCATAATTATTAATAGAGTCCTAATTAATCATGTCATCATTTATTAAACATTACGAATACATTAAGTTGCCAAAATCAAATTTATATGTAATAACAAATAAACATAAATATACATAACATGCTTTTCTTTGATAAACTGTAAACTTTAAATATCATTACATATATTAAATAATTATTAATGAAACATCGTTAAGAACTTGAATGTTAAAATTATGAATATCAAATTACTACTTGTGTACTTTAATATCCGTATATTGTATATTTTAATTGCAGTAAAAACAGTAAATGTCAAATTGATAATTCATAATTCAATACAGCTTTGTTTTAATTGTAATAAATAAAATAATTAATACGGAAATAAATTAGTTACAATAAACAAAACATTTCATAATTTTATTTTATGTTTACTTAATATTAAATAGTTAATTATGGAAACAATACGTGATTCAACTCTAAGCTCTGATACCACATGTAAGCAATTATAATATTTATACTTAATGTTAATTGAAAGATCTAGTATCACATATTATTTCACATATAAAATAATCACATTAATTTTGTAAGATAATTACTTACGTACCTTGATCCATGGAAGAATACATTTTGACAACAATCATTTCTCTCCGCCTTAACCTTTATATTTTAAACTTTTATGTGTTATTTCGTATATCAAAATTAATGGGAATTCTGATTTATATAAAGGTCGGAGAGATGACGAGTGTTTCTTACATTTAGGTTAATGTAACAATTAATTCCTATAAAATTAATGTTATGTTGAGAAACAGTTTCTCAAACCAATACATCGGCATGTGCATAATTTGGATAATTAATCCTTCATTAATTCAAGACTTCATTAATAAAAGAATTAATTTGACAACTTATTTATCCCACTTTAACTTAACATTAAAACCATTAGTTATTCAATAATGCTAAACATCCCACCTACAATCCCACAATTTTCATCCCAACACATGTGGCAGCTGAGGTGTCACTTGGTGAGTGGACACACATTAATTTATACTTATCTCTTTTACCCATGTCTTCACTCACCAATTAATGTTTGTCCACTCACCAAGTGACACATCAACTGCCACACGTATTGGGATGAAAATGGTGGGATTATAGGTGAAATGTGTAGCATTACCGTTAGTTATTAGGACCATAAATTCTACAAGTAACCCTAGAAGTTTATTATAGTGATTTCTGAGTTTCTATCTTTTGATGTCAATGTATTTAGAGTTGACCAGTGATTTTTACGAAATTTATAGTTAAGTTATCAATGATGTTTTTGTGATTTTTGTTTTGAGATTTCGAACTAGACTACCTAAGAGTTCCAAACAAATTTGTTTCGTTTCAAAATAATAAGTATTGTATTTTTATGAATTTTTTTGTTTGAAACAGTAATGCTGAAAATATTGGTTTTTATAACTTGGTCTGAATTCGAAATTTTTTTTTGAAGTGTAATAATTGTTAAAAAATTTTGAAATTTGGTACAGATGTTAAAAAAAACATGTTAAAAGGGTTTCCAAATTTATTTCAATATTTTTAGAGTTTTATTAAATTAGTTATAAATTTTCAAAAACGGGTACTACAATCTGTCCAATATTAGACAGATTATAGTAATCAAAAGTATAAATACTTTAAAAGTATTTATTTGAATTATTTAGCTTTGAAACTTTTATTTCAAACCATGTATGGGTTATTTACGTTTTTGGTAAAGTTTTATGTCAATTAAACTTTTTTAGAGTTTTTAAAAATTCAAATGGAGAGTAGTGTTCGGGACTGTCTATTATGAGACAGCCTTGAATACTATGAAACTTAAAATATTTTAAGGTACTTACATATTTTATTAAATTCTGAAAATTTTCATAACAATATCAATGTTTGTGTAAAGTGTTTTTGCAAAAGTTTAGAATTTTTCAGTATGTATGTAATAAAGTAAAAATCTTACATTGGACACCATATGATTTTCAAAACAACACTGGTTAGTTCTAGTACTAGGATTTTGGTTTGGGAAGCGATATGTCAGACATTATTCCAGTCATAGATATGAATTAGACTCTGATATTTGTATGATTATATGATTTTAGGTTAAGGATTGGATTATTCTCTTCGTGGGCAATTGCTCTAATTTGGTTTGCTAAGAGGTAAGTATACTAGACCCATTTTCAAAATGGAATCACAATGTTATATGTATATGAAATTTGTTTGTGAACGTTTTCAAAATGTGTTCGAATTGATTTGAAATGTGTCCAAAATGCTTGGAAATGTGATAAGTATGCATTTTGAAATGTGAATATATGGTACCATACAATATGTTTTCGCTAGGCTACTTTTGTGAATTTGTGTGGAGCCTATGTGATATGTGATTTGATATGTGTGTGGTATATGGGAAGTGTCCTCTAGAGTACTCTAGGGACTAAAGAGTCTTCACATTCGTGTGTCAACGTATTAGTGCGTGTGGGAGGACTCATCGCTGATCAAGATGAGGGTCTGGCTCTTACCTTCGGGCATGAGTGTTTTGCGTTTTTCAAAAAAAAATAAAAATAAATTCTCACTTGCACTTTCCTTGTATACATTAGTTGCCGATGGGTAACTTTGGTTCCTATATGAGAAAAGTCCTGCTATGCAATAATGGATAAAATAAACCTAGCAAAAATTTTGATAAGTATATGTTTCAAATGAATTATGAACTGAGTTTTGATATTTATGGCTTTACATATTTTTGCGTTATCTTTGTATAAGTATAAAACATGTTTAGTATGCTTATTGAGTTTCCAAACTCACTTAGTTCATTGTGATTCCAGATTCTTGAGGTTGTGATTTGCTCGTAGCATGGATTGGCATCTCGCAAAAGTTTAATTCTTGGTTTCTTAGGAGATAGGAGTTTATTTAATTTCAGAATATTGATTTTTTTTTCATTATGAACTTGTTGGGGATAATTCCCATAAACTGATGAACGCGGAATCGCCGTGCCTAATATATGCTCATAACTCATAGCAAATAATAACGTCAATAGGTAGAAAAATTAGATGAGAGAGAATAAAACAATCACAACACAAGATATACGTGGAAAACCCAAAACGGGTAAAAAACCACGAGCCGTCAGGACGATAGAGAAAGTTCCACTATATGATAAATTGTTACAACCATATACTCCAGGATTCTCTCTTACACCTGACCCCAAACTCCACTCACAAGATCCTCACCAAGAACCCCACAATATCCCTTAGGTCTCCCCTAAATATCACCCACGGATCTCATACTTGATCCACTGATATTCCCTTGGATCCCTCCCTAGATATTCCCTTGGGTCTCCCCGGATCTCACTCGCACTCTCTAATGTTTACATGGTTTTTTTTTTCTCCACTTTCAACCTAATTACAAGATTCTATTTATACTAGTTACAGAGAGTTTAAGATAAAAGGAAATCTTACTCCTAAACATACAAAACTTACTTGTTTCACATAAATACTATTTCCTTTTATGACAAGTTTTCTTGTAAAGAGTATTCCTTTTCCTTCAAGCACAAGAACTTCCCAAAAGAATACTTTCCTTTTCCATTGAAGATTTCTCGTTTCATGTATGCTTTATGATTGACTACGATTCGGGTCACGGTTGCGCACCCGCTTCCTAAACCGTTACAAGTCACCTTAAATTACATCGCTCAGAAAACCGCAATCCATAAGCTGAAACGATATTCAGTCTTCCGTTCTTCTGATCTTCAAACCTCCCTCAAATAACACTATTCCATCTTCCAAACGTATCCCATATCTACAGGAAGCTCTACATCAGTTGAGTCTTGTTTGGTTCGCTTAGGAATACAAGTCAAAACCTAACAGAACTTTGAGAGATTGTTATTGTTTCGGTTGTATTTTGAATGACTATTATTTGATATTTGATTATAAGTAAGATTATGTCTTGACCTTCGGGTTGAGGCATGACAGATGTTCTCCTTATGTATCCTTCCTATTCAAATTGAGCTTATATTTAAAATAACATGATGTTTACCAAATCAAATCCTCAAATCAATTCAACACCCAACTTGAATTAAAGAGTGATGTTCAAATTAAAACAAGTAGATATCAAAAACATTAAAACCATTGAATGAGACTAAATTGATTGAATAATAATAATATATAGTATAAGTTTGGTGGAATACCCAACATTCACACACTTATTACATTGACCACCTATATGGGTTTAGCTACTCATAGGAATACAAAGAAAATAGAAGAAGAGAAATAGAGATAACCCATGGTGTTTGGTGAATCCTTCTTCATTCAAGCTCCTCCTTATTCTCCCAAGTATTCCAAAAGTGCAGCAAAGATGTTGGGTCTGGTTGGTATGGTGAAATTGAGTAGTAAAGATATGTGTAGGAATGATTTTGGTGATAAAAAAAAAAATGGTGATGTAAGGGTTGGAAAAGGTTGAATGTGTAGAGAGAATATTCCTAGATCTAGGTTTGTGGAATGGTGAGGTAAGGGGTATGTAGAGAATATCTATAAATGGGGTATTTATATGACTTGCCAAAAATAGGTCTGATTCTTGTCCTTGTGTTGACTCAAGCAACGATCGGCGGTTGAAATCGGCGGTCACAACCTGCTGAATGGCTTGACTGTCGAATTCTCTGGAATGAATCGAAGGTCGCTAACCGTTGAATGACCATGATCGTCGAATCCACTGGAATTAATCGGAGATCGCTAACTGCCGAACATCTTGGCCATCAAAATCTCTGATATAAATCAACGGTCTTTAACCGCTAAGTGAGGCAACCCTTGAAATCACTAGAATAGATTGGCGATCGCTAACCGCCGATTGCCTTGGCCGCCGAATTCTCTGGTTTGAAACAACGGTCTCTAACCGTAGATCACAGCTGATTAACAAATTCTAGAATTTGCTATTTTCTCCTCAATTCTTCAGTCTTTTCCTGGTTTTGGCCCAGAATTATATAAATTATGCTTCAATGCCCTCTACTACACATTTTACTTGCATTGACTAAAATGAGCCATTAAACACCCGATTTCATTCGAGATCGAGCCAAAGGAGAAGGAAATGAGGGTCAAATTCTGATACTTAAAAGGGTATGGATATTGACACCCATAAATATGATAAGTAGGGGTGGGCGCGGTTCGGTTCGGTTCGGTTCGGTTCGGTTTTGGCCAGAACCGTATTGAACCGACTTATATTCGGTTTTTGAAAACGTGAATCGGTTTGAACCATATTAGACCCAAAACCGAATTGAACTGAACACCCTTTTCTCGGTTCGGTTCAGTTCAATTCTGTTTTGGGTCTATTGGGCTTCCATTTTTTTTTTTTTTTAATTTCTTCATTTCTTTTTTACCTTTTAGCAGCTATTATTGTGATTGAGCCAATTTCCATCCTTTAAATTCAAAGTAAATAACTAAATTAGATCATTGACATTCTAAAATCCAAATAAACATAAAAGCAAGAAAAATAATAAATTAGACAACAAAACCAATAATCAGAAGTCAGAACACAATAAGCAACCAAAAATTCACTACTACAAGTCTACAACAAGCAACCAAATGTAAACTAATACTGCAATACATTATCAAGAATCAAACTATTAGATCAAACACAAAACATCAACAATTTCTATAATGCTGTAAAAATCAAAAAGAAAATAAATTTAAATGCCTTCAAACTTGAAGTTCCTCAATCTATTGCTAGCAAACTCGAATTCATTTCTATTCCTGTTACCAAAGAACAACAACAACATAATATCAAAATTGAAGCTTTTGTTAGGTAATGGCTTAATGTTGTAATTCTATAAACTAAAATCAGAAAACAAAACATCCAAAAATATTCTTCAAATTAGAGACTAAAAAATTAGATTATATATATATAAACTGATAATCCTTTATTCCTTTTTATAGATTATATAAAAAAATTAGATAAATAGTTTTAGGTTGACCTTTTTATAGCGAATAATCCTTAGCCTCTTCCCTCTTGTCTCTTGAAGACACCAAATGATTTAAGAAACCTGTATACACAATGAGGAATGAACACATTAGAAAACCAACATAAAAAATATATATAAACAAATAAATCAAAGTCACCAGAACAAAATAGATAAGTAGATAACAAAAAAGAGGGAAAAAAGTTAGAGAAAAATTCTAGATCGGAATGGTGAAAGAAGAATACCTTGAAGAGAGAGGATTGTAGGCGAAAGTCGGGACTTGGAACCGTGGAAGAGAGACGATTGTAGGTGGAAGATAGATTTCCGGTGGCTTGACTGGTTGAAGAAGCGGCGGAAGAGAGAGGGCTGTGAGTTGAGAGATAGAGGGCTATAAGGTTTGAGCGGCTGAAAGAGAGAGGTCTGGTTGTGAGAAAGAATTAGAAAAATTAGGGTTTTTTTTTTTTAATATATATATGTCGGTTCATACGGGTCGGTTCGGTTTTGAAGACTGAAAACCGAAACTGAACCGTAATCAATACGGTTCATTCGGTTCGAACCGAATTGAAACGAATTCATGTATAAAACCGAACCAAACACCCTTTTTCGGTTCGGTTCAATTCGGTTTCGGTTTTTATGCCCACCCCTAATGATAAGCGCACCCATATTTATAAGTACACCCATGTCTAAAATTTAAAATTAAAACATTACTAGAAACACTATCTTAATGCCAATAGTGCCCTTATTTAAATGAATGTTTTCATTTTAATACAATTTATTTATAAACCCTAATAAATTATTAACACACTCAATTTTACAAATAAAATAATTATCATGAAATTTATTTATAAACTAGGAATCCAACTAACATACTATATATGATACTAGCATTATCATAACCAACCTAGTACATACGTATGTGGATCCATTGACAATCTTAATAAATGTAGAAGAAATAATTTGTTATAAATATTAGAAGAAACATCTCTGGAAGACTAGAAGAACCACCCCCACAACCTTTTATACGATGTAGTTGGAAACGAAGGCTACATTGCAATCCCATGCTAACCTTCACTGTTACTGGATCCTCTCAAAATTTTCATGTAGCCATTCTCACCCCAAGTTTGGCCCCATGAATTCTTGATTAACGAGTAATCCATACCATTCTCATTTCCATATCCAACAATAGTAACAGCATGGTTCGGTGAATCACCGCAGTATCCTTGGAAGATCCCACTTACATAATTCTAAAAGTCACCCCACTAGCAGCGATGATAATCGAGACAGGCTGCTGGGATATAGCAATTTGCAATGCCTGCTCATCGTTGCGAGTTACATCTTGGAAACTAGTGATTTGGGCTGCGGTTTCCGTCTGCTGGTAACAGATTCCATCTTGTCCCTGGTATGGATAAGTCGACTCTGCGGCCATCTTTTTTTTTTTAATAAAGTAATATAGTTGAAGATATGAGTGTAATTAATGGGTGTAAATAGTATTTTGTTTATTTTTAATTAAACTAATTTGTCCTTATTGATAAATTCCTATTGAGATATTTTTGTAATTAAAATTGTTATTAAAATATGGGTGTACTTATTATATTTATGGGTGTTAATATCGGCTCCCTACTAAAAAGGCTCGATCAGTGATCAATTTGACCTTGGCAGAATAACCCTAATCATAGCCTTGCTTCAACAAGTGTTCAATTCTAATGCTGAACAGGTGTCTATATTTCTTTGAATTTTGTGAGTTTTGTTATTTTTATTAGATTCTTTTGCTAGCTTTTAAACTTCGTTTGATTTGTTGAAATTTGGGCGAAGGTAAAGGGAACAAAGCAAGATAAAAAAGACTATATATATGCATAGGCAACATGGCTCAGTGGAAGTTTTACACTTGGAAGGCTACTAGAGGAAGAAAGTTTACCGGACGAAACTATTTCAGGTTTCACATAAATCAAGCTTCTCCTTGTTGGAAATGAAATAAATGCTAAAACAATGCTTTTTCAAGTTTATTTTCCCACTCAATGTCCTAGAGCCTTTAAGCAATTTCTGGTACATATCTATTAACTCTTTACAAAAAGAGTGAAAATCTTTTCAATTATAGCACCCAGTACATTTTCTTTGAAAGTGATATGACAAATATACCCTTTAAAGTGTGTAAAATTACTTAATAGACAAGTTGGAATAATAATTACAAAGAAGGGTTAGTACAGTAATTTTAAACATTTATTTTTATTTGAAATTCTAACACAGTTGATTCTCATTTATAACCCTCAAAAGTTCCTAAATGACATTGACAGATAGATGTGAGATAAACAAAATAAGGATCAAATTGTCTTTTGATGACCACATTAGGGATTGTTTGCAAATTTGTTATTTACTTTATAATTAACATTTAAAGAAAAATTCTAATTGACATAAAAGGAACGGTGCAGATTGTGGTAGCCAAAAAAGGCTTACGGGCCCAAAGATACAAAGCCCAAGCCCCTTAACGTTGGCCCAACTTAGAGGTGACCCAATAAGAAAGGTAGCATCACGACTTGGTCGTTTGAAGACCAGGTCAGCTGGCAGTTGGAGTGCATACCCAGATAACTAGATTCTCGGGGAGAAAATATCTCCAAGAATCTCGTTTACAATCCCATCGCGATTTGGTTTAAACGGTAGTTTGAGTCCCCTATAAATAGAGGAGCATTTCTTCAGAGAAAGTCTCTCGAAAATAAAAAGCTTACAACAGCGTACTGAAACTCTGCTTCTAAGGATCACGGCCACCGGAATCCAAATTCAAGCTTTCACGATCACCGTTGCTCAGCCCAAGCATAACTAAGGCTAACGATCCAAATCATCTCTTTAATTTATTTCGTTTATTTTTGTCTGTTTTAACTCTTTTGCAGGTTAATAGGTCGATCGACCAAGTTCATTTGCAGGGCATTTCAACAGACGACAACAGCATTCACTTGAATCGACCCAAGTTGCATTGGGCCCAGCAACATACAACCCGATCCATCTTGATTGTAGGTCGACGCCCTACAGTTTGGCGCCCACCGTGGGGCCCGTCGCAACTTTACAAGTATCAACCGAAACTTTCCATATTCCTCAAACGAGCAACGATGTCTGGTGAAGGAACCGCCCCAACCATTGAAGAGCATATCGCTGCTTTAATCGCTCAAACAGCAGCAAATGCAGAAAAGTTGTGAGCGTTAGAAGCTGAAAACGCCGCAATTCGAGCCACTAATGAAGAACTGAGAGCCATGGTCGATGGCGTTGTACCCGACAGCGAAGATATGGGAAATCCAGTTCCTGTCCTCAATGTTGAACAAGAGGTCGAACGACGAGGTCGGGACGCTCCAACTGGACCAGGGATCCCTGACGTAAATCCAAATGTCGGGTAAATCCAGCAGACACCCCAGACAACTCGAGTCGACATCGACCTCAACAACTTGCCTGTTCGAAACGACAACGAGCAGGATCCTATTATGAGCAGGCAACCTGAGAATATTTTGGGGACACCAGCATCACTTCAGTCGACACCAGGTGTAGTAAAATCTGGACCTGAGCCATCTACCATTGTTAACATGGAATTTTCTCGCAGGTTTGCTGAAATGGAAGCTCTTATACAACGAATTCCTGGCGTCCCAGCTCCAATAAAAAGGAGCAACATGAACAGCTTTGCAGACTCACCCTTCGTCGACGCAATAGCGCTCGTTGAGATGCCGAAGAAGTTTAGCTTCCCAAACATGAAGCAATATGAGGGAACGACTGATCTAGACGACCACATAGCACAGTATAAACAGAGAATGTTCACTGCAGCAATTCCACGCGACCTCCGGGAGGCGTGCATGTGCAAAGCTTTCGGATCTAGCCTCAATGGTCCAGCTCTACAATGGTACACTAACCTTCCTAATAATTCAATTAATTCATTTGCGCAGCTTACAGATACCTTCGTGGAACAATTCGCTAGTAGCCGCAAGCTGGAAAAACAGTCGGACGACCTATACACTATAACCCAGAAGCACGGCGAAAATTTAAGGACATATGTAGGTCGTTTCAACAGAGAGAAGGTCCAAATCCCTCATTGCAATCAGGCGACTGCAATATATGCTTTCAGAAAGGGCCTCAGGTTTGATTTTGACCTCTATAAAGAATTGACCAAGTATCCATGCAGGACAATGGAGGATGTGTTGGCCAAAGCGTGGGCCCAAATAAAATGGGAAGAAGATGAAGCTAACTACGTAAGTAGAGCCAACAACTATTCCAGCCGAAGGAACGACCGAGTGGATAGAAGGTCGAACGACAGAAGATCAGAACCTTATCCGACTGGAGATAGGGCAACTCGACAGAATGATGAAGGCTCAAGCGACGGTCGACCATACAGGAGAGCCTACCCCAGAACCAGTCGACCGCGAGCAGAAGTACCTGAGTACAATTTGAGCATCGAACCAGTCGACCTTGTAGCAGTCATGAGGGAAATGGGCAAGACAGTAAAATGGCCAATAAAGATGAACGCTCTACCAGAACATCGAGACGCAAAGCTAAGATGCGAGTTCCATGGAGATCATGGCCATTGAACAGAGGATTGCATCGCCCTCAAATTCGAGGTTGCAGAACTACTGAAACAAGGGCATCTACAAGAGTTTTTAACAGAAAAGGGCAAACAAACCCTGGCAAGACGTAACGACAGAATGACGAATGCAAACGACAATCCACCAGAACCACCTCGACACGACAGGGTAATAAATTTCATTGCAGGGGGTTCTGAAGTGAGTGGCATCAGCTATTCAGCGGCGAAAAGACATACACGACAAGTGTTAAACACGGAAATTCAGCCAAGTTGGGAGCATCCGTCGACTGTCGACGAGACCGTCACCTTCAAGGCGACAGACAAATCAGATTTGTTTTCTCCTCATCATGATGCACTTGTTATTTCGCTTCATATTGCTAACTGTTTAACAAAAAGAATTCTGATTGATAATGGCAGTTCATGCAATATTTTATTTAACAGTGCCTTGAGAGAAATGCAGGTTGACGAGTCGAAACTGAGCCGTCGGACGACAGTGCTGACAGGTTTCAGTGGAGAACAGAAAAGCACATTGGGGGAAATCGTGCTACCTATCTACGCTGAAGGCGTAAATCTCTACGTCAACTTCCTGGTGCTAGATTGTCAGTCGCCCTACAACGCAATCCTGGGAAGACCATGGATTCATGAAATGAAGGCAATCCCTTCGACCTACCACCAGATGATAAAATTCCCAATGAGATGAGGAGTTCGTGAGATTAAAGGAGAGCAGAGAGCAGCCAGGGAATGCTATCAAAATGCCATGAAGAAGAAAAAGGAGTCGTTATAGCAATTACAGGACTCTAAAGTCGAGTCGACTCCAAATGAACCAAAGATGGAAGATCTCGATGAGGTGTCAATCGACCCAAGTCGACCAGATCGGAAGGTATTCATAGGATCCAGACTATCAAAGGAAACTCGACAACAATTGATTGACTTCCTAAGGGAAAGACAAGGAAGTTTTGCATGGTCACACTCAGATATGGTCGGCATCGATCCGGAGGTAATAGTTCACCAACTACAGGTCGACCCCGATCATCAACCAGTAAAACAAAAGCGAAGAAAATTCACTCCGGAAAGGAACAAAGTAATCAATGAAGAAATCCAAAAACTGATCGACATAGGTTCAGTGAAGGAAGTTAGGTATCCCGACTGGCTAGCAAATGTCGTGGTCGTTAAGAAGAAGAATGGCAAGTGGCGAGTGTGCATCGACTTCACAGACCTCAACAAAGCTTGCCCCAAAGACTCATTCCCTTTGCCCCATATCGACATGCTTGTCGACGCAACAGCCGGACATGAGCTACTTAGTTTCATGGACGCATACTCCGGATACAATCAGATCCTGATGCATCCAGACGACCAAGAGAAAACAGCCTTTGTAACAGAGCGAGATACATTTTGTTATAAAGTAATGCCGTTTGGTTTGAAAAATGCAGGTGTTACCTACCAACGACTTGTGAATATGATGTTCGCCAAAATGTTTGGCTCGACAATGGAAGTCTACATTGACGACATGCTGGTCAAATCACTCGTGGCTCAACAACACATAGACCACCTGAGGCAGTCATTCGACGTCCTCGACAAGTACGGTATGAAGTTAAATCCAACTAAATGTTCTTTTGGTGTTTCATTAGGAAAATTTTTAGGGTACTTGGTCACACAAAGAGGTGTCGAAGCCAACCCGGATCAAATCCGGTCAATACGAGAAATTGAGTCGCCTAAATGCATTAAAGACGTACAGAAATTGACTGGTCGGGTAGCAGCGTTGAACAGGTTCATCTCCAAGTCGTCTGAAAGATGCCATCCGTTTTTCAACACCTTGAGGAAAAACAAAGCCTTTGAATGGAACGACGAATGCGAGAAGGCATTGCAGGATCTAAAAGAATACCTGACCTCACCACCACTGCTGTCAAAACCAAAAGACAACGAGACGCTACTTGTATACTTGGCCGTTTCGGGTACAGCCGTCAGCGTAGTATTAGTAAGAGAGGAAGTCGATCGACAACATCCTGTATATTATGTTAGTAAGGCACTGCTCGATGCTAAGACAAGATATAGTCGATTGGAGAAGCTGGCACTAGCATTGGTCGTAGCAGCCCGAAAATTGAGACCGTACTTCCAGTGTCATTCAATTAAGGTATTAACGACTTACCCTCTCAAAAATATACTGCATAAACCTGAAATTTCAGGTCGACTGACGAAATGGGCTGTCGAACTAAGTGAGTACGACATCAACTACCATCCGCGAACAGCGTTAAAATCGCAGGTATTGGCTGATTTCCTTGCAGATTTTACTCCTAACGAAAACTTGTAGGCCGAAAAAGAGCTAATAGCTCTTACGGAGACAACGTCGAGCGAAAAATGGACCTTGTCAGTCGACGGTTCAAGCAATGTGAAGGGCAGTGGACTGGGGTTGGTACTAAAATCCCCTCACGGGGACATAATAGAACAGTCCATCCATTGCGAATTCCGAGCGACAAATAACGAAGCGGAGTACGAAGCGCTGATTGCTGGACTCGACCTAGCCAAGAGCTTGAACGTCAAAAATCTCCAAGTATTCAGCGACTCACAACTAGTTGTTCGACAGATAAATGGGTTGTATGAAGCAAGAGATCAAAGGATGACCGCCTACTTGGCCAAAGCCAAACAGGTTCAGTCGACTTTCGACAAATTCACCATCGAACAAATACCCAGGTCGGAGAACTCACGTGCAGATGCACTAGCTTATCTTGGCTCGACAACGACAGGCGGATCAAAGTCAATTCCAGTTGTTCACCTTACAACACCAACTATCCAAGCAACAGAAATAGTCGCCCCAGTCGAATACACAAGAAATTGGATGGATCCACTACTAGACTACTTGCGAGCTGACATTTTACCTGGAGACAGAACTGAGGCAAGGAAAATCAAAGCAAAAGCTGCGAAGTTCTGCATTTTATACGGTAAGCTATACAAAAAATCTTTTACAGGACCCTACTTGAGGTGTGTAACTCCACGAGAAGCATACGACGTTCTCAAGAGTCTACACTATGAAGAATGTGGAAACCACTCGGGGGCTCGAAACCTGTCGAACAGAGCAATCACAGCAGGATACTACTGGCCGACAATGCGCTCCGACTCCCAAAATCACATGAAGTCGTGCGACAAATGTCAAAGATTCGCACCAGTCTGCCATCTTCCCCCAGGTATGTTAAATTCAATCTTAGCCCCTTGGCCTTTTATGAAATGAGGGATGGATATTGTAGGGAAACTCCCAGCTGCACCTGGAGGCGTCGTCTACATGTTGGTGATGACAGACTACTTCACAAAGTGGGTGAAAATCGAAGCTTTACCTCAAGTACGCGACATCGAGGTACGCAGTTTTGTGTGGAAAAACATAATTTGCAGGTTCGGAGTTCCACGAGAAATAGTGACCGACAACGGATCACAGTTCATATCATTCGACTTCAAGAACTTCTGCGACAAATATGGGATAAAGCTGAGTTTCTCAACTCCACGATATCCACAAGCAAATGGACAAGCGGAGTCGACGAATAAAACCATCATCAACACACTGAAGAAACGACTAGAAGCTGAAAAGAATGAATGGGTGGAAAAGCTCCCAGAGATCCTATGGTCGTACCGTACAACCCCTCGAAGGTCGACTGGAGAAACTCCGTTCTCCCTTGTCTATGGGTCTGAAGCAGTGATCCCCATCGAGACACGACTCGCGACCGCACGGAGTGAAAATCCAAACGAAGCCCAAAACAACCATGAGCTCGCCTTCGAGTTGGATCACTTAGATGAGAGACGTGATCGAGTGCTCTGAGAGTACAGTCGTACCAACAACAGGTCACACGACATTACAACAAGAAAGTACATATCAGAACCTTCAAGCTCCATGATTGGGTACTACGCCGTGTTTTCCAAAACACCAGAGAAGAGGGAGCCGAAAAATTGGGGCCGACATGGGAAGGGCCTTACCAAATAACAGAAGTCGTCGGTCGATGAGCCTACAAGTTGAGAGGGCTCGACGGTTGAGAACTAAACAACAGCTGGAATGCACTGCATCTAAAACAGTATCACTTCTAAAACTATACTTAAATTCCTCTTTCATTTTTTATCACTTTCCTTGAATCTTATGATACTAACAATGCATACAAGAGCAATGATGAAAAACTTACTAAGTTTATAACTGAGCTCACAAAACATCTTTCATAATTTCAGTCGACTTCGACGTATTATGTTGCTACGAAATTCTTTTGTTATTACAGCATTGGCAGTGCCCAGGAATCGACGACAACAAGAACCTACTCCCAACATCCTTATTTAATCAAACGCACGCTGGAAGTCGGGGACAATACTTAACGAAAATAATTGTCGACTAACGCATGTATGCGATGAATGGTCGACTGAACGCATGTACGCGAGTTGTATCAATTCGTAAATTTGAAAAATGTCGACTAACGCATGTACGCGATGAATGGTCGACTTAATGCATGTACGCGAGTTGTATCAATCAGTGATGTTATTTATAGTAAATTTGAAAAATGTCGACTAACGCATGTACGCGATGAATGATCGACTGAACGCATGTATACGATATAGTTTGTCGACTGACTATTGTACATTATTTTATGAATTAAATCAGCCATGTTTATCTATACTATAAAGTTGTTCGACATACGCATGAATATTAGTTTACAGGCTTGTTTCATGCAAGTGTTTAAACTTGTGTAAGCCCCATCATATGATGGTCGTATCGCTTTCACATGCAAAAGGTCGTATCACATCCACACAAAATACGATCAATAAAGCGTTGAAGACATGCAAAGATATTATCGATGTCAATACGATCAAAATAGTCAAACAAAATAATAAAGGGTCGAAACGACCAGATTATCCTCGACAAATAAAACAAAATATTAAATGGTCGAAAAGACCAGATCATCCTTTACAAATAAAACAAAGGAAAATAAAAATTCAGTTGACAGGGGGGTCGAGCCTTGGAGTATCGTCAGCGGAATGAGGTTGATCGACGTTAGTAGCATCAGCAAGAGGTGGATCGACCACGGGTAGGTCAGTCAGAGGATTATCACCAGCACCAACGCTTTGAGAGAGTTGATTCTCATCAAGCACCTGCTCTTCATCCTGTCCAGGCGACAGCTCCTCCAACTTACACATCTCTTCGTAGGTGTCGACCATCTCTTGCATTTCATCGCGATTCCAGCTACCATGGTCGCCTGCAAGATATTCCCTATAAAGCTCTGCCTTCGCCTTGCACATTGCAACAGAAGCGACCTTTATCACTTGGTCTTTCAAACCAGCAACAAGGCGCTGCTCTTCAGCTAAGGCGGCGCGGGCTTCAGCCAACTCTAGGGAATGTCGATCCCTCTCTGCTCTCATATGCTCTAACTCTTTTTCAAGAGCAGAGTTTTTGCCTTTCAATTCTTCAGCAGCTGAGTCGACCTTAGCTTTCTCCTGCTTCATAACGTCAATCAACTTCCGCTGCTTTCCGTATTTATCACTCAGCCCCCTGTATCTCCCATGCAAATGCAGCGACGTCTGCAAAGACTGCACAGCGACGAAAGTTAGCATAAATGAAACGACATCATAAAACTCTAGAAGGAAATTAGACAACTCACATGAAAAGCCGAAAGGAAAGCCGTGTCGAATACGTCTTCAATCTTCTTCTTCTGCAGATGCTTCTCATCCGTAGGAAGGATATAGTCGAACGACTTATCCAAGAAGGAGGTTGGATCATCAAAGGATGATAAGTTGGGGGAAAGTACTGTTGATGAATCTGGCCGTGTAACGACCACTTGTCTCTTTGCAGTCGTCTCGACTACTTTCTTCCCCTTGTCGGCCGGTGGATCTTTCCTTGGCCTCTTCTTTTTGGGCGATTGTTCAGGGGATGAGGTGTATACATGCTCACCAGCACCACCTGTCGACTGCTCAGCAGCCTGCTTTTTCTTCGATGCTGCTCTTTTCTTGCTTAGCTCATCTCTGAATCGTTTGAAAGCGTCGGCCGAATTGGGCATGTTTAGCCTTGCGCTTGCCATTGATATCACTGTAACACGACGCTCGTTGTTAGAAACAGGCGATAAGAATTTCATTGTATATTGGAGAATTTCGAAACTCCTCCTAATCCATATATACGACAAGAAATCCTTCACACGAGGATAAGGCTCGCGCGACCTATTATGAGTCGACCATCTCCATAACCTGGCAGGCCTAAGTTTACCTTCTGTTAATAGCACCTTACAGCTTCTATCCTTTTCAGGGATATTTAGCATTGCTGCAGTGCGAACAGGAGCAATTTTGCTCGACGGTTTACTCTCTAAGCCCTTTATTTCTACAAAATAAGCTAGATATCAGCAAAGATAAAATCAGGTGAATAAAAAACCTATCTACGACAAAAGTCGGACGACACTCACCATATCGGTTCTAGGTCCGTCTTAAAACATACGATTCATTATCCACGAACCATGGACCGTCGACTGGAGGACCTTTTGCAAAAAAATAGGTATCCTTCCAATTCCGGTAGTTCGTTGTCGTATCGGTAATGATCTGCTGCTCCTTACTCCTAGGTACTAACATATAGCGACCTTGGTCGTATATGTGCTCCTTCAAATAGTAGTTGTGGAGGAGGCTCGACATCCCAAAAGGTATGCCGTATCTCTCACTAAGAACGCTCAAACTTAGCAAGATCCTCCATGTGTTTGGCATTAGCTGACCCGGAGCGAGGTCGTAGTACAGCAGTGTGTGTCGCACCAATGGGGGAATGGGGAACCTAAACCCCAAACGGAAGATATATTCATAAAAGCACGTCCACTCAGGTATGTCCCAGTCTGCTTTTTCATGCCCTTTAGGTGCACGTAGCTCGACACTTCCAGGGATACCATAAAACTCCCTCAACAAGCACAGGTTATCCTCCGACACCAAACTAGCTGGACTTTCTTCAAGGACACCTAGTGGTCGACCAGACGTAGTAGCCTCATCTACGTCGATATATTCAGGGTGGTCGACTATCGACGCAACGGCACGTATACCGCCTTGTTCAAGTATACCCTTCGTATTTATGGAAACGACGTTCGACGGATCCTCTAAAGTAACTTGTCGATCGACACTATCCCTCATGCTATCAACTTCATTAACATCACCTTCCTCCTCGCTTGTCCAAACATATCTTGGGTCAGAAACTGTATCGTCGCTCGACAGAGTAATGTCACCACTCGACAGGTTAATATCTTCGTTCGACATGGTGCTTCCTAAAGCTGACAAGGCAGAAAATGCACAAGTCAGAAACTGTGGCGCTACAATCACAACCTAGGGTTTCTAAAATCCTACTCTAGGATCATCGTCTTAAAACCTAACCTAAAAGTTCTAGCGTCCTACAAGTCGATCGGGTAAAGCTTCCAGTCTACATTGGTCGTATGAAATAAATAAACACCAAACAGTTACAGATAACGTAGCAAAAAAGATCAAACAAAGGAAACGAACCGGAATATAACAAGAACAACGAAGAACAGTGAAAAACAACAGAAACAAAACCAGAGCTTCAAAATATTACAGGCAGGTAAATCTTTACATTATGTTGCATATTATATTCCTTATTTCAAATAAACAAAGTTCTGCAGAAAATAAAGAGAAGAATAAATACCTTGGAAGGGAAAAAAGAGATGGAGTTCCGGTTTGAAGCAGTTGAGGTTGCTCTACGCAGAAGTTGCTGGAAATTTTTTGAGAGTTTTGAGTATGAATTCTTCGCAAGAGTGGCTTGAGGAAGTGGGGAGGTTATATTTATAACCAAACCCTTAAAAAACCTCTTTGCCACGTGTCTTTGCCAGAAGTAGGTACAACCCTTCAGTCTCCAAAATTATTTACGCACGCACACAACTGCTAATTATGGTTTTTTGAAATTCAAAACCTCTTCTCGAGCAAAGTGAGCACACCAGAATTAATTACGCGTGACGTCACTAGGGTTTCTGAAACGAAAGGTGTCTTTTCAAGTTGACCTTTGGTTTGCCTCATCATATCCTAACAATTGGACTTAGTCGAACGACGTTTGGAAACTTAAATGTTCTATTAACGTCAATGATCGTGTCGACTCAAATTTACATCAGCGATCGTGTCGACTCAAAATTGTGCATTCAAACGACGTTAAGAGCCCGTCTCAGATAAGTTAACTACGAACCCAGCCGACTGAAGTTAATTTCTGTTTCACTCGACAACGGTCGATGGAATTTGAGTCACTCTCTACTTCGCTAGTAGTTCACTAGAGAGTGAGGGACAAACTGTGGTAGCCAAAAAAAGGCTTACGGGCCCAAAGATACAAAGCCCAAGCCCCTTAACGTTGGCCCAACTTAGAGGTGACCCAATAAGAAAGGTAGCATCACGACTTGGTCGTTTGAAGACCAGGTCAGCTGGCAGTTGGAGTGCATACCCAGATAACTAGATTCTCGGGGAGAAAATATCTCCAAGAATCTCGTTTACAATCCCATCGTGATTTGGTTTAAACGGTAGTTTGAGTCCCCTATAAATAGAGGAGCATTTCTTCAGAGAAAGTCTCTCGAAAATAAAAAGCTTACAACAGCGTACTGAAACTCTGCTTCTAAGGATCACGGCCACCGGAATCCAAATTCAAGCTTTCACGATCACCGTTGCCCAGCCCAAGCATAACTAAGGCTAACGATCCAAATCATCTCTTTAATTTTTTTGGTTTATTTTTGTCTGTTTTAACTCTTTTGCAGGTTAATAGGTCGATCGACCAAGTTCATTTGCAGGGCATTTCAACAGACGACAACAGCATTCACTTGAATCGACCCAAGTTGCATTGGGCCCAGCAACATACAACCCGATCCATCTTGATTGTAGGTCGACGCCCTACACAGATAATGGTAACCATCAGACAAAGATAGATATCAGAGGTTAATCCCACCTCTAGACAAAAACAATAGACAACGCTCGTTTGCTCAAAGTTTCTCGCTACATGTTAGAATTCTACTTCAATTTTTTAAAATAATTTGTGGGTTTGTTTCTGTGTATATTCGATGTTTTGTTTTGTTTTTTTCCTTCATTATCTTTATATTTTAATTTCATATGAGTCTAATTCAAGTTTTTTCCTCTGCAATTTAAAAAAAAAAAAAAATTATGGGTTTTTGGCCGTGTATATTCAATGTTTTATTTCCCTTCATTTTCTGTATATTTTAATTTTATATGAGCCTATTTTGGATTGATTCACGATTTGAATTCAAATCTTTTAAACTAGGTGTATCTTCAAATCATGTTCTTCAAAGGTTGTATGCAATAAAACAGGAAGATGTATTTTTAACGGTGTTCGAAAAAACACGCCTAGGTGCTAGGCAGTCACTGGCCGTCCCCGATTAGGACAAAATCGGCCGTATTAGGCGGTGGATAAAAAAGCGGGTTATTTGGCTCAATTTATCGGTCGATTTTGTGGATAAATCGGTCTTGACGGAATCAAAGTCGTTTTTATATCCTAGTTACACTTTTTAAAATTTGAATATTGATTTTTTTTTTTTGAAGACATTGAATATTGGTTTTGTATGTAAGAAAAATAATTATAAATAAATAAATAAATTTCAGGCCATCTAGGTGCCGCCTAGGCTCTAGGCGCTACTTTGCCGCCTGACTAGTGCCTAGCGTTAACTAGAACACTGATTCTTAATAGTTATTATTATTATTATTATTATTATTATTATTTTAACAGTATTCTTAATTTTCATTTTATTTTTATCATTTTCTGTTCCAATTTTTTGTTGTCTCTGAGATATCTACTTGGTAAAGTGTTGAATCAGAGAGATATCGAGAAGAATCAAGAAAGCAGAGGAAAAATCACTCTGTTATATTCAGCTTAGTTCCTTTTACAAGAGAGAAGCAGCTATATAAATAGCTCAGATTAGTTACAAGAAGAAACTGTATTAACCAATTAACTAAGGACACATCAGCAAAGCTGATAACTAACTATTTATTTACAACATCTAATACTCCCCCTCAAGATGGACCGTGGATATCCTTCACAGACATCTTGGATAAGAGAGGAAAAAGCAAGGGAGCAGGCAATGGTTTAGTGAAAACATCAGCAAGTTGATGCTGAGATCGAATCGGCATGAGTTTGATGAGACCTTGAGTGACCTTATCCCGAACAAAATGACAATCTATCTCGATGTGTTTGGTCCTCTCATGGAAAATTGGATTGGAGGCAATATGAATTGCAGCCTGGTTGTCACAAAATAAGAGAGCAGGAGATGAGACCTGGACTTGAAAATCTCTGAGAAGCTGATGAAGCCAGATGAGTTCACTGGTAGTGGCAGCCAAAGCTCTATATTCTGCCTCAGCAGAAGAGCGAGACACCGTAGTCTGTTTCTTAGCCTTCCAAGATACAAGAGAGTCACCAATGAAGATGCAAAAACCAGTGACAGACCTTCGAGAATCTGGACAAGCTCCCCAGTCAGAATCAGAAAAAGCTTTTAACTTCAAGGAAGTAGAAGTAGCATCAGAAAAAGCTCGTAACTGAATTGAAGAAGAGGAAGAGAAGAAAAGGCCCTGACCAGGCTTGTTCTCTAGAAATCGAAGGAGATGATAGACTGCCTAGAGATGGGGCTGACGAGGTTGAGATAAAAACTGGCTAAGTTTGTGCACCGCAAACGTGATGTCAGGCCGAGACAGAGTAAGATACAAGAGACGACCAATCAATCTCCGGTAGACAGAAGGATCAGGCAGAAGATCACCATCAAAGGCACTCCGCTGAGCCTTAGGATCCATAGGCACAGCTGTAGGCTTACAGGCAAGATAGCCAGTGTCTTCCAACAGTTGGAGTGTATAATGTCGCTGAGATAAGACAATTCCTGTAGACGAACGAGCAATTTCAAGACCAAGAAAATACTTCAAGGGGCCCAAATCCTTGAGCTTGAACTGAGTATGTAGAAAAGATTTCAACTCTTGTATGAGCTGATCATTAGGACCAGTGATTATAATATCATCAACATACACGAGAAGAGCCACGAACGAAGAGCCAGAACCTTTGGTGAACAACGAGTAATCTGATTTTGACTGAACAAAACCAAAAAGAACAAGTGATTGCGAAAACTTCGAATACCACTGCCTGGAAGCCTGTTTCAGGCCATAAATGGATTTGTGGAGCTTACAAACCAATTTCGCCCCCTGAGTAGTAGACGTCCCCTTTCTGCTGTAACCGAGAGGAAGGTCCATGTAAATCTCATCAAAAAGGTCGTCATTGAGGAAAGCGTTATTCACATCAAGTTGAGTCAAGAACCAATGCTGACTGGCAGCAAGAGCAAGCAAAACCTTTACCGTGACAAGCTTTGCAACAGGGGAAAAAGTCTCAATAAAATCCAATCCTTCATGTTGTGTATAACCCTTGGCAACCAAACGAGCTTTATGCCTTTCAATCGAGCCATCAGAATTGTATTTGATCTTAAAGATCCATTTGCAACCAATGGAATGCTTGCCTGGAGGTAAATGAGTGACAGACCAAGTATTGTTCAATTCCATGGCATCAAGCTCAGCTTCCATGGCAAGTTTCCACTCAGGATATTTGACAGCTTGGTGGAAGAATTGAGGCTCGTATTGAGAAGAAACATTGAGAACAAAATGTTTATGAGAAGGCGATAAAGACTCATAAGAGACAGCCCGAGATAAAGGGTAGGGAGAAGAACAAGAAGGGACAGCCTGATGGGAGATCAGATTGCAGTGGAAGTCTCTGAGGTAAGAAGGTTGTTGACGAGTTCTACAAGACTTTCTGATGAGAGCATCTGCAGCAGTACCATGAACATCAGCTGGAAGGGAATTGGAAAGATGATCATCTGCAGCAAGAATATCTGTGATAGTAGGGAATATGGCTGAAGGTGTATGAAAAATAGACTGAGCAGGAACAGGTAGTACAAGGTCAGGAAAAGGATCCTCAAGATGTGCAGATGGAACAACAGTGTGGAAAGGAAAAATCTCCTCATGAAATACCACATCTCTAGAAACAAATATCTGCTTGGACTGAACATCATAAAGCCTGTAACCTTTCATGCCAGGAGGATATCCGAGAAAAACACAAATCCTAGAACGAGGCTCAAATTTGGTCCTGTGAGAAGCAAGAGTATAGGCAAAAGCTAGACATCCAAACACCCGAAAACTGGAATAATCAGCAGTGGATTTATACAAAAGCTCATAAGGTGTACGATGATGTAAAAGAGGAGAAGGAGTCCTGTTGATGAGGAAGGTGGCTGTTAGAACACAATCAGTCCAAAAAGTGAGAGGAATTCTTGATTGGAAATACAATGCACGAGCAACATTCAGCAGATGTTGATGTTTCCGTTCCACAACCGCATTTTGTTGTGGCTTTTCCACACATGAAAACTGATGAAGAACGCCCATGGAGTTGAAGAAGTCAGTAAATGCCAATTCAGGTGCATTGTCAGACCTGAAAACTTTGATTTGAGCATTGAATTGAGTAGCAACCATCTTAAAAAATTTAGGAACAATGCTGACAACATCAGATTTTTGTTTGAGAAGAAACACCCATGTAAAACGAGTGCAATCATCCACCAATGTCAAGAAATACTTGAATCCAGCATAAGAATCAACATTATAGGGTCCCCACACATCACAATGTATCAAATCAAATGGGAATTGAGATAAATGGTTACTAGAATCAAAAGAGAGCCTTCTTTGTTTAGCTAAAGGGCAAATATAACATGGAACAGCTTTATTGAGAGTAGCTATATCACAATGTAAGTGAGAATTCAAAGAAGACAATCTCTTAAAAGAGGCATGACCAAGCCTATTGTGCCATATATGAGCTGACACAGTATTAACATAAGCTATAGAAACCGAATTTAGCACATCAGTATCAAGAACATATAAACCTTCAACTCTTTCACCCCTGCCAATCATCTTCTTGCTGCTGATATCCTGAATAATGAAATGATTAGGAAGGAAACTGACTGTGAGAGAAGTTCCAAAAGTAATAGCGCTGACAGATATCAAGTTAATCTTGAATTCAGGAACAAATAACACATCCTTAAGCATCAAATTAGAACTCAACTTGACATCACCAGCAAAACCAACATGAATTCGAGTATGATTAGGCAGAGTAACAGTAGAGTTCTTAATAGGTTTCAAGGAAACAAAAGCTGCAGCTAGAGAACATATATGTCTTGTAGCTCCCGAATCAACAATCCAATGATGTGTAGAATAGAATAATTGTGTCAAGGTGGCAGAAAAACAAGTACCTGTAGCATAAGAGACAGCAGAAGCCTCCTGATGAGCACTAGCAACAGTGTTAGAAGAAGCCAGGTGACCAGATAGCATAGACATGAGTTGTTGATACTGAGAGGTGTTAAGAGATTGGAAAAAATTCCCACCAGAAGCTTGATCAGAAACTTGATTAACAGAAGTAGTATTGCCAGAAGAATTACCATTATATCTAGGCTTCGGCTTATAACCAAGTGGATAACCATGGATCTTAAAACACCTATCAATAGTGTGACCATGGATGTTACAATGAGTACAGTAAGGTCTGTCCTTCTTCTGTCCCTTATATCCACCAGAACCAGAATTAGAGGAACTAGAATTATAGTAATTTGGACCTCTGTTGCCAATGCTGGAATTCCCTGTGGTATCAACATGTTTCTGAATCCCATCACCAGTTTTAACAGCAAATGCCATAGTGTTAGATGCATCAGAACCTGAGCTAGCAGGAACACCAATCTTTCTCTGGCGTTCCTCTTGAGAAATCAAGGCAAAAACCTTGTTAATGGGAGGAAGAGGATCCATTAACAGTAACTGACCCCTAACTTGTGAAAAAGAGTCATTTAAGCCCATGAGAAAAGACATTATATACTCCATTTGATAATGTAGATTCAGTTCTTTAACTCCACCACAAGAACATTTTCCACAACTACACACAGGCTTATAATTGCTCAATTCTTCCCAAACGGTCTTCAATTTCGTAAAATAGGTATTGATAGAGTTCTGGTCCTGAGTTAAATTCATCAATTCGCGACGTAATTGAAAAATTCGTGGTCCATTCTTTTGTTGAAACCTATCTCTAAGATCAATCCATATCTCATGTGCAGATTCAGCAAAAATAATGCTAGCAGAGATGTCTTTAGAGACACAATTCAGAATCCATGAAATCACAACATTATTGTTTCTAGTCCATGAATTAAGTAAAACAAGATCAGTACCTTCGGGTTTGAGAATCGAACCATCAATAAACCCTAATTTGTTCTTCATAGACAAAGCAATAATCATCCCTCTGCTCCAGGAGGCATAGTTATCTCCGGTGAGTGACTGCGAGACGAGGACGACTCCAGGATTATCGGAGTGATGAAGGAAATATGGACTAGAAGGATCTTCAATGGTGGATTTGCCGACTCTAGATTGAGTTGAAGAAGAGGAAACCATCGCGAATTTCGATCGGAATTGAAACGAAGAGAAAATAAGAAGAAATAGCACTCAATCAATTGAAAACGAAGCTCGAATAGATCAACAAAGCTTCAAGGAATCAAAAATGGCAGATCGCAGCGGAAAGAGCATATAGCTCTGATACCATGTTGAATCAGAGAGATATCGAGAAGAATCAAGAAAGTAGAGGAAAAATCACTCTGTTATATTCAGCTTAGTTCCTTTTACAAGAGAGAAGCAGCTATATAAATAGCTCAGATTAGTTACAAGAAGAAACTGTATTAACCAATTAACTAAGGACACATCAGCAAAGCTGATAACTAACTATTTATTTACAACATCTAATATAAAGCAATAAATTTGTATCTCAGAATAAAAAAGCTGTTTTTGCTCCACTTTTTTTTTTTTTTTTTTCTTTCTTTCTTTCTTTCTTTCTTTGGTATTTAAAATGATACATATTCTGCTTCTGATAGATATCTAACCACATATCTAACCATATGATTGTTTATAAGTAATTTTCTATTATTGTATAGCAACAAAATGGCAAAGCATATGATTGTTAATTTATAAGTAATTTTCTATTATTGTATAGCAACAAAATGGCAAAACAATATAAGTTTATCAAAGACATTGTTCCCATGAGCAAAGGATGGACAGTAAAAATAGTGGTTGGTGAGAAGACAATGCCACGGGAATCACAACATAGCTAGAACAAATATCAGAGGTTGATTTTAATTGACTCTGAGGTAAAAAAGTTATATATATATATATTCATATAAAATACAAAATGTTTCATTCTTTCCTTTTCTCATCAATGTTTATTTTAAAATCATATGAAAAATATAAAATTATACAAACATCAATTTATGGGTTTGATTACTATCAAACTATCATATTTAAGTTATTTATATTAAAATAATTCAAACTAGAAGTTTGTTTATCATATTATTCTGCTGACAATATTCTTTATCTGATAGAGTTTTTTTATAAATAACACTAAACATTGTGTTGTGATTTGACAAATTATATTACTTTGTTGATTATACCCTATAGTTTATAGTAATGCTTTATAGGGCACACAAGTTTAGGCTAGAATTTTTGGTGGTGACATTAAGGTCTTTCGAGAAACTTTGACAATATAAAAAAGTTATCATATTTTGAATACCTATGTAAAACCAATTAAACCAGAACACAGAATCGTTGAAAATGATTTACAATGGATAATTAATGGTAGAACATTGGTTTAAGAAATTGAAGATGACCAATTAGAGGTCCCAATTCCTTTTAGTTTTGTACCATTTACTGATTTTGAGAAATATAAAGATTGCATAGCCCAAATTGGTGAGAATTCAACTCTTTCCTTTTTATTTCTCACTTTTGCACTCCCGTATTTCAAATTTAAATAATGGAATTAAAAAATAAATCTGTTAAATTAAAAATAAAAAATAAAAAACTAACATTTTTGCTGACCACTAGCCACCACTCCGAAAAACCATGTAGAATCATACAGAGATTTGAGAGAGAGAGAGAGAGAGAGAGAGAGAGAGAGTTTGAAACCTGTTGAGGGGGAGCATTGCATTGCACATTCATTGCATGATGTTGCTTGATTTCTTTAAAATGCAAATGCTTGTTTTGATTTCATTTGATCATCTCACATTACGCTTGTCTTGGAAAGTGTAGAAACCTTTTGTGAAGGATTGGTTGTTCTACTAGAGATTGAAGACTTGAAGATCTAGCTTTTATTTATCTTTTTGTAATGTAGAAAATCATCGTTGACCTTTAGTTTCTTCTTTGTTGTGAGGATCAATGTGAGTGGTGCTTTTGTCACGAAATAGCCAAAGGGGGAGATTGTAAGTTCCTCAAGTTTGATTGGCTTATTTCGGTGACAAACTACAATAGGGGTTTGAAATGTAAAGGGTGGCTTAGGTGTTGGTGATCAAGCTCAAAGATCCTTTCAAGACCTCAAGTTGATAAGCACTCCAAAGGTATATCACTTGTGCTTAGTTTTCATTGAAGAGACTTAGTTGCACAGACATACATCTCACGTTTGCATATATGCTCATTGCTCATTGTGTGCATTCTCTTCACATTTCACATTTGCACTTCTTTGTTGTATCTTTTGAGTGTTAATGTGTCTAGCAATTCATTTCCCGAAGTGTGTTTGGAAACGTCTACGTATGCACGTTGGTGTGCTTGGTTTAGTGCGAGAAACGCCTTTGGAGAATGCCCTTGGCTTTTCCTTGGTTTTACTACATTTGGTGAAATGACGGTTGTGATTGGCGGCCTGGCTGTCGAATGGAACCACCGTTTGATTCTAGAAGTCTCTAGAATGATTCTACGGTTATGATCGGTGGCCCCGACCGTCAATTAAAACCGTCGATGAGACCTGATTGATTTAAATATCTCGGTCTCAAATTGACGGTTGGAATCAGCAGCCATGAAACTGTCGAATGAAACCGCCGTTGTTCCCTTGATGCTCTTGGGTTCAATTAGGCAGTTATGATCGACGGTTGGTGGCCACCGAATGATACTGCCAATTGGCGCGTTTCAAGGGCAAACTTGTCTTTTCTCCAAACCTTTTGTTGCTCTCTATAAATACACCATTATATCACTTTCTTTCATTCAGCTCTTTGAACATCAAGAACCCTAAAAGAGAAAAAGTGATTTTTAAGAGAAAAAACACAAAGATTGCTCCTTGGATTCTCTAAACTCATTTCCATGTGCATGAAACTTCGTCCAAGCATCATCTAGGATCATCTAGGATGTATCTATGCACGGGTCTTCTTCAACACACATAGTTTGGTAAGTTGAACACCATCCTAATCCATTTTAGTGTTCTTACTTATCAATTAATCTTTTTTATTACTTGTATGCATTTATATTAAATTCTATTTACAAGATTGAGATTATTATGTTGTTTGAATGTGAGTTTTATTTTGATAGCAATAACATCTAGGATTATTTTATCTTTAATAGCTATGTTGTATGCCATGTCATATAGCAATATTGATATCTAGGATTGTGATTATTGTCATCTTTCATCCTAGATAAGCATTTAGTGTAACCTATTATTAATTGCATAATTGAATATCATGATATTCACTTAGGTTGTTGATCTCTTTAGTGAGAATTAAGTCTTATGGCTAAGGTGGCTTGGTCCGCAAGCAAATTAATCTAGGTTCACTAGTAAAGGCCCATTGGGTAGTAGTGGTGGGTTAGTGACCGTGAAAGGTTTGACATGGTCAACCTAGCTTGTAAACACCATTACAAGTAGTGGATTCAAGGATTGTGTGTAGTGTATATATTAGCCTGTGAGTTTTTCTCTGTTGAGGGTTTCTCACGTAAATCAATCAACGAGCAATTTATTGTTTTCCGCACTTAGAATTAGTTTGATTGATTTTTGACTAGTTTGGGTTTTTTTTTTTTTTTTATTGAATATTGACTAATCAAGAAAAAATGGTAATTGACTTGATTAAAATATATTCACCCCCCTCTAGATATAATTAGCACAATGTTAGTTGTTTCAGCATAGCCCAAGTTGGTGAGAATTCAACTCTTTCCGTTTCATTTCTCACTGTCGCACTCCCGTATTTCAAATTTAAATAATGGAAAAAATAAATCTGTTAAATTAAAAATAAATAAATAAACTAACATTTTTGTCGACCACTAGCCGCCACCACGAAAAACCATGCAGAATCATACAAAGATTTGAGAGAGAGAGAGAGAGAGAGAGAGAGAGAGAGAGAGAGAGAGGTTTTAAGAGAGAAATAGGTTTGAGAGATGGAGAGAGATAGGTTTTAGTAGGGATGGCCATTTATCCCCGGGCACCCAAATCCCCATTTGGGGGAATTTTTTGGGGGGAAAATGGGGAGGAGGGGGGGGGGGGGGTGGGGGTGTTGATGGGGAGATGATTTTTATCCCCAAATTTAAATGGGATTGGGATGGGGGGACCCCCATCCCCATTTCCCCATTTCCCCTAAACTTTATATATATATTTCTTAACATTTTTATTCTTTCTATTTTACTAAGTATATATATATATTCTTAATATTTTTATTCTTTATATTTTTACTAAATATGTAATTTTTACTTAAACATGAGAAATGGGGAAACAGGGAAGATGGTGGAATGGGGGAACGGAGAAATGGGAAAAAAATGGGGGAGAACGGGGAAATGAGGATGGGGATAGGAGGACCTCCCCACAAAACTGCCTCATCCCCATTTTCGGGCATGAGATTGAGGACACTACAAGAAAATAATGCATTTCTTGATAGTTAAAAACTATCAAGGATGCTAATGTAGAGAATTTTCTTGATAGTTTTTAAAAAACTATCAAGAATCCTTGACAGTTAAAAAGTGTCAAGAAAAGCATTATTTTTATTATTAATTTTTTTTTTTTTATATTTATACACATTTGCCATCGCCCGCCTCCGTTCCAGTCATTGCCCCCCACCCCACCGGTGCCGTCACCCCGCTGTCGGCCATCGCCACCCCTTGTCTCTATGCCGTCGTCCGTCCGGCCTTATTAGGAATCAAACTTGAGACCTCAAGTCAAAAGTTGTAAACCTTTACCACTTAACTACAAGATTTGATGTGTTAATAATTGAACAATATTAATATATAACCTATATGAGTTGTTAGGAAAAAAAAAAAAAAAAACCCTCCCCGCCATCAACCACCACCCCTGCCGTCGCCGCCACCTCTACCTCCCCACACCACCTCTACTGTCGCAACCTCCCCGTAGCCATCCGGCCACCGCTCACCTCTGGCCCTGCCCACTTTTGATAATAATGACAATTAATTGTCATTATTATGAATTAAACTTGAGACCTCAAGTCAAAAGTTGTAAATGTTTACCATTTGACTTCAAGATTTGATTTGTTAACAGTTGAACAATATTTATATATAATCTATATAAGTTGTTAGAAATAAATAATAAAAACTTGTTAGATAAATTAAAATTTATTCAACTAATCAAAATTCTAATTTCTATAACAGACATATATTAAAAAATATTTATTGAAACTTTTAATAAAATTATATTTTTTAAAACATATATAGTCGAGTTATTGGTCTATGCTCTATGATCACGTTTGGTTATATGGTGGAATGGTAATTGGAATTGTAATGGGAATGAGAATAGAAATGGAAAGGAAAGGAAAACTGATTTTTTTGTTTGGTTGGAACTTTAGAATTAGTCTCTCAGTATTATTTTGTTTGATTAACAACGGAATGAAATGGAGTTAACTGTATTTTGACCAAAATACCCCTAATTATAAAACATTCATAATATATAATATAAAATACATATATATTATATATAATACATATAATAATAATATATATTATATTGTATAATATATATAGATATAAATATATATATAATATATAATTTATAATATATATATATTATTATGCAATATTTATAATAATATATTTATATAATATACATATATAATATATATTAATATTATATATATTATATATAATATATGTAATAATATATAATATATATTATATTATTATATATATTATATATAATATATATAATAATATAATATATAATATACATATTGTAAGTTTCTCAAGTTTTGATTGGCTTGTTTCGTGGATAAACCATAATTGAGGCTTGTATTGTAAGGGAAGCTTAGGCGCATCATTGTTGGTGATCAAGCACAACAAAGACTCTCTCAAGACCTCAAGTTGATAAGCACTCCAAAGGTAAAATACTTGTGCTTACTTGCTTTGAAGAGATCTTAGTTGCACACACACATACAACTCATGCTTATCTATACTATCTTGTATGTTGTATGGTTTATGTATGTGCATTCATGTTATTGAACTCTCTTCATGCATGTTTTAATTGATTGCATCTTGATTGATAATTGCCATGTCATTTTAGGCATTAGGATGCATTCATTTCACACTTCACACTTCACACTTGCACATCTTTGATGGTTTGTGTCGTGTTATAAGTGTGTCGTGTAATTCGTTTCCCGAAGATTGATCAGAAATGTCTACGCTTGCACGATGGTGTGCATGCCTTAGCACGATGGTTGACCACTTGAGAAGGTCTCATTCTTCTCTTAGATAAGTGTTAGATTTGGTTTGGTTGTTTGAAGTGAAGTGTCTAGTTTCAAAAGATTGGATTTCAATGTTTCAAATGTTTTTAAAACTGACCTTTGCATGGTCTTATGACCATAGCATTTTATACAAAGTTTCAAAATAAGTTTTGAAAATTTTTGTACAAACTAGACACCCATACCTTTCCAATGGTATATTATTTGTAATATTTCATGATCGTCTGGATTGGTTTTAATATCTCCAAATTGACCACTAAAACAGGGCATCTTTGCTGTTTTCAAGTTTGACCTTTGGTCACTCTATTGACCATAACTCTTTCTACAAACATCAAAATGTCATTCTATATAGGAGTAGAAAGTAGACATCCATACCTTTCCAATAGTATGTCATACGAAAGGTTTCGATGTCGTTTGGTCATGGTTTAGGGCGCTCGAAAATCAAGCTGTTGTGCTGATTTGCTAGTGAGTTGGTAACTGCACGGTTCTATACCAGTGCACTGCTTCGCCCCTGTTTCGTAATTTGACCATATCTCACTCATTTGGAGTCCTATTTGGCTCATTTTTGAGAAGGGAAATTCATGAAATTTATAGGGTTATCATCTAAGCACTATAAATACATCTCTTTCTCTCATTTGTATTCATGGAACAAAAAGCTACAAAACTAGAGAGAGATTAAGAGTTCCCTAGTGAGAGAAAGCACCAAGATTACCTTTTAACTCTCCAAACTCATTTCCATGTGCATAAATCATCATCTAAGCATCATCTAGGATCATCTAGTATATGCTAATGCACGGGTCTTCTTCAACACACATGTTATGGTAAGTTGAACACTATCTTCATTAAGTTTAGTGTTTTTACTTAGAAATTTGTTTCATTTATAACCCGTATGCTTTTAGATTAATTTCTACTTACAAGATTGAGATTATGTGTTGATTAAATGAGTTGTTGTTTTGTGATAGCTAGGCTTTCATGTTTATATAACATCTAGCTAAATTGATCTCATTGTTTGATTGAGAATGTTTTTGATAGCTATTGTATCTAGGATTGGTTATCCTTAACATAGCTAGGTTGTATGCCATGACATATAGCTATATGATATATAGGATTGATTTTATTGTCATCATTTAATCTCTAGATAAGCATTTAGTGTTCCCTAGCATTAATTGCATTTTGGATATTGCATAATATTCACATAGGGTGTTGATCTCTTTGTAAAAAGTAAGTATTGTGACTAAGGTGGCTTAGTGTGCAAGCAGTTGGTCAAGTGCCACTATAAAAAGGCCTACAGGTAGAGTAGGAGGTGCTCATGCCAAGAGTAGTAATCGAGGGATATCACTAGGGATTGAACCAAGAGTAGCGAGTGGTAGTGTCCATAGCCTGAGGTTATCTAGGGTGAGGGTCTGTGTATTGCTTTAGGGTGTAACCGTTTACTCATATAGTGGATTTTGGTGACCATGTGTGGCTAGCATAATAGATCGTGGTTTTTCCCTGTTAAGGGTTTCCACGTAAAAATCAAGTGTTCTTTAATTTCTGCATTTTATACTTGATTTTATTGTTTGGTGAATTGAGGTTATTTTTATAATATTGACTAATTCAGAAAATTTGGTAATAACGGATTAACAACCCATTCACCCCTCTCTAGGTTGTATTTATTAGACACACATGCTATAATATTTGTTTTAATTGGTATCAGAATGGGTTCCTAGATATACTTAGGTGATTCTTGCTTATTTTGCGTGTCTAACATTTGTGTGCATTTTGTTCATTACATTCACATTTGCATTCATTTTACTATGAGTGGATTTGAAAGGCTAGAGGGTAACTTGACCTCCAAAGTAGAGAGGAAAGAAATTGACTCCGATGAGGAGGTGATTTTTTATTTATTTATTTATTTATTTTATAAAGAGATTTAGGAGATTCATGAAATCTCAAAAGAAGGGTATGACCTCCAAAGTGAATGAGGAAAAAAAAATGTCAAGGAAAAGTGACCCTTGCCTTGAATGTGGTGGAGTTGGCCATATTGCCTCCAATTATGGTAACTTGAAGTACAAGAATGGAGGAGTTGGTATGATCACTACTCGGTGTGATATCAAAGTAGAAGTTGTTGAAAGTTGTTCCACGAGCTCGGATGAGTGTGTGAACAACTACCTTGCCCTTCCGGTTTCCTACCATGAAGAAACACAAGCCATCACCAAATGTGTGTCACTTGTAGATTTCAAGATTGGTGACTTGAAGTTTGGAAACCGATGTGGAGCATGCTTGAGAGAAGCAAGCCTTGATGATATGACTCTTACAAGCACAAGTGAGAGATGCTTCGATCATAGTAGTTCATCCTCTGGCAACTCTTGTGACAATATGGTGGATAACCAAGAGTTCATTGACTTTCTTCAAAAGTCTTTAAAGGAAAAAGAAAATGATATCCTTAGATTGGAAAAGGATAATCTTCAACTACATGCCAAGATGACTCACTTGAATGATGAAGTGAGATGTATAAAAGAAATTGAAGGCAAGTTAAAGATAGAGCTTGAAGAGGTAAGAAGCTCACTTGCTAAGATAACTTTGAGTTCGGACATGTATGACTCCTTGAAGAAGATAGACATAGTTGTTGTGTCTAAGTACGAAAAGGAGATTGAAGATCATTATCAAAGAATGAAGGCAATGAAGGATGAAATTGCTAGCAAAGAAAATTCCTTGAGAAATGTCAAGGATAAAGAGATGAGGCACATTCAAGACTTGAATAAGGGTAAGATATTCCAACCTCAAGCTCAAGGCAAATGCAAAGCTTCACCTCCTCATCATCCTAGGAGGAAGATTGATCTTGAAGAATCTTTTAAGAATGGCCACGTGAAGATGCCAACAAAAGGCGTTGCTCAACCTCAACATCCAAGAGCTCCAAGCCCAAGCCTTCCTCAATCATGGTCTAACCAACCAAGAAGGCATGTCATGCTACCTCAACCAAGTAGGCAACCCAATTCGGTTCAACAACAAAGAAAGAGTGAATCGGTTCAACACCAAAGGCGATATCAAATGACCACACAAGGATATGGTATGAATTCTCACTTTATACCAACTTGTCATTTTTGTGGTGTTGATCGGCATATTATGCCTAATTGCTTCAGGCACATTAAGCAATATATGGTTGAAAGCATCATAGAGAGAAAGAGGCTTAGAAGAGCCAATTTGCATGTGCCTAGGAAATCTAGAGTAAATAATCCTAGGAACTCAAATAACATGCAAACTATGACCACTAGGAATGAAATTGTGTCACCTAGGTGGATAAGAAAAGATGAACCCGCTTGCTACGATACTAACATGTCTCTCAAAGGTTCAACTAGGTCTAATGGACTTGGTAAGTCTATATGAACTCATGGCCTTCATTGATGCGGTATGGTAATTGACCCCATATGGGGAACTCAAGCAAATAGAGCAATTTTGCATACTTGTCACATGCAAAAATTTGATAAAAATTATGCTTCTTTATTAATTGCTTGAGTAGCTTGGTTGCACATATGCTTATATGTTTTTCTTTCAATAAGTGTGAACCATTGTTTTGTGTGCAATCCATGTCATATTTATGTTCAAATATGCATTTTTGGACTAGGAGATTTACTTAGGAAGTACTCTTTGAATGACCTATAGTTATCCCCATGGCATGATTATTCTTTAAATAACATGCGCAAAATGAAAAAGCATGAAATTTTTATGCTTAAAAATGAAAAGCATGAATTTATGATTGCAAATTCTAATGCAAAACTATACGTGAAAAGCTAATAAGACTCAAATGAATAAAGGATCATGTATCCGTTCTAAGGATTTTATAATCCAAAGTCTCTCTTTCTTTATCTGTTAAACATGACTACTATCATACGAGTATCTTACCTGGAAAAATCGAATAGGGTGCAAAAAGTCGCTCATGCCATGTTTTGCTTATAAGGTTGGATTTAGTTACCTCTTAAATTGACTTTAATGAAATATCTATATCCTTGCTTTGATTCATGACATATGGTGAAATTGGTTTGAATTCTATAGGAAACCTTTGTCATTTGCTTTGCCAAATACCATTGCTTTTGGATTTGAATGCAACATGTCTTGCATGCAATGCATTATTATCACACATTTAAAAAAAAAAAAAAAATCTCATTGCTTCTTTTCCAATTAATTGCATTGCATAAAGTGCATTATATGATTATGCAAATGTCTTGTATGCTACTATCTCTCTTTACTACAACTGACCCGGTTGGTGATGCTACTTTGCTTGTATCATGACAAAAAGGGGGAGTAATATGTGGTAAGGGAGAGTGCTAATTGAGAGTAGCTAATTCGCTCATTGGGGAGAGTGCTTAATTGGGGGGAGTAACCCGTTGAGGGGGAGCATTGCATTACACATTCATTGCATGATGTTGTATATTTTCTTTAATGCAAATGCTTGTTTTAATTTCACTTGATCATCTCACATACACTTGTATTGGAAAGTGTAGAAACTTTGTTTTGAAGGATTGATTGTTCTACAAGAGATTGACAACTTGAAGATCTAGCTTTTAAATATCTATTTGTAATGTAGAAAATCATTGTTGACATTTAGTTTCTATTTTGTTGTGAGGATCAATGTGAATGGTGGTTTTGTCACGAAATAGCCAAAGGGGGAGATTGTAAGTTCCTCAAGTTTTGATTGGCTTATTTCGTGGATAAACCATAATTAGGGCTTGTATTGTAAGGGTAGTGACCATAACATTTCATACAAAGTTTCAAAATGAGTTTTGAAAATTTCTATACAAACTAGACACCCATACCTTTCCAACGGTATATTATTCGTAATATTTTAGGACTGTTTGGATTGGTTTTGATATCTCCAAAGTGACCACTAAAACATGGCATTTTTGCTGTTTTCCAAGTCTGACCTTTGGTCACTCTATTGACCATAACTCTTTCTACAAACATCAAAATGTCATTCCATAAAAGGAGTAGAAAGTAGACATCTATACCTTTTCAACGGTATATCATACGAAAGGTTTCAATATCGTCTGGTCATGGTTTGGGCGCTCAAAAATCAAGCTGTTGTGCTAATTTGCCAGTGTGCTAGTAACTACGCGAGTCTATACTAGCGCACTGCTCCGCCCCTGTTTCGTAATTTGACCATATCTCACTCATTTGGAGTCCGATTTGACTCATTTTTGAGAAGGGAAATTCACGAAATTTATAGGGCTATCATCTAAGCACTATAAATACATCTCTTTCTCTCATTTATATTCAAGGAACAAAAAGCTACAAAACCCTAGAGAGAGATTAAGAGTTCCCAAGTGAGAGAAAGCACCAAGGTTGCTTCTTTAACTCTCCCAACTCATTTCCATGTGCATAAATCATCATCTAATCATCATCTAGGATCATCTAGTATGTGCCAATGCATGGGTATTCTTCAACACACATGTTGTGGTAAGTTAAACACTATCTTCATTAAGTTTAATGTTCTTACTTAGCAATTTATTTCATTTATAGTCTGTATGCTTTTAGATTAATTTCTACTTACAAGATTGAGATTATGTGTTGATTAAATTAGTTGTTTTTTTTGTGATAGCTAGGTTTTCATGTTTATATAACATCTAGCTAAATTGATCTCATTGTTTGATTGAGAATGTTTTTGATAGCTATTGTATCTAGGATTGGTTATCCTTAACATAGCTAGGATGTATGCCATGACTTATAGCTATATGATATATATGATTGATTTTATTGTTATCATTGAATCTCTAGATAAACATTTAGTGTTCCCTAGTATTAATTGCATTTTGGATATAGCATAATATTCACATAGGGTGTTGATCTCTTCGTGAGAAGTAAGTCTTGTGACTAAGGTGGCTGAGTGCGCAAGCAATTGATCTAGGTTCACTTTTAAAGGCCTGCGGGTGGTAGTAGTGGGTTAATGACTGTGGACGGTTTGACGGTGGTCAGCCTAGGTTGTAAACACCATTACAATTAGTGGATTCAAGGTTCGTGTGTGGCGTACATATCGGCCTGTGGTTTTTCCTTGTTGAAGGTTTCCACATAAAAATCAAGTGTTATTTAATTTTCGCATTTTACACTTGATTTATTTATTTGTGTGTTTGGGGTTATTTTTGTAAAATTGACTAATCTGGAAAAATTGGTAATAACGGATTAACAACCTATTCACCCCTCTCTAGGTTATATTAGAAGACACGCCAACATATTTGTTTCATTATATTATATATAATAATATAATATATATTATATTATATATGTTTATATATTGTTATATATATTATAATAATATAATATATAATAATATATTATTTTTGGATAGGAGGGTATTTTTGGAATGGAGTTGGGGCATATGAGGATATTTATGGAATATAAATTTTAGTTTGGAATGGAATAGACATTTCATTGTTTTCTGGATGGAATGCCCATTCCACCAAAATGGTGGAATCCTCTTTCCAATGGAATCACCATTCCATTGCATTTTAACAAGCCAAACTAATGGAATGACTTTCTTTCTATTCTATCCAGCCAAACATGGCCTATTGGTGACTCGAGACTCAATTGTAATAAGCATGATTTGAAATACAACTCTCACTACAGGGGAGATATTTCTCAACTTGCATCTTGCAATTTAATGAACAAATGTAAGATTCAAATTACTAATTTATATGGGTAATTGAATTATTAACGTGTCTTTTAGTATGAAACAAAAGGGTGCAAAATAAATAAACAATTTTTTTAAAATTATTTTTTTTGAATTTTTTAAAAGTAAATGATTTAAAAGTAAATTTATCAAATTTCAAAATTTTACTTATCCAATATCAGTTTACCCAAAAACCGATATCTTACTATAAAATAAATCTATATCGGGATTTTATTTGGTGTTGAAAATATGAAGTAAAAGTTGAATAAAATATTATTAAAGATAAATAAAAAGTTTGAAAAAACTGTCTTTCTTGATAATTTTTTCTTGACAGTTCTCAAAAACTGTCAAGAACTTGCAATTCTTGACAGTTTTTTAGAACTGTCAAGAAAGATAGTTTTTCTTATAGTGGGATAGAGAAATTTGTGAGAAAATGTGGCATTCAATACACCACATGATTTTCATTTATTTAACTCATTTTTTTTAAACAAACAAATACTTAATTCAAATTTAATAGAGTATTAAAGTTTGTTTTTTAAAATTTTTTTTTTAATTTTTAAAGGCAGCAAAGAATTAAATTGTTTATTCAAAAAAAAAAAAAAAAACATAGCAGTAAATTGTAAGAAGAAAAAAAAAAGTAAATCAGAGTAAACTCCGAGTATGGATCCCGGATATCTGGATTGTGAAATCTGGGTTTTTCGCGGGTGGATACCCGGGCTATAAAAGCCCAGGTACTTGGCTTGGGTTTTTACCATCTCTATCTTCTAGCATTCAATAAGTCATATGGGTCAACCAAGAGTAAGAATTTTTGCTATTATCTATAGAAACCAACATTGGTAAAACAACCAAAGCTATCAAATCTTCTTAAACTATTAAAAAAAAAAAAAAAAAACAATATTCATTTGTTACACTTAAACTTAATTGGTAAGTTACATTTATATTAATAGTTATGATTATGTAATTTTAGGTTTAAACCAATGCTTTTAATTATGTGTGATCAATTTATTAGTAATGAAGTTGCTGAAATCTCCCAGCTTATCACAGTCAAACCAGTCATCATTGCAGCATGCTTAACTTGTCTCATATAATGGTAGTGAATTTTTATTGGTTTAAAACTATTGTCATTTTAATTTTCTAGGACACAATCAATTAAAACCAACATGTTTGTTTAAAGACATCTTTGTCAACAAAAGCATCAACTTCTTTCATTATCAACCCTAATACTTCTGAAGCAATGACTTTACAATCTTGGTAAGTCTAAAACATGTTTTATTACTATTTTCCTCTCTTTAATTTTTATCTTTTCAAAGAATGCAGACTAAAGAACTTTTAAGAAACAAATATTATGTTTTCATTTAATCAAATATCATAAAACTTATTTGTTAATCATTTAACATGTCTATCCTCAATGAAAGTGTTCTTAAAGATATAATATCTAAAAAGTCATACTTGACTTTCGCATCCGATTTTGAATTCCAGCCATTGAAGATGTGATGAAGATTGACCAAATAAAAAGATTACTTGCAAAGGTAAACTAATTTCTCATCTCTCTTACTTTTTTGGCTGTCATTTTTTCCATATTAAATATATTATTAATACTGGTTTTTAATATTGAAACCAATTTTTAGGTCAAAGCATCAATGATGAAACAAACTTAAACCAAAAATTTTGGTACATGTTTTGCAATCAATGTAATAAGATGACTGGTGCAGAATATGAAGAATCATTTGTATGCATTCATTGCAAGTGAAAAAATGTCAAAGGAACCCCTAAGGTATTTATTGAATCAATTATATAGTGAAAATGCTCATAATCTTCTCTTTCAAATCAAATTGCTAAAACAAAGAGAGGGTTTAGGTTTATGATACTGGCTTTATATATGCAAACACAGTTTAAGATGCATATGTACGTGTATGCATTTTTTTTTTTTGAATTGTCACTTGATTTTTGATGCTAGAGTCATAAGACATGGTTTAAAATTAGGTATTAATGCTTGGGATCTTGAGTTTATTTGTATGCATCTCTATAACATGAAGTTGCAATCTTCTATATATATATATATATATTTTTGGAAATAAACTTCAAGTTGCAGTTAATGTTATTGTTTTCGTTTGTTACAGTAATAATTTTTTCAACGTTTGCGACTGATAGCTTTTTCAGTAATTTGTATTGTTGAGGTAGACATATTTCATTAAATCCTAATTTCTTGGATATTCCGCTTTTTTTTTTTTTTTTGTCTATCAACTCTCTGTTTATGTTCTGTACTTGGTTTAACCGTAATCGTTTATACTTATGTGGTTTGTTTATGTTCTGATTTTGACTTTGTTTGACAGTCTTTTGTTACCAATCTTGTTTTAGACACTTGTAAGTGTTTTTTATTTTTTTTTTTGAACAACAATATGTCATAAAAAGCCACCAAAGGGCAAAAGGAACAAACATACGAAACGAACACGAAACCTGCAAAACAAAACAGACACAACCCATCAAGAAACAACAACTAAAGCATCAACCCTAATAAAACAGAGGACTACAAAAAAAAAAAAAAAAAAAAAAAAAAAAAAAAACCCGGAAACCACCAGTAAAACACACTAAACAAATAACCTAACATGCTAGACCCCCAAAACTAATTGAAACGAAAACCTAGCCAACCTAAAACCCTAAAGCTACACACAAAAACCAGCCACACCCTCCACACCGAAACAAAGCACAACAAAACGCAAACTATACTTGTTATTGCATGAGTGAATCCCTTCTAGCTTACCAAAGGTGCCAGCTTTGATCCTCCTAACAATCTCCTCAACCATATCCTTTTCTCTGCTCTTAACTTCAAGACCTAATGTTAATCTAGCTTAGATGACCTTGGCAATCTCATCTTTTAAGTTCCAAGACACCTTCCTTATCTCGGGAGTCATGTTTTCCTTTCCAAAATCATGATTAAGATCAAGAGCCCTTGCCTTCGAATGTCTCGTTTTCATGCCATGACTCTTTACCAAGTGAATTTTCTTTCTTTCTATCCTCATCATGGACTGATCATTTCCTACTCCTCAAACATCACCTACATCTGAGCTCCATGTAGTTTTCTCTAAACCTGCTATAACCTCTTCCCCCTCTGCTTCTTGATGACTCTCAAGGTCACTGTTTTTGGACAATGGACTTCTTTCCTCTCCATTCCTATTACCTTGATCATCTTCCTCACTGTTGGGGATAATTCTAGAACCGATGAATGCGGAAACGTCATGCCTAATATACGCCCATAACTCATAGCAATTAATAACGTCAATAAGTAGAAAAATAGATGAGAGAGAATAAAACAATCATGACACAAGATATACATGGAAAACCTAAATCGGGTAAAAAACTATGGGCCATCAGGACAATAGAGAAAGTTCCACTATATAATAAATTGTTACAACCATATATTCTAGGATTCTCTCTCACCTCAACCCCAAACCACACTCATACATCCTCACCGAGTACCCCCAATATCCTCTAGGTCTCCCCTGAATATCACCCACAGATCTCTAACTTGATCCACCAATATTCCCTTGGATCCCTCCTCGAATATTCCCATGGGTCTCCCCGAATCTCACTACACTCTCTCTGATGTTACATGGTGTTTCCACAGCCTTAAATCTAATAACATAGATATTAGGTCTATTTATACTAGTTACAAGGAGTTTAAGATAAAAGGAAATCCTACTTCTAAACGTACAAGACTTACTTGTTTCACATAAATACTATTTCCTTTTATGAAAAGTCTCCTTGTAAAGAGTATTCATTTTCCTTCAAGCACAAGAACTTCCTAAAAAAAACACTTTCCTTTTCCGTTGAAGATTTCCCATTTCACGCATGCTTATATATGATTGACTACGATTTGGGTCACGGTTGCGCACCCGCTTCCTAAACCGTTACAAGTCACTTTAAATTACATCACTCAGAAAACCGTAATCCATACGATGAAACAAACCACTTCTTCAGTTCTTCATGATCTTCAACCTCCCTTAAACTACATCATTCCATCTACCAAACGTATCTCACGTCTTCAAGAAGCTTCACATCAGTTGAGTCTTGTTTAGTTCACATTTGGTTTGCTTAGGAATACAAGTCAAAACCTAACAATTCTCCCATTTGACTTGAATTCTCGAGACCTTTGTCCACAACCATAATTCTCATCACCAAGAATCACCATATCTCACCACAAGGTATAACCACTTAGGAACAAACCATCCTAAGATTTTTCTTCACACATTTTTTTTTTTTTTATGTTCGTTGTTTTGGCACCATGTCGAAATAACTTGCTGAAATTGTGATGCAACTCCTCAAGTCAGATTTTCAGGGAGTTTGTCAGCCATCGATATCTTTGTCTACCATACACCTTGCATTACTTTCTAACCAATGTCTTGTGCACAATTATGGACCACTATCAGCAACATATCCTCTTCCATGGCCAGTGGGAAAAACTGCCAAAAGAATAAACATGTCTTTAAATCACCCAATCCTGTGAAAGACCTTTTGTCCTTGTATCATATACCTGGTGAAAGACTTGCTACTAGAAACTAGGAGTGTTTTGCCGGATAAGCCCCACACCACACCAGAGATTACAAGCGTTCAAAACTTTTTTTTTTTTAAGCTAAGGAGTTTTTTTTTTAGTCAATCAGCTCCTTGTGTAACCTAGATTAGATCTCCATGACTCGTACATGTCACCACAAGCCAAACTTCTCCTCCATCAAATTCTTCCTTTCATCAAACCCTAACGAGTTCAAAACCGCCTTCAAGACGTATCTCTTTGTTAAACCATACTAGGAAACCATGATCATCATCCTAATACCACTAAGTCCTCCATACGATCTCCTATAAAGACTTGTCACCGCCGTCACCAAACCATATGGCTCTGATACCAATTGTTGGGGATAATTCTAGAACCGATGAATACAGAAACATCATGTCTAACATACGCCCATAACTCAAAGCAATTAATAATGTTAATAGGCAAAAAAATAGATGAGAGAGAATAAAACAATCGCAACACAAGAAATACGTGGAAAACCTAAATCGGGTAAAAAACCACGGGCCGTCAGGACGATAGAGAAAGTTTCACTATATGATAAATTGTTACAACTATATATTTCAGGATTCTCTCTCTCACCTCAACCCCAAACCACACTCATACGATCCTCACCGAGTACCCCCAATATCCCCTAAGTCTCCCCTGAATATCACCCACGGATCTCTAACTTGATCCATCGATATTCCCTTGGATCCCTCCCCGGATATTCCCATGGGTCTCCCCGGATCTCATCATACTCTCTCTGATGTTACATGGTGATCTTTTTGTTCCACAGCCTTAAATCTAATAACATAGATATTAGGTCTATTTATACTAGTTACAGAGAATTTAAGATAAAAGGAAATCTTACTCCTAAATGTACAAGACTTACTTGTTTCACATAGATACTATTTCCTTTTATGACAAGTCTTCTTGTAAAGAGTATTCATTTTCCTTCAAGCACAAGAACTTCCCAAAAAGAACACTTTCCTTTTCTGTTAAAGATTTTCTGTTCCACGCATGCTTATATATGATTGACTACGATTTGGGTCACGGTTGAGCATCCGCTTCCTAAACCGTTACAAATTACTTTAAATTACATCGCTTAGAAAACCACAATCCATACGATTAAACTAACCACTTCTTTAGTTCTTCATGATCTTCAACCTCCCTTAAACTACACCATTCCATCTTCCAAACGTATCTCACGTCTTCAAGAAACTCCACATCAATTAAGTCTTGTTTGGTTCACATTTGGTTCACTTAGAAATACAAGTCAAAACCTAACACTCACTTGCAGCTACCAACACTTCTTGATCAGATGAGGCTCCCTTCGGGCTTATTAAAACAGGCTTTGAAGAGCCCAAATGAGACCCATACGTTGGGCTTTTCCTTAAAACTTCATAAGAATTGTTAACCACAAAATGGACATGCTTCTCATGCCCACTGACCACACCTTCTCTTAACTGACCCACAGTCCCCCATCAAATCCAATTTTTCCCTCCCACTAGAACATAAACTTTTATTTGAATTTTCTGAAATTCGGCAATCCCTATTTTCAAACACCTATTGTCTTTATTGTCTACATTGAGAAGCAACCTACCACTCCCTTCATTGCCCAAATCCCTATCACCATTGATAGTGACGAAAGGAGAGTATACACCATCCTTCATCCTGAGTATGCACCATCCTTCATCCTGGATCCTCCTTCAGTCTTTTCCTTTCCGGGAAAAACTTTCAAATTTTGTTGAGAGATCTCCCACTTCAAATCTAAACACTGCACCAACCATGAATGATCCACTTGAACTACATCTTCCATTACCTTGACATTGAAAGTAAAATTCTCATCAACCACCTTTATCTCACTAGGACAAGAACGACCGAAAGGAATCATCACCAAAAGCCTCCCTCTATCCATTCTCTTTCTAAACAAAGTGTCCTCTTTAATCAACATCGTTTCTCCTATGCAATTCCCTAGATTTTTGAAAAAAGAATTACATCAGATTGTTGATAAGTTATTGTTTGGTTTCTGGGTTTTGCTCTTGATTGCAAAAAATGTTGAGTTCTCCATTAATATTTTTTATTGTTTTACAAGTTTTGTATGAAATATTTGGAGATAATTTGTTGCGGGATCTGTTAATGTGATCAAATAATTACCTTTTTTAATACTTACTACATCTTATGTTTGAGGTATTTCTTTTTAAATTTTTATTTTTTTTCCAGATGTTTCAATTAAATGTTAGTTCTTCTAAATTACAATTGTATTGCTGGATGTAAATGGAAATGCATGTTGATCTCATTTTTTCTTCAATGTAATTTTTTTTTTTTCGTGTTTTTTCAGTTTTGACGAATTTTAGAATTTTGACCTTTAATTTATCTGGTTATGTCTAGCTTGATGCTGATTTATGGTTTCACCTTTAAATGGTTAAGAAGAATTTGGATCTTAAAAATGCTTTGAAGATTGGTCTCTTTGATTTTTATAATTTTTATTCAAGCTTGAATATATCGTCAATGTTCTTTTTTTTTTTTGCTGAAATATAATTCATTTAAAACGAAGTTCTGCTAATTAAAACTTCAAAAGTATCCCAAGAAATAATTATTTCTCATTTCAAGCCTTCTAGATTTTGTTGAATGTTCAAATGATTTGATTTTGATTGTTATTCAATTTTGGACAATTTTGCATCTTATTTTATGTAGATGCATTATGCTTTTTTTTATTTTTTTTATTATTTTTTTTTATACTACAATTTGTGCCATTGGAATATGCAATTTCTGGATATTTTATTAAATTAGGTTTCTTTAATTTAAGTGTCTATCATCTATTATGATTCATATACGAGTATATCCTGTTAACATCTAACTTTGTCACAATAAAATGATGGCGAATTACATAAAACTCAAATTTGTACTGTAATAATCTTTATATTGAATAACAACTTCCTCTTTTACTATAGTACAATAAAATTGTATTGAATAATCTAAATATAACTTATATTTGCTTTTCATCTCATGTGATGTTTTGAGGTGGAACAACAAGATACATCTGAATCAATTTTGGCCACAATATTCGGATAAAATGCAGAGACGTTTCTATCATGTTTTGCAAAACAGCTGATGGAACAAACAAATGAGGTATGGTATATAATCTATCTAATTTCAGTTATATTCACAATATATATACTTTTGTCATCATTTTCCTCCGAAAAATCATATGCATTAAATTATATATTTATATGTAACAGGATGGAATCATTGATATTGAAAGTGCTGCCACACTTTCTAATCCACATGATTACCTCATTCATGTTAAATCTATTACATATGAAAGTCATTGACACAAACTACAAACTCAATATTGTTGCAATCCATGAAACAATCAGTGAGACATCATCAAACCAAACAATGGCAAGGGCAAAAATGTGATCAGATAAGACATAAATATTTCAAGAAATATGTATAACAATGTAAATATATCTTTTTGTTAAAGTCCAAACTAACAATAGTTGTTAGAAACTTTTTGGAATACCTATCTTTTGAAAGTTTATAAAGCTTCCGATAGTTGGGTTTCACAATTTTGTATTTGTAGATAATATAAAACTCCTTTTGAAAGTTTATAAGACTTTTGTAAGATCCTTTATTTGTGTTGGCTTGATTCCATTACAAAACTTTCTTTATTTGTATTAGTTATTGCTTAGGTGATTCCTTGAAGAAAGAAGCCTCAATTGTGATAAAGCAACATCTTGTGAAAATTTCGTCTTCAAGGGGAACATCGCATACTTGGATACTAAGGTATCAAGATTCTTCTTCCTCTTGCAATGCGTTAGCGCACACACACACAATTCATATATGTGTGTCTCTGCATCGTAGTTTAAACATTTGGTATAACAATTTCACGCACATTTAGTATGCACATGCATTTATCTCATTGTTGACAATCTTGTAGAATTGCATGTTTTCTCACTATCGCTTAGATATGGCATGCGTGTGTTGCATAGTATTTATTTGTTTGTGTTTCTTGTGTTTTGAACTTGAACATGATCTTATTTGATTCCTTATTGAGTTCCGGTCATTTTGGTTACTCATTCGTTAAGTTTCGAGTCCATACGATGTAGTTATGCCTCTTTGCATTCTCATTCGATGAGTTGTCTTCATCGTCGTTTTCCGAGATGATTTCTCAACCTTTTGTCAAAGTTTCATAGTCTTTGTTGTGCGTGAGGGAGTCATGGTTCATAATCAGAAAACATATTTGAATTCGGAGTTCAGAGGCCCGAATACGGTTGAAGAATGTGGGAGGTACGTGAGAGGGGTTTGCATGGCCAAAGGCCATGCCTTGGCCACCATGTGGGGAGGCCGTGTGACCCACGGCCAGAGCAGCCCTCTGGTCCCATGGGCCACACACGCCCCACACGGGAACGTGATGTGGCCGCTTCTAATTCGCTCGAATCTTCCCTCTTTGAAATCCTTTTAAAACCTTCCTCCTTCTTTCCATTTTTTCATAACTTGAAGAAAATGAAAAACATGATTTCTGCAGAATTCTTCAACATTTTTGTTTTCTTATTTTGATCATAACTCTCTCATATGAACTCGAAATTGAGTAATCCAAAAGCTAAAATTGTTGGTCTTGCAGAGAGCTACAAACCCCAAGTATTTTCAGAGTTATTTGAATTCGTGATTGTTCACAGCAATCTATTCTTCAGTCCGAGTTTCATCTTTGTATGTTAAACTTCTTCTTCTCACTTCATCTTTTGATCTGCTCTTTAATCTTTCAATTTGATAGATGATTTGTGTTTATAATGATGTTAGAACATATTCTAGGGGTGGTTGATCATTTGGTAATTGAGTTTTAGCTTTGTGATTTCTCTTGAACATATATTTGCTAAACTTGATTAAACTTGAAATTGATTCTAGAAATGATATATGTGATGTGCTTTATGACATTTTCTAGGTTTAATTTCATGATCTAAGAACTAGGTTTTTAGTTTGATATATTGAATATTCATACCTTGTTCTTATTGATTCACATGCTTTGATTTCTAGATAGATTTTGTGATTGTGTATTGAAAGCATATTCTAGAATATCTCTTAGCATGTTCATAGAGCTTGATTGATCATCTTGCTTTATTTGATTGTGTTTGCATCATTTGCATCACTTAGATCATTGCCTTGTAATAGGTTGAAGTCTCTTGCAAAGTGAGTGAAGCTTTGTCTTGAGCAAGTAGTCTTGGCTATGAATGAGTTCTGGATAGCCTTCCTAGCCAAGCAAAAGTCTTAACAAGGAGTTGTGTACTCCAGATAGTTGAGCTTGGGTAGCTTGACTAGGATCCTAGTGATCTAGATTGCAAAGCGAGGAAATCATCCTAGAGGCTTAAGAGCCTTGGATAAAGGAGTTGCTCTCTAGAGGTGTAGGACACATCTTGGATAGAGAGTAGGCTTTGTGAATCACTAGCCTAAGGGTTGATTAGGATTTGATAGCTTGAAGTGGATATCATAGTGTTGATATCTTTGAGTGTGTAAGTCCTTTTCATATAGTGAATTTGCTTTGCCGGTGGTTGTGAATTCAACCTGTGGATGTTTCCTCTTTGAGGTTTTACCACGTTAAAATAACTTGTGTCTCATTTTCGCTTTATATTTCTTTATCTTCCATATGTTCACTTGTATTGATTCTTTTGTATATTGATGATTCACGTGTATTGATTCTTTCTATACAATTGCTATATCATTTCAAGTATTCATTTCACTCTTATATTCCGTATTTTTTAATATTGGAAGAATTTGGAACTATACCTATTCACCCCCCCTCCCCTCTAGGTATATTATACACTATTGCTTTAAAGGGAATTTCAATTGGTATCAGAGCGGGTGTCTAGAAGTAATTAGATAGATTCATATTATAGTGTTTGTGTTTTTGTTTTGTTGTATTTTGTGTATATTCCATTTTTGTAGCTATGGGTGATTTGATGCCGGAAGGTGCTTCAAGTGGTAGACCTCCACTATTGAATAGTGGTAACTACTCCTTTTGGAAAATAAGGATGAGAGCTTACATTAGATCCATTAATGAAAAAGCATGGATGAGTGTTGAGAAAGGTTATGAGCTACCTACCAAAAGGATTGAAGATGACATTATGATATCGAAGCCTAGAACCGAATGAACGGCCATTGATTTTGATAATGCTAAGTGGCATCATCGGGCGGTGAATGCTATTTTTAGAGGTGTAGATAGTACTCAATTTATCTACATCCAAAACCTTGAATTTGTAAAGGAAGCATGGGATACTTTGCAAACTACTAATGAGGGTACATTATCAGTTCGAAGGTCTAGAGTGCAAATGCTTACTTCTCAATTTGAAAGTCTTGTTATGAATGAGGATGAGAAGTTAGTAGACTTCCGAACTAGACTCTTGAGTATCACCAACCAAAGTCAAACTTTGGGAGAGCTATATCCACAAGAGAAAATTAATTGGAAGATCTTGAGATCCTTGCCTAAGAGATTTAATGCAAAGGTGACCGCAATTGAAGAAAGCAAGAATGTCAATCTTATGAGGGTTGATGAGCTTCTTGGGTCTCTACAAACTTATGAGCTTGGGTTCAAGCCGAAGATTGAGGGTAAAGGGATAGCATTTAAGGTAACCAATGAGAAGAGTGAAGATGATTTGGCTAGTATGGTGAGAACTCTCAAGAAATTTCTAAAGAACATATGTTCTAAGAGAGAGGAAGTCAAGAAGAAGATTACTCCAAAAGAAGTGGTAGATTGCAAGGATAAATCTAAGAAGAAGCTAATTCGATGCCATGGATGCAACGAGATTAGATTTATCTCTTCCAAATGTGCTAATAGGAAGAAAGAGTCTAAGAAAGGCTTAGCAATGGCGGCTTCTTGGAGTGATGTAAGTGTGATTGATGTTGAAGAGGAAGAGGAGTCCTCGGATGAACAAGAATATACTAGCAATTACATTGCTCACCCGACTATATATGAAGGAAGATTTGAGGATAGTAGTGAAAACTCCTCAAGTAATAAGGAAAGTGAAAACTTTTCAAGTAGTGAAGATAGTGAAATCTCCTCCTATGATGAAGAGTTAGAAGCCTCCTCAAATCAAGATTTTATAAGCTTTAATGACAAGATCCTTCAACAAAAGAATGAAGAGAACAACAAGTTGAAGTTAATCAATGCCAATTTGGTGGTGATAATTAAAGCTCTTGACAATGAAAAGAGAATGTCTTTGGAGAAGAAGAGCAAGCAAAGTGAAGTCATCAAGGAGCATGAAAATACCATTGAAAAGTATTTTTCAAAGGTAAAGGAAAGTGTTCAAAAGATAGATGATCTAAATGAAGACTTTACTATGAAGTTGTTTGCCATGGAGGGAGAGATTAAGCAAAAAGAGAACTCTTTGACTATTATGAAGTTAAAGGAGTGTGAGCTTAAAGATGAAGTCAAAACTCTCAAAAAGTCTATTAATGGCATGAAGATTGAAGCCATTAAGCTTGATGAAGTGATAAAACTTGGAAAGCATCATGGAGATATGAGTGGCTTGGGTTATGTAGAAGAAGTTAAGAAGACTCCTACAACCAAGAACAAGTCAAGAAATTCCAAGGGGAAGAAAGACTCAACTACCATTCCTTCCGACATCAAAGACAAAGACAAGAAGAGCTATGGAACTTCTCAACCGACTTCTGAACCAAAGCATGCACACCAAAAAGGTAACTTTTCTAAATTCATTCCGGTTTGTCATTATTGTAATGTGGTTGGTCACATTAGGCCTAAGTGTTATGAATATGTTAGGCAATGCAAACTAGGAATTATGGAACATGATAAAAATGTGAAAAAGTTACATAATCATTCTCCTAAGCATGAGTTTAAGTCTAGAGCTAGACATAACATCTCTAAGTTTATCCCGGTTTGTCATTTTTGCAATTTGGTAGGGCATATCGAACCTAAATGCTACAAGTATATTATACAATGTGAACTAGAGAATGAGATGCATGCTAGTGAGATGAAAAGGCTTCCTTTGGTTGTTTCTAAACATGTTAGGGCATTAGAGAATATGCATAATAAACATGTTAATGAAAAGAAATCAACAAGGAAAGTTTGGGTTAAGAAGAATAATGTGCATGATTATGATATAGATAAATCTTCTTTGAAAGTTTCTAAACATGATAATAACTTTGATGCTTTGAGAAATGCACATACTGATCATATTCATGTGAAGAAACCTACAAAGAAAATTTGGGTTGAAAAGAATAACATGTATGTTAATGATAATCATGTTAAGATGAATGTTAAGAAGAAGTTGGTGAAAAAGGGTATTAACCATGATCATTTGAAGAGTCTTGATGAAATATTTATGCATGGCAACAATGATGAATTTGATATGAGTGATATTTTCATAAAGAAGATAGTTGATGATTTATCTTCTAGATTTCATCTTGCTATGCGTAATAATCATGATGTTGTTTGTGTTGGTTCACCTAAGACCAATATGGTCAAAGGTGAGTGCTCTCATGCTTGATTGAGTATCTCATATGAGAATATTTTTGTTCTTGTTTGATAAGAGTTCTAAGTTTGATGCTTGACTAAGCTATTTGTAATGTGCTAGGTCTAGTATTCAAACTTGGTGTCTTTAATCAATTCATGAACCTAATATTCTCATAATCACTATGATAGTCAAAATTTGTTAATTAACTTTAAAGAAGTTGAATTTTGAAATCTATTTGGTGAAAATTTTTGTTAAGACTTTTAGAGAAAATCATTTTCATGTAATTGTTTGAATTGAAAGTGTTTGATCTTTCTTCTCTTGGGATGACACACCAACAACTTGTTGTCATGAGGAAAAACAAGCCAAGAGAGCTCATAAAAATAGTAAAGACTTTTCATTGGTGAAAAAGCTTGCTAACGTATTTCTCTATTCTAAAAGCTTGCTTTTTGTTTCGTTGTTTTAACTCTATGTTTGCATGATATTAATTGTACATAGTTATTAGGCATCATTTCATTAGAGAACTTATTGAATGTTCTATTGTTACTCTAAAGCAATGCCTACTAAATAATCAACTTGCGGGTTTGTTCACTAAGCCCTTGGGCATAAGAGGTTTAAAACTCTTTAAAGATCCATTGGCATGATTTGTGTTGATTATTGTCTATGTGTGATTGTGAGTGGCTTGATGAGCAAAACTTTATTTGTATATCAATATCTTTGAGAGCTACTCACTTGAGAAGTAATGATCTTAAGCTAATAACTCTTATTGTTTCTAGATCATGCACTTGAACTTGAAAAATCTTATTTTTTAAAAGTGCACAAATGCTTCTCTTAGATGCTTTAGTTTTGAGTATATGTGGTTGAAAGTATGTAGATTATGGATGCATCTAGAAGCCTATTGCTTAGTACATGATAAATGACCTATAATATGTATCCATTTTACTTCGGCACTACATAGTATTTAACGAGCACCCTCTTGGAAAGGGCTACACGTATTGGTTTTGAAGCCACCTAATGTTGGAAAGGGCTATGCCTTTATGATGAGTGAAAGCCACCAAGAGGTGTATATGTTTTTGTAATAAAAATCAACGAAGCATTGAAAAGAATCATTAAAAAAAAATCTTTGATTCTAAGCCTAAAAGAAATTAAAAAAAAAAAAGGCTTATTGGTGTATAGTTGAGAATTGTGAAAAGCTCAGGTTGACAAACAGAAACGGGAAAACAACCCACATGCACACACACACTCACATGTTGATAACTATTCTTTTAAAGCGAAAGTAAGGATGAATATCAGTTTGACTTATTTTTGGAAAAGTTTTAGTTGGATAGGTGTGGAAATTGTTTGCATGTTGATATCACAATTACTCCTTCTATATATGTGAGAAGCATTCACACACACACATATTTTGCTTATGTGCTTAATTCATTAGCAATGTGAGAATATTTTTTAGAGATTAATGAAAATCTATGATTCTCTCTTGGACTTTGAAAAGTGATGAAATATTTTTCTCTTATTGCTTGATTGTGTGAATGTGTGAGTCCCTTGTGAATAAATCTACTTGGAGATAATATGTGGAGCATATGTTAAGGGGGAGCTTTAGTTTATTCAACTACGGTTTCTATATGATTTATTTGCTTAATATCACGTTCTTTATCTCTTGTGCCCTTTGTCTATTCCTTGACAAAAAGGGGGAGAAACCTCACCATCTTTATAAGGGGAGAAAACTTGACCATGATCAATATGGAGAGTGAGTTTTGTATCTCTTTGTGTTTATTGGAGACTTTGTCTTAAGGGGGGGAAAAGAATTCTTGCCTTATTGTGTTAAGGATCTTAGGGAGAGCTTTTAATGTGATAGCATTTATTCTCTTGAGATTTTTTTTTTTTTTTTTTTTTTTTGTATAAGATAAGGGAAGTTTTTATTATTTGTTTATGTGATAATATCTCACCATTCTTCTTTGGAAGAAGATCTCTTGTTGGTTTGCTTCTTTTCTCATAGGTACTTTGAAGTTCAAAGAAGGGATTCCTCAAGAAGACTTGAAGACCTTTTAGTCTAGGGATCTCTTTGTAATGTGAGGATGAGAGAATGCTATCAACATTAAGTTTATTGGAGTGATCAATGTATGGTGAGGATGAGGTTTTGCTATGGAATAGTCAAAGGGGGAGATTGTAAGATCCTTTATTTGTGTTGGTTTGACTCCATTGCAAAACTTTCTTTATTTGTATTAGTTGTTGCTTAGGTTATTCTTGGAAGAAAGAAGCCTCAAATGTGAAGAAGCAACATCTTGTGTAAATTTCGTCTTCAAGGGGAATATCGCACACTTGAATGCTAAGGTATCAAGATTCTTCTTCCTTTTGTAAGGCGTTAGAGCACACACACACACACACAATTCATATATTTGTATCTTTGTATTGTAGTTCAAACATTTGGTATAACACTTTCACGCACATTTAGTATGCATATGCATTTATCTCATTGTTGACAATCTTGTAGAATTACATGTTTTCTCACTATCGCTTAGATATGGCATGCTTGTGTTGCATAGTATTTATTTGTTTGTGTTTCTTATGTTTTGGACTTGAACATGATCTTTTTGATTCCTTATTGAGTTCCGATCATTTTGGTTACTCATTCGTTAAGTTTCGAGTCCATACGATGTAGTTATGCCTCTTTGCATTCTCATTCATTGAGTTGTCTTCATCGTCATTTTTTGAGATGATTTTTCAACCTTTTGTCAAAGTTTCAAAGTCTTCATTGTGCGTGAGGGAGTCATGGTTCATAATCCGAAAACGGATTTGAATTCAGAGTTCGAAGGTCCTAATACGGTCGAAGAACGTGGAAGGTGCGTGAGAGGGGTTTGCATGGCCAAAGGCCATGTCTTGGCCACCCCGTGGGGAGGCCGTGTGACCCACGGCTAGAGCAGCCCTCTGGTCCCATAGGCCACACACTCCCCACACGAGAATGTGATGTGGCCACTTCTGATTCGCTCGAATCTTCCCTCCTTGAAATCCTTTTAAAGCCTTCCTCCTTCCCTCCATTTTTTCATAACTTGACGAAAATGAAAAACATGATTTCTGTAGAATTCTTCAACATTTTTGTTTTCTTATTTTGATCATAACTCTCTCATACGAACTTGAAATTAAGTGATCCAAAAGCCAAAATGGTTGATCTTGAAGAGGGCTACAAACCCTAAGTATTTTCAGAGTCATTTGAATTCATGATTGTTCACAGCAAGCTGTTCTTCAGTCCGAGTTTCATTTTTGTATGTTAAACTTCTTCTTCTCACTTCAACTTTTGATATGCTCTTTAATCTTTCGATTTGATAGATGATTTATGTTTAGAATGATGTTAGAACATATTCTAGGGGTGGTTGATCATTTGGTAATTGAATTTTAGCTTTGTGATTTCTCTTGAACGTATATTTGCTAAACTTGATTAAACTTGAAATTGATTCTAGAAATGACATATGTGATGTGCTTTATGACATTTTCTAGGTTTAATTTCATGATCTAAGAATTAGGTTTTTAGTTTGATATATTGAATATTCATACCTTGTTCTTATTGATTCATATGCTTTGATTTCTAGATAGATTTTGTGATTGTGTGTTGAAACATATTCTAGAATATCTTTTAGCATGTTCATAGAGCTTGATTGATCATCTTGCTTTATTTGATTGTGTTTGCATCATTTGTAATACTTAGATCATTTCCTTGTAATAGGTTGAAGTCTCTTGCAAAGTGAGTGAAGCTTTATCTTGAGCAAGGAGTCTTTGCTAGGAATGAGTTCCGGATAGCCAAGCAAAAGTCTTAGCAAGGAGTTGTGTACTATGGATCGTTGAGCTTGGGTAGCTTGACTAGGATCCTGGTGATTTACATTGCTAAGCGAGGAAATCTTCCTAGAAGCTTGAGAGCCTTGGATAGGGAGTTGCTCTCTAGAGATGTATGACACATCTTGAATAGAGAGTAGGCTTTGTGAATCACTAGCCCGAGGGTTGATTAGGATTTGATAGCTTAAAGTGGATATCATAGTGTTGATAGCTTTGAGTGTGTAAGTCATTTTCATATAGTGAATTTGCTTTGCCGGTGGTTGTGGATTCAACCCGTGGATGTTTCCTCTTTGAGGTTTTACCACGTTAAAATAACTTGTGTCTCATTTTCGCTTTATATTTCTTTATCTTCCATATGTTCACTTGTATTGATTCTTTTGTATATTGATGATTCACATGTATTGATTCTTTCTATACAATTGCCATATCATTTCAAGTGTTCATTTCACTCTTATATTCCGCATTTTTGAATATTGAGGGAATTTCAATTTTCAATCAATAAGCTTTATAATTTTGTATATGTTGATAATGTAAAACTCTACTTTTACATGAACTAAAATTGTACTCTATGTTATATTAACATATTTAGATTTCAATTGCTTTCTTGTTTTGTAAGAATATGTATATTTTAAAATATGAAACTCAAATATTGATCTGAACACATGCCTTACATGTGTCTCCGAACCCAGTAATTAA
>OX940811.1:19411810-19615711 GCA_954870605.1 Acer campestre | reverse complement strand
GCCCTAGCCCTTGTAGTGCAAGCCAAAAATATGATCGGGCGAGATCCATTGGGATTGTATATTGGCGAGATTCTTGCCGAATCGAGCCTTTGTGCATTTATGGTGCTGTGATCTTGATTCCTCGTGGGAGTTTTTTCTTCAGATCTTCGTATTTATTACTGGATTTGTCAAATGTTGGATTGTAAGTGATTATTTTGCCTAGTATAAGGTCGAGCTTCACGGAGGATATACCGAAATATGAATTTATTAATGATATCTAGCGCTTGCTGGGGGCGAGTTTGGGCCAATTCGCCTAGTTGGTAGTTATCCGGCAAGCAGCTACTCTTAGTGGGTGAGTTGTTTCCATCTTGTTATTGTTATGCGTGGTCCATCGAGCTGACGTGGATATTTGGTCCCTTGAATCCCGAGTTTCAAGTTGACATGTGGAATCGAGTAAAATTAACCTAAACAATACCCCTAAATCTGCGAGGTGGACTTGTAGGCGAGCTGCCTCTTTTGGCGAGTTAGTAGCTTTGCGAAGTAGATTTATTAAAATCTTTGCATTTAATGCTGCATTAATGGTTCGTATGGCTTTGCTAGTCTTGATAACTCGGCTTTAAATATTAACCCTTCAAAACATTCGAATGACTTTACTAGCGTCTTTTCGTTTGACGTGACACCACTCCACTACCTCTCGATGTGTCATCACACCTCACAATTTTGATAAACCCTTGGTTCTTGTGCATTCCAAAAGACGAAGCTAACATTCTTGAAAGGACTTTGCATTCCGTCGTTTTTGGACTTTGTTTTGGGATTTATAAGAAGCGCATTGTGTCCCTAATTTCTTTTTACTTCATCTCTTTATGAATTTGTTGCAGTCTTAGATATTTGCTTATTTTCATCGACTGTACCCTTTCACTTTCTTTCCACACTTTTTAACACAATATGATCAGATCCGAAAAATCGTCGAAATTGAATGATCAAGGAGTAGTGGTAGATTTTGATGTCGATGAGAACAGGGTTAATCAGATGCGGTTTTCCTTGAGGGATTCTTGTGCCTTAGACTGCGAGACCAACGTGGTGACCTCGGTTGCTTTGGATGAATATCGCAAGTAGGGATGATAATGGGGCAGATTTGGGGCGGGGTGGCCTTCCCCTTACCCCGCCCCATTTATTTTTTAAGACCCCATCCCCACATAAAAGCCCACAATATATGGAGCGGAGTGGGGCGGGGAGGGGCGGGGTATGCTTTACCCATCCCCACCCATTTAGCCCATTTGCCCTATTGCCCCCATTTAACCCATTTATTAAAATAAGAAATATATAACCTAATGAATATGAAATAATATATAAAGTAATTCTAAAAAATTATTAAAAATCATCTCATAAACATTAAAAATAAACATAAATCTCACAACTAAACAAATAAATTAAATAATTTTTTAAATATAACATTAAAATAAAAAAAAATAAAGATTATATTTTAAGCGAAGCGGGGCAGGGCGGGGGTGGGGTGAAGATTATAAAACCAATCCACGCCTCATACCCATTGCGGGTTTTACTATCTATCCGCATCCCCACCCTATCCCCACCAAATTAAAACTCATCCTCACCCCATAAGTGAGGGTCCCCGTACCCGCGAGTTATTTTGCCATCCCTAATCGCAAGTATTACAAGATCTTAGACTCTGTCGAGTTTATATTGCTTGAGGGTCGTGCTGCTTAGAACCCATCGGAGGGGCTGTGGGTTTTTATGGGTCTTTGCTTGTCTGCGGTGTGACCCTACCCATTCAACCGTACATCGCCAGGTTTCTTTATGATGTAAAAGTCTCACCAACGCAATTGATGCCTAATAGGTATCGGCAGTTACTAAGTCTTTGGTCCCTATGGTAGACGGACAAGGAATCTATGCCTTCTGCTTGCGAGGTAGAGCATATCTTTGTTCTTAAGGGTTCTAATAGAGTTGGAGCGGAGAAGTTGTTGTTGTAAGGGCAAATCCTAAGCTAAAGCCCAGTAACATCGAGGTGGGGATCACCCCCAATAGAGAGGGGTTCTTATGTGGGTTCCCTGCTTCAAACAAATATTAAAAGAACATCTGGTTCTTCATAGCAGGATACTGGGGAAGAGAGGTCGCCCAGGACCCTACTATAGGTTATCCCGATAGGGTCATTCCAATGGGCGTTGGTGCTGTGCACGGCGACCCCCTTTGCTTCTTGTAGAATTCTTTTCCCTTGTCAATCTCAACCTTCCTTCATTGGTTGTTCCTCCCAAGCCTCCTGATCAGCCATTATTTGTATATATATTTTTATCCCTATTCCCTCTATCAATTGCTTGTTTCACGGGTTATTTAGGTATTTAATTTGTGTGTTTGGGTATTTTTCAGGTTATTGGTTCCAAAAGTTGTGTTTGGAGTATTTTAGAGAAATAATGTGATTTTGAAATATTGAAGGACTTAAATTGTAATTGTCACAAAGAAGGGCTTAAAGTGTAATTGTCATAAAAAGCTGTGCAATAATTATGAATAGCTGTGCCTTACACAATGTTAATGCAAGCTATGCATAGCTTGTAGTAGCTATGCAAACTGTTATGCCTTACACATAAGGATGGCAACGGGGCGGGTTGGGGAACCATCCCCATCCCCATCCCCGTCCCCTTCCCCATCCCATTATTAAGAGTAGCAAGGCCGGGAGCGGGAATTCCCCATTGGAGAGGCCTTCCCCATACCCGCCCCATTCCTCTTCTAATATAACTATACATTTAAAATTAGTGCTGAATCTCTCTTCTATAATTGTCTTTCTCTAAGTTTCCATGGACCATGATTTCTAATTGGGTTCTTCTGTAAACAGTCAAATATTCTGGTTGGGGGATTTGAATTATCGTCTGAATATGTTGGACGCTGAGGTGCAGAAGCTTGTTGCTCTGAAGCGCTGGAATGAACTTGTCAACAGTGATCAGGTGAGACTAACTATGCTACAATTATTTTCAGCCTTTTTCATGTTAAAGATGTTGCTTTTAATTATTTTTCAAAATTTTGTGAAAAAAAAATGCTTATATTTTATAGAAAGAATGTTTAAATTGCTGCATGTTGTGTGGTAGCTAATCAAATGATTTTAAATGATTTGAATATTATATATTATATTATAAATATATATGTATAATATATATATATATATATATCGGGGCGGGGAGTGCTTCCCCCGTCCCCGCCCCGCTTCACCTTTGGGGATAAGATTTTGTCCCCATCCTCGTCCCCATCCCCGTCCTCGAATATTATCCCCCATCCCTGCTCCATTCAGGGCTGGGCCCCGGCCATGTGAGAATATTGCCATCTCTACTTACACAACGGTGCAAATAGGGATGGCAAAATAACCTACGGGTACGGGGCCCATAGGGACATGTACTTATGGGGTGGGGATGAGTTTTAATTTGATGGGGATGGGGCGGGGGTGATGATAGATAGTAAAACCCGCATTGGGTATAGGGCGGGGATGGATTTTATAGTCTCCACCCCGCCCTGCCCCTTCCCATTTAAAATATAACCTTTATATATATAGCTTTTTTTCTTTTAATGTTATATTTAAAAATTATTTAATTTATTTGTTTAGTTGTGAGATTTATGTTCATTTTTAATGTTTATGAGATTATTTTCAATAATTTTTTAGAATTACTTTATATATTATTTCATTTTCATTAGGTTATATATTTATTATTTTAATAAATAATTTTGATGAATGGTGTAAGATCCTAGATCTGTGTTGGCTTGATTCCACTGCAAAACACTCTTTATTTGTAATGGTTAGTTACTTAGGTGGTTCTTGATGAAAGATGCTTCTAAGGAGTAAAACAACTTCTCATGCAAATATCGTCTTCAAGAGGAAAAGCGCGTACTTGGATGCTAAGGTATCCTGATACTTCTTCCTCTGGCAAGGCATAAACGCACACATATACAATTCATACATGTGTGTCCCTACATCGTTGTGCTACATTTAGTATAACACATTCACACATTTATTGAAGTATGCACATACAATAATCTCATATTGACAAACGTTGTAGAATTGCATGTTCTAGGACTATCTTTAGGAAATAGCATACTTGTGTGACTTTGTGTTTATTTGTTTGTGTTTCATTTATTTTGGACTTAAACATGATCTCATATGATTCCTTATTGAGTTCCAGTCGTTTCGATTACTCATTCATTAGGTTTCAAGTCCAAACTAGGAAACTGCACTACTTTACGTTCTCATACGTTATGTTGTCTTCATCGTCGTATACCGAGTTGAATTCTCAACCTTTTGTCAAAGTTTTATAGTCTTCCTTATGCATGAGAGAGTCACGGTTCGTAGTTTGAAGACAGATTAGAATTTAGAGTTTAGATTCCCAAATACGGTTGAAGAATGAGAGAGAAGCGCAAGAGAGGCTTGAAATGGCCAAAGGCCATTTTGTGGGGGAGCCCATGAGGGTGCATGAGGCTCACGGCCCGGGCATCCCTCTGCCCTGTGAGGCTCACGCGCCTCACATGGGGAGGGTGATGTGTCCTCCTTTGATTGGCCACTGAAACTCCCTCCTTCTCTCTTTTAAATATTCTCCTCCTTCCCTCCAAACATGTGTGAAGAAAAATTTGAAAAAAGATAGAGCAGAAAATTTCATCAAGTTTTTGATTTCTTGTTTTGATCATATCTTTCTCATTTGAACTCCAAATCAAGTTATTCAAAAGCCAAAAATGTTGGTCTTGAAGAGTGGAACAAAACCCAAGCATTTTCAGAACCAAATGATGTCGTGATTTTGAGCAGTGAACATTTCCCTTATAAGGTACCATATGGCCGGAATTTGGTTTTAACCTGCCAACGGGATTTCAGGCGTGGCTCCCCCCAATGTATTGAATAATTGAGCCATGATTAACTGGAGCCGACGCTAAGTCAGTGTCACGTAGGGCTTTGCTTCTTCATGCTGAGTTAGGAATAGATCTTGGCCTGCATACGGTTGATTATTGCTCCCATGTTCAGTGTGGTCCGTGGTGGTGGAGGCGGATTTGAGCCTATGGGTGGTTAGTTATCATCGTTCTGACTCATCTTATTGGTTGAAAATGGTTATTGTTTCCTTCAAAGGTTCAACTCCCCCTCCTTTTAGCACCAATTATTGAAATTCTAGGAAATCTAGTCAGTGGTAGCCTATGAAATGAGATCAAGTCGCCTCTCCGATAAGTGTGTAAAAGTTGATGAATGGACAACAGATAATAGATGAGTACATAAATAATAAAGAAAAAGTATTTTTACATGGAAAGACCTTAATACAGGAAAAAACCACGGTCGTTGTAGCAACATATAAGAGATTTCACTATGTAAACGATAATTGTGATTACAAGTGATGAATTGCTTGTGTTTGCTCTTGTTATTCTCCATATTTCTACTTGATACATGTGCTTATATAGGGGTTAGAGTGTTGCCCTAGCCCTTGTAGTGCAAGCTAGAAATATGATCAAGAGAGATCCCAGGGGGATCGTATCTTGGTGAGATTCTTGGCGAATCGAGTCTTTATACATTTATGGTGCTATGATCTTCATTCCTTGTGGGAGTTTTTTCTTCAGATATTAATATTTATTGTTGGATTTATCAACTGCTAGATCATAGGTGTTTGCCTTGCCTAGTATAAGATCGAGCTTCACGAAGGATATACTGAAATCTCATTTTATTAATAATATCTCAAGCTTGCTATGGGGCGAGTTCGGGCCAATTCACCTATTTGGTAGTTATCCAATGAGCAGCTATTCTTAGCGGGCGAGTTGTTTCCATCTTGCTATTTTCGTGCGTGGTCCGTTGAGTTGACGTGGATATTTGGTACCTTGAATCCTGGGTTTCAAGTTGACGTGTGGAATCGAGTAAAATTAACCCAAACATGCTGTTTTTGGTGTGGTGTGGTGCTGTGACAGAGTTTGGATCCAAATTGCGACAAATTTTGATTCGTTTTATGTCAAAAGAATAGAATAAATTATGAATATTTGTTTTCTCATTCATATCTTGCTGTACAATTCTGCTCGCATATATGTACAACTTGGTAACACAAAAAGGAAAGAAATACAGAGCAATCAAGACAATAAATAAAAAATCAATCAAGCTTATTTACTAGCCTATTTAAACAAAAATCACATTAAAGGAGAGTTAACACTCTGCTGATTTTCCTGTTGATATCTCCGACATTTTACAACACAGCATCGACGAATTATCTAGTGTTTCATCAAACAAATTTTGTTCCACAAGATATTAGTAAATCTTCTAGCAATTTATTTTTTTAAATACTTTTTACTGTTTATTCACCTTAATGAATTGATAGCACAGGTCACCAATTTGCAGGTTAGACATAACTCTAGTCTAGTTTTGGCATACACACTAGTCCGGTTTGATTTGTCCTCCATCTTTCTGGTGTGATATCAGATTTGTAAACGCCTTCTCCAACTACTAAGATCCTTGATGTGCCTTAAATTTATCAGATGGGTCCAGCCCAATTAGCCTAGCAATATAGGCCTAGTCAAAGCCATCTGAAAATTCAGCCAATGACAAGTCAAGCAAAGCCTAACTCAGAAGGCAATTGATGCGGTGCCATTCAGTAAATATTAAAAAAATCAAGTAATATAAAACCAGGATTTGAATGGACTCTTTTGTGAGATTAGATTTAGATTTAGCTGATGAGATATATTGTCATTGTTTACAAAGTCTTAAATTCAAATCTGGCTCGTACTAGAGTGGCGAGAGAGGTTGATTTATCTTCTATAGAATCTGATGGATATTTTTGTTTTTAAAAACAAAAAATAGCCGTAATGTTGTTTGTTTACTGATTTCTGGTGTTTTAAAATTTATAGCTAAAAAGTTGAAAACAACAATTTAATATTTTCAATCGTTTTCAAAATAGGTTTTTAAAACAAACCACAATTTTTCCTTCCAAATAACTATTTTACTAATTTTTAAAAACGATATCAAACACATGATATCGTTTTCTGTTTTAAAAACTATTTTCAAAAAACAATACCAAAAACATTACGTTTTAACTTTTAATAAACAAGATTTTCATTTTTAAAAATTGTTTTCAAAAATACTATTTTTAAAACAATACCAAACACCACAATATATATATATATATATATATATAATCAGGTTTAGTAAAATTGTTGGTATTATAAGCCACTGGATTAGATTTATGAAATGAATATATCAAAGGATCTTTAATATCTTTTATTCTGTAAATAATCATATGAATTCTTTTTGTTTAAAATTTTATTTTAATGACATAGGGCAGTAGGTACGCCACGGCAAGAAAGGGTATATTCGTTAATGTATTTTTGTTTTATATATTTTCAATAGAAAATGAGATTTTTTTTTTATTTTTTTTTTTGAAATATTAGAATAATTTGGGGTTTTATGGGAGAGGGGAGAGACTTAAACCCATAACCTCTTGGGATAAGTGTGAGGGGAATACCACTTAGCCAACCTTGAAAATTAATTTTTATGTTTTTAGGGGCTTAAAAAGATGAAAACGTGTATGATGACACTATTATAACATGTATTTAATGAAATTGTTTAAAAACATAATTTAGTCTTTTAATAAAAAAGCACAATCTAGTCCAATATTAATTTATGTTTCATTGAATACAACATAATATTAATTTAGTCCAATCCAATCACATCTATCACATCTCATCTCAATCTCATTTCAATCCTATACAATCCCATAAAATAAGCAAATCAAATTCCGTGCACCAAACGGACCTCTGAGTTAATTTTGTATCCAATTACAATGAACAATGATATTTGTACTCTTGAAAAACAGTAAATACACCTTTTATTGTATGTACACCCTATTAAATATTTTAAAATTTGTAAGCATCCCACATATTACAAATATACATATCTCTATATATAAACGGATTACAAATTGCAACATAATTATATATTAAAAAAAAAACAAATTACAAAACAATTAAAATAAGAACAAATTAAAAGCATGAGAGGTGCGGTTCCTTCCAGAAATTAATTTAATTTTTAATTTATTTTAGTTATTTAATATTTTCAATGTTAAATAATCATTATTTGAATTTTTAATCAAACAGTTAATATCTCAATTAAAAGATACTACTGTATATATGTTTGTTAATGCTCAAAATGTTGAATATTGTAATAATATGATATATATAGGTTGTATTTACAATTACTTAATTATTTATATAATGCTATGTAAGGACAATATTGGAATTTAAAAAATTACTAATTTGGGGTGTATATACAGTTTTAGAGAGGTGCCAATATCGCCACTTAATACAATTTCCGATCTAATCCAGTTGTAAAATACTTAAATCTGATTCAATCCAGTAAATTGGATTCATGTGAAGCCATTCTCAATATATAAAATTTAAAGCATTCCTAAAATTAACAATATCAAATAATTCATTCTCACAGAACTTCAAATAAAATTAACAAACTAATAATTAACATAATATATATATAATTATAAACTTTAAAGTTAAATTTTTTCAACAAATTTTACATTAAACATAAGTTCCAAACATAAATATAAATAAAATCTTTCAAAATTTTAAAATAAAAATAAAACTATCTATCATAACCAAAGCCGGATCTAGCTATGTGCAAGGAGGTAATGTTGGAATTTTGAAATTAAGTTGATTTGGGGTTGATTTGGGGTGCACATTCAAATTTTGAGGGTGTAAATATCATCACTCTTCCTTTTCAAACAAAAAGATCCACACATCTAATTGCCTCAAATGTTCACTAACTTGTGCTAGCCCAGCCCATTCAGATTTAAAAAAAAAAAAAAAATTATGGGTTAATTGCACTAAAGTAATCTGTATTTAATTTTTAAAGCAAAATATCTTTAAGTTTGAGAAAATCAACATAAACATACCCTACAGGTAAATTAGAATATCATTAGTTCATAATAGCATAAAGGTAATTTGGTAATTTTATTTATCTATTTAAAATTAATTATTTATACAACAAATAATTAAAACAAAAAATAGACAGAAGAGATCGCCTCCATCCATTAATATAATATGGATGGAGGATCTACTCTATTATTTAATAAAAATGAATAAAAACAAAAAATAAGGACGCGCCCTATAAGCATTTTTCACTTCCTATTTTTCGAAAATAAAAACAGTATTTTTTATTTTAGTTTTGAATTTTGAAAACTTGTCTGGTTGAATATGTTGAAAGCTATATTTTGAAAATAAAAATGGTAAAAACACGTCTTGTAAAAATTTGCACTTTTTTTTTTTTTTTTGACATTATAACCTAAAATTATAGAACATTGTGATTAAATATTTGGTCAATGTAATTTTTTTATTGTAACTCATAAATCAATAACAAATAATAATAAATTAATCGATCATTCAACACTAAACCCATAATTTATAAATTAATATAAATTATATATTTTTTTATAAATAACAATAATAAATTTAATAAATAATAACAATTATTAATAAATAGCCCAAACAAAATAAAATAAAATGGGGTAGTATCCATATTATTTGAGTAGTAATATATAACTCAAAATTCAATCCAAATGATATGGTATTACCGTACTATACAAATCATGCAATAATATGGTAAAGTTAAATTACTTGACACGTAATTCACTTTGGTTTTTGAGTTAGATTTTTTTTTTAGGTTCTATAGCATTACTGATTTTATTTTAACTATAACAATATTTTGCATTATCATTTTTTTCAATTAACCAAAAATCAATTCAAATACGCTAATTTAAATCATTTTGTCTTTTTATTAGAAACACACACACACATATATATATATATATATACTTTTAAAAAAAAAAAAATTAAAAACACACACATATATATATATTGAAATATTATAATAATTCGAGATTTTTTGCATAGGAAGTTGCTTTTCTTCTTTGAAGTTCATTTCAACCAAGAATCACCTAAGCAATTAACCATTACAAATAAAGAAAGATTTTCAATGGAATCAAGTCAATACAAATCTAAAACCTTACAATGATATATATATATATATCACACACACACACACACACATATGTATATATATTTAAAGAAACTAAAAACACACACACGCTCACACACACACACACACATATATATATATATTGAAATATTATTATAATTCGAGATTTTTTGTATGAGAAGTTGCTTTTCTCATTTGAAACTCATTTCAAGCAAAAATCACGTAAGCAACTAACCGTTACAAATAAAGAGAGAACTTTACAATTATATATATATATATAGGGGGCAGGATCCATGACCCCATTTTTTTACACAATTTTTGACATAACTTCTTGGTCATTAGATCTTGCTTCATTGAATGGATAGGATTTAATCTCTTTTATCTTTACTTATTAAATGCAATCATTGTCTCTTACATATTTAATATTTTATATGTCCACAATATTATTATTTTATTAAATTCTCTCACCTTATTTAATTTTATGTCTTTTCTTTCTTTTTTTTTCTTTTTTTTTTCCTTTAAACTTTTTTTTTATATTTATTACTTTACCCTAAACCAGAACATCATCGACCTGACTTTCACTCTCACTTTTTAGTCTTTAAAATCCTTTTTTTTTTTTTTTTACTATTCTTATTTCTTAATTTACTTCATCTAAAACCAGAAATTTCTTACTAGTCACCTCATTTGAACCCAATCTAGTCTTAAATGAAGATCTTGTCCAAATCCAAAATCATTTTTGTCGACCATAATCTTCATAGTAATTTCTAGCTTCATCCATTGTTCCAAAAAAAAAAAAAAAACATCCCTACATCTAATGTTTTTAAGTCTCCTGCATTCTTTTTTGCACTACTTGTTTCACCAATATTTTCTTGAGTTGTGTCAACAACCCTAAATAAAATTCAAAATATAAAATAAATCATGGTAATACAATAATACAATAATTTAAATGAATTTTTTTTTTTTTAGATTTTTTTTTTAATGTTAATAATTTATCCAAACATATGGAAAACAATTCTTAGAAATTACTTTGGTGTGATTACTGTATATAGATTTAACTATCATAAAATCGATTTACAAAAAATAGATATCATCACATGGATTTTGATAAGAAGAAAGGTAAACTAAATCAATTTTTTTCCAAGGCAAAAAATTTAAAAAGAAATCTCACATGTCAAATCTTACAAAGAAAATCTTAACAAGATTGTAATATCCTTATATAAACAATTCCTAAAAAACCAAATTTTTTGTTCTTTCAATCTTTCTTTTTTTATCATTGTTAACTAGAAAACAAGAAGATACAATATAACAAAAACAATTAAATAAATATAAAAATTTGAAGAACAGAAAAAAAATACCGTAGATAAACCAAGAGTGAAAGTTTGATGATATTCTGATTTCAGGTAAAGTAAAAAAAATGTGTAAAGGAAAAAATAAAAAAAAATTAAAGACAAAATTAAATAAAGTGGGAGAATTAAATAAAATAATAAAATTTTGGAGAGATAAAGTATTAAACAGGTGAGAGACAATGACTACATTTAATAAGTAAAGATAAAAGAGATTAAATCCTATCCATTCAATGAAGCAAGATCCAATGACCAAGAAATTGTGTCAAAAATTGCGTAAAAAAATGGGGCCATGGATCCTGCCCCTATATATAGTCTTTCTATTATCAGTTTAAACTGATATAAAATATATTAGTTCCTTGCACAATTTTTGAAGGATCGGGGGACACAATTTTTGACATGATTTTATAGCCATTAGATTTATAAGATTTGAATGGCTTAGATTTAATATATATATATATATATATATCCTACTCATTTATCTATTTTTATTTTATTTTATTTTCTATCTCCTATCATAAAATCACTTTCCTCAATATTTTTTAAAAAATCATTTTTCTAATTAATTAAATCTAATTAATATTTCTTATTCCTCTCTCTTGCATTTTTTTTTTCATCTTTACTGTTCATTTTATTTCTCTCTCTTGTGGTATATAACTTTACTTTCTACCATTGCTACAAGCGTACAACAACAGTGCAAAAATTGATTTCTCAGTTTAAGACATGGAATAAAACAATGATAAATAAATAAATAAAAAGACATAAATATATAAGGAATCTAGGACTGTATAAACGATTCATCTTGACATCGTAATAACTTTGAAAAAATAAATCATAAACAAAGGATAATTCATATATACTGTCATCCATGTCTTGAGTAACGGTTTACTCATATTGAACTCGTTAAGTTTCTTTTCAATTGTCTTCTAAATCCTAACCCCTTTTGAATTTGTCACTCCATAGAAGATTTATCGTGTGAGTATTTAAAGAGAAGAAAAACGTGAGAGACAAGGGAGAAGATAAAACTAATAGTGAGGATAAAAAAATAAAAATAAAAAATAAAAAATAAAAAAAGACTAACAATGAGGGAAAAAAACGCAAGAGAGAGGAAGAGAAAATATTATTTTGATTTCATTAGGAAAGTCAATTTATGATAGATGAGAGAGAAAATAAAATAAATTAATGATAGATAAATGATTAGGAAATAAAAATTAAATAAATTTATTAAATCTAAGTCATTTAAATCTTATACATCCAATGACTATAAAATCGTGTCAAATATTGTGTCAAAAATTATGTCCCCCGATCCCTCCCCATATATATATATATATATCACACACACACACACACACACACACACACACACACACACACACACACACACACACATATATATATATATATATTTAAAGAACTTAAACACACACACACACACACTCACACATATTTGAAATATTATAATAATTCAAGATTTTTTGTATGAGAAGTTGCTTTTCTCATTTGAAGCTCATTTCAACCAAGAATCACCTAAGCAACTAAGTATTACAAATAAAGAGAGTTTTACAATGGAATTAAGTTAATACAAATTTAAAACCTTACAATTATATATATAGTCTTTCTATTGTTAGTTCGAACTGATATAAAATATATCAGTTCCTTGCATGTGGACTAGTGGATTTAAAAAAAAATACTTTGACAAGTGTAGAAAGCCAAGTCAAAGAATTTAAATCCAATAGCTCACATGCAAGGAACTGATATATTTTATATAAGTTCGAACTGATAATAGAAAAACGATATATATATATATATGTGTGTGTGTATATATATAAAAGATATATTTAATTAATTATAGAGTTTTTGTGTTCATGGAGTTGGGAGAGTGATTTTCCATATTTGCTTTCAAAGCTGATAGTTGATGATGTTAAGGCTATGTTTGAGGTTGCTTTTGTTTGAGAAATCTCAAATTTTAAGCAAAAAGGTGTTTTGTAAATTTCTCAAAAGTAGCTTATTGTACAATTTGCTCCACAAATAATCAGTTTTAGAGAAGTTAGTTGGGTTGCTTTGAAAGCTGATTATTTGAGAAATTAACTTACTACTTATTTAATGTCCATAATACCCTCACTAATTTAAGAAAAAGACGATAATGCCTTCATATTTAGTAATTTTTTTTAATAAAAAAAAAACTGAAATTGTGAGTGATTAAAATTTAAATTCTACAAAATAAAAATATAATTATTTTTTAATTAAATATTTAATAAATAATTTGAAAATGGTGAGATGCAACCATGGTAGCCATCGTGGTTGTGGGCCACCACCATAAATAATTTCAGGAGGAGAATTGGCTTCATCCGATGACGTCGATGTTGCTGAAGTAAGCCAATTCTCCTCTAGCACGGAGGAGGCAAAAGGGCTCCTTCGTTTTTGGGATTGAGATTGTGAGATTTCACAGATCCATGATTTTATTGATTTCATCAATTCTCCTCCATCCATTGAGGAGGAAGGACCTCCTCCATTATGCAATGAAAATGTGATGGATGGTAGTAACGCGCCACCTTGTCTTTTGTGACGGACGAAACTTCCAGATCTGAAAGTGACTTCTAAACCGGAGCATGTTGGGATTTATGCCCTAAAGCTTATAATTTGTAAATGTTATAAATTTAATAATAAAAGAAGTGGTTATTTTATTCAAATATATTAATTCATACGTTTATATTATATATATATATATGCAAACATCCAAGATTGCTATATGTAATCTCAAACTCAGTATATGAATGTCATATATAGGGGAATTCAGTTTGAGACATGCAATCTAAATATTCCGTAGAAAGCAAATAAAGCTACGTACTTTATTTACAACTACGGTCCATTCTGTATTGTACGGTAGTCTTATCTTAGACTACTCATATGGTGTTATGATAATGGAGGCACCCTTATACAATGTGATCATATAGAACTGGGCCACGATCTATATAAATCTATCACTAAGATCCGTTAGTTGAAAAGATTCATATATATATATATATATCAATTAATGATGGTTATATATGGGTGATCCAAATCCTGAGTGTCTTAGAGACTCCTTCAAGTTAGATCGTAGTTTTTGATTTACCATGAGTGATATCAAAATAGCATTCTCGATCAATATCACTGTAACTTGAAATCACGGTTTGGCTTGTGGTTGGGAAGGTATGCACACAATAGTGGAATCCACTTCTTCTTGCAAGAAGTAGATAAGTAGTTCCCTTGAGGGTTGATTCAGGGCTTGAACGATTAAGAGCATTCTCCTTCTTCCGTAAAGGAATGGAGGATATATTCATTCAAGAGAATCAATGGTACTTAAAAGAAAAGATATAATCAGAGAGGTATAACAGACTCTATGACCTAGCTCTAATTATGAACTACTTGTGGAGGATCATACCATATGTAATAGTTATATCGATTGACATTGATAATCGATTATTACCAATTTTTTCGATTAGTCAAAATTAATCACAATTAACCCATTTCAACAAACAATAAAAATGAAGTAAAAGTGCGGAATTTAAAGAACACTTAATTTTTACGTGAAAACCTTTAACTAGGAAAAACCACGGACTGATATGTGCGCCACACACGATCCTCGAATCCACTATATGTAATGGTGTTTACAACCTAGGTTGACCACGTCAAACCCTACATGGTCATTAACCCACCACTACTACCCGCATGCCTTTTATAGTGAACCTAGACCAGCCCTAGACAATCTCTATATGAAGAGAAGGTTACACTCTCAAGTGAGCACCTCATAATCTACCCATAGGCCTTTTATAAAGGAGCTAGTACAATACTTATGCAACTTCACCTAGAAGCCACAAGACTTTGATTCTTGAAGAGAATTAAAAGTCTAATTGTATATCACTATGATGCACAAATGCAATGAGTGCTAGACTAAACACTATATGCTTAACTAGATGTTATAATGCAAATCAATATCCTAGTTATCAATAAAGCCTTCATGCACATACATGAGGTCTCAATTAGTTGTGAGAGATTTCTAACAACCTAATTGTCAACAAACAAAGCCAAGTCAACACAAGTTGTCAATAATCACGGCAAGGACTAAAAACATGCAATTAACAAATGCAATCAAGGAGTCCTAATCAATAATGTCTAAATGCAAATCATATAGACTTAGCTAGAGGGCAAAATAGTCCTAAATGCTAGCTATCGTAATCAACGCATCTCAACCAATAAACTAAGACTCAAACATGTTATAAACAACATTAATTAAGGAGTCAAGCATTTAATCAAAAGATAAATGCTAAATCTAGGCAAACATTTTAGAAAGATGAAACAAGAAGTTCTAGAACATGTAAAGATTACCTAGTCAAGGAAAACAACAAGACTCATGCTTGGATGATGCTAGGATGATGCTAGATGCTCATAGGAAGGTGTTTGGTTGAGTAAAGATGAGTTATTGGGAGCTTCTCTCTCTAGGATATGGCTTTTTCTCACTTATATCAGTTTTTGAGCTCACAAAAATGAGCTAGGAAGAAGAAGATGTATAAATATTAGCCCTAGATGAAGTGACGACGTTTTGTAAAAGTGTCCAAAAATGGGGAGATTTTGCACCTTAATTCTGCTGCCAGTGCCCGCAAAATCAAGGGTGCAGAAATACCAACTGACGCACTAGTCTGACATCGACGCCCTAAATCGGCTGCCCCTAAACGCAGAAACCCATCACAATGCACAGCTTAATATTTGAGTGCACCGAAACATGACCAAATGACATTGAAACTTTTTGAATGATATATCGTTGGAAAGGTATGGAAGTTTAATTTCTACTCTAATTTATGGAATGACATTTCAATGTTGGTAGAAAAAGTTACGGTCAATTGAGTGACCAAGGGTCAGATTCAGATAACAGCTGTGATGCCCTATTTTAGTGGTCACTTTGGAGATTTCAAAACCAATCCAAACGGTCATGAAATATTACGAATAATATACCGTTGGAAAAGTATGGGTGTGTAGTTTGTTTAGAAATTTACAAAACTCAATTTCAATCTTTTCATAAAAAGTTATAGTCATAAGACCTTACAAAGGTCAGTTTTGAAAAACATTTAAATCATTGAAATCCAATCTCTTGAAACTATACACTTTACTGCAAATAACCAAATCGAATCTAGCACTTATTCAAGAGAAGAATGAGACATTCTCAAGTGGTCAACCATCATGCTAAGACATGCACATCCATCGTGCAAGCGTGGATGTTTCCGATCATACAAACGGAAACGAATTACACCACACTTAAGACTAACATGAAGTGCCAGTGTGGTTGTGAGAATAACATGAATGGAAATAAATGGAATCATGAATAATCACCAAGCATGTGACACACAACAAATATGCAAGATATGAAAATGCATTAGTGTGATGATAAAACATATAAGCACACAATTAAAATAGACACAAAAGCAATCATAAAAAATACAATATGAAAATGTGTGTGTGTGCAACTAAATCTCTTCAAGAGGCAAGTCAAGTGATTATCTTTCACTCTTGCTCTTGAAGTTACGTTGGGAAGTCTGGAAGCTTACCAATTACGATAACCTAAGCTACCATTACACACCAATCCCAATGTGGTTTGTCATGAAATAAGCCAATAAAAAATGAGGCACTTACAATCTCCCCCCTTTGGCTATTTCATAGCAAAACAACCACTCACAAAATAATCCTCACAAAACACAAAATAAAGCTATTGGTCAACAAACGTGTATTCTATGTTACAATGAGAGAAACCTAAGAATCTAAGTCTTCAAGGTCTTCAATCTCTTCGTAGATCATCATACCTATACACAATAGCGAGAAAGCACTTTTACAAGAACAAGTGCATGTGAGATGAACAAACATAAAAGGCATTTGCACTCAATAAAGTAATACAAAATAATGCAAGTGCAATGCTCCCCTTAAAAGGTTACCCTCTCTCAAACTTCTCCCAAAAGCTACTAGCACAAAATGCATTTATATAATCATATAAACGAACTTTATGTAACTCAAGTAATTCAGAGAGATTCAAAGAGTTTTATTTTTTTAAAAAGAAAATGTGTGACAAAGATGTTTTGCATGCAAGACATGTTGCATTCAAGTTCAAAATCAATGGTATTTGGCAAAGCAAACATCAAAATGGTTTCTAAGAAAATTTAAACCCATTTGTAACCTTTTGTCATAAATAAGCAAGATATAGTTTTTAAGCATTTCAATTTAAAGAGCAACTATATCCAACTTTATAAGCAAAACAAGACATGAGCGACTTTGCACCCTATTTGATTTTTCCAGGTGAGATACCTGTATGATAGTAGCCTTGTTCTACCAATTAAGAAAGAGAGACTTTGGATTTTATGATCATTATTTATTTGTGTCTCAATATTGCTTTTGCACACATGATTTGTATATCAAGCAATCAAAAACATTTCATGCATATCATTTTAAGCATGTCATAAAATTCTTATATCATGAAGATAAATTATGGGTCATTCATATGTGCTTTCCCAAATAATTCTCCTAGTCCAAAAATGCATGTTTTAGCTTAAATATAACATGGATTGCAAGTAAAGCAATGATGCACACTTATTATGAAAAAAGAACATATAAGCATATATGTGCAACCAACAATCTCAAGCAATTATCAAAAGAATATAATTTTAATCAACTTTTTGCACATGGAAAATCATGCAAGTTTGCTCTGTTTGCTTGAGCTTCCCTCATAGGGTCAATTCCAACCAAGTCAAAAGGAGGCATGAGCCCCTATAGACTTACCAAGTTCATTGGACCTTGTAGTATCTACGGGTATCACATTGACACAATGGCAAGTAGGTTCATTCTTTCTAACCCACATAGGTTCCACTTCATCATTTCTAGTGGTCATAGACATGTTTCTAAGTTCCCTAGGTTCATGCCAACTTGCCCTCTTTTTCAACCGTTTTTCTTTCATGCTCTTTACTCTACACCTCTTAATGTATTGAGAGCAATTTGGTTTTAAGTGACCAATCATACCACAAAAATGATAAGTAGGTACAAAGTAAGAATTTATACCATTGCATTGTGATCTCATCGAGGCATTGCCATGTTGATGAGGTTGTCTTTGTTGGTGCATTGGTTTGCTTCTTTTTGGAGCCTGAGCCGATTAGTGGCACCTTTGTGGTGTAGCTTGTTAATGTGGTTGAGCCGGCTGAATATGCTTCCTTGGTTGTGCAAGGCTTAGGTGTTGAGCTCTTGAATGTTGAAATTGAGCTTTACCCTTTGTGTAGGGAAAAATACATGCGGCGGAAGCGAAAAAAGAGTTTAGTATAGTTTAAATTTTTTCCATATTTTGAACCTTAACCCTCTAATTAATTAACATATAATACTAAAGATATCATACCTTTGTCGCGTGATCCGATTGACATTGCGTCGATGGTAATCCACAAGATCTTCCAATCCAATCACGAACGTGAACCACCTAGAAGCGTGGTCTTCCTTCTCTTTGAATTGTGTACATGAGGATGGATTAACAAATTTTTTTCCTTTTCGTTAGTCACAGCAAGTTCCAAGAGACAACAAAGAATGTTCCGGTCACTTTTGAATTCACAATCGTTAGATCGAAACTCACGTGAACTTTATTCGAAATTGTACACAAAACCTTTTGATGTAAAAGTAACTAGTGCACTATCGAAATAAGAACAAACTTTTCTCTCTATTCCTCTTGGCCGAAAATCACACTAGTCTAAGAGTTGGATTTTATTTTTCTATAGCAAAAGAAAAAACTATCAAGTCCAAGACCTAGGGTTTAGCGAATCCAAAGTTACAAAATAAATGGTGGCCGAATCCATAATTACAAAAACTATGGTACCGAATTCTTTCCCAAAACTATGGTTCCGAATCCTTTTTTTCCAAAAAAACTATGGTTCCGAATTCTATCTTGTGTTAATAAGGTGGTGACCGAAATCCTCTACAAAAAAGGATTTTATGTTTCCACAAAAGACTTCTTTCAATCTTTTAGAATTCAAACTCTAATCTAACTCTTTAATGTATTTGTGACTATATAAAAGATTTCCTAATTTGAATAGATAAATAAATCCCTTATTTATTTACTTACCAAATAAAGTCTTTTATATTTAATATACTAATATCAATAGTATAACACTAAGAAACATATTTCCTAGTCAGAAAAAGATTTTGATTCTTAATTAAATAATCAATCAATCAATTAATTAATTTTCATTTAATCAAATAAAAAAATAAAATAATACATTAGACTTTTATATAAGCCTTACCGCCCCATACACAAAGATAGACCCATGTATTATTTTTCATTTTATTAAATCCATTGGACCTTTAATAAAAAGCCCACATGTGAACTAGACTCATTCTTACTAAAAGAAATAAGCCCACATGTCTTTCACTAATATATTAATATAATTTAACATCCCATTAAATAAATAATGTGAAAATTATATTCTTAATATATTAAATACAATTCTAGATGGACACATAATCAGTCCGGTAGAATATATCAAGTGATCCATGCAAGTCCGTGTGGAATGGAGATCTTGGCGGGCCTATCTAAATTTAAGCTCCAATAGACATAACCCAAGCACAATCAACAAATGATTCACTTAGATTCAATCTATTAATTTTAGTTCATTCCACTAAAGAACTAAAATTGCACTCTTAAATAAAGATGGAATAAGTAAATGATTCTCATTCATACCCTACACAATCTTATAGGACATAGTGAATCCTCATGAAGAATATCAGTAATCACCAAGAGCTCATAGACCGCCTATAGCTCTTCAAGTTACCATATTTACTCATATGACCACACTTTGAACTTTGATATATATTATGACTTGTCCAGAAGTCATCTTTCAATAGTCACTATTGAAAACTCAACGTTAAGATTTAATATCCAAAATCTCAAAACATTCATTTGATGATATTCTACTCACATTTAATAAATGGAGCCACAATGTCCATATCTATAAATGAAGTCTTTTATCGATTAGCAACTGAATACTACCAAACTATCGATGATAGACTATGCTATATAATTGTACTCACTGATAGCTCAAATGATAACACTTGTAACCATAAGTCCATCATTTATCTCAAGATTAAGATAGACTATCTGATTGTCCTGATAATGAAAAGACTTTTATCTATTGACGGTTCTAGATAAAGTATTTCATTGTGATCCAGTTCAATGCACCCAGTGCACTAGATTCTTTTACTCGAAGACCCTTCGATGATTTTAGACTCATCATAACACATTTGATCCCACTCAAATGCTAGCAAAAGAATTTTACAACTTTAACAAGATAAAGGTGCTCAACTTTTAACTTAAGTTGTGAATGTTATTCAAGACTAACTAAAAAATTGTGTCTACCTCATACATATCCAGATGTACGAACAATTCTTCTTTTCTCATAGTCTTTTGACCTTATGATTATTTACTTTGACAATTATAATTATAAATGCTATAAGATTTTGTTATAACAGAAATCACTTTATTAATATGATAAGATTGTCAAATACAATATTATACTCTTGCTATTGAGCATAATCCTAACAATCTCCCACTTGCGCTATCGCAAATGTATCATATCTCTCATTCCTATGTTCTCTAGATGCCCATCAGAACTCTTCTGTGGTAGAGCCTTTGTGAATGGATCTGCTAGATTTTCTACTGACGCGATTTTGGTAATCGTCACGTTACCCCTACGCGCAATCTCCCTAAGAAGATGATACTTCCTTTCAATGTGTTTTCCTCTCTTATGACTTCTTGGTTCTCTCAAATTAGACACTGCTCTACTGTTATCACAGTAGATAGTGATCTGCTTGATCGCACTCGGAACTACTTCTAAGTCAATCAAGAATTGGCGGAGCCAAACAGCCTTTTTGCCAGCTTCAAATGCGGTAACATACTCAGCTTCCATGGTGGAGTCAGCAATACAGGATTGCTTGATACTTCTCCATATGACTGCTGCTCCTCCTAAATTAAACACAGATCCTGATGTGGATTTTCTGGAGTCAGAATCTGATTGGAAATCAGAATCTGTATACCCTACAGGAATCAAATCCCCTCCAGAGTATACAAGCATATTGTCTCTCGTTCTCCTAAGATACTTGAAAATATGCTTGATTGTCATCCAATGATCAGGTCCAGGTTTCGATTGAAACCTACTAACCATGCCAACAACAAAACAAATATCTGGTTTAGTGCAGAGCATTGCATACACGTGACTTCCAACTAGCGAGGCATATGGAATCCTACTCATGAATTGCTCTTCATGGTCATTCTTAGGAACTTGTTCCTTAGAAAGTTTGATTCCATGCTTGAAAGGTAACATATCTTTCTTAGAATCTTGCATGGAAAACCTAGACAAAATTTTATCTATGTATGAAGCTTGGGATAGTGCAATCGTTCTATTCTTTCTATCATTTATCACTTGGATACCAAGAATATAACTTGCTTCTCCTAAATCCTTCATATCAAATTGTTTTGCTGACCATTCTTTTACTGATGTCAATACACATACATCGTTTCCAATGAGAAGTATATCATCAGCATAAAGAATTAGGAAAACCAACTTGTTGCCTTTGATCCTTTTGTATACACAAGGTTCGTCAAGGTTCTGAACAAATCCAAAACCTTTCACAGCTTGATCGAATCTTATGTTCCAGGATCTAGATGCTTGCTTTAATCCATATATGGATTTTTACAACTTGCATACCTTTTCCATTTGGCCTTTTTCAATGAATCCTTCTGGTTGCATCATATAGATGTTTTCGTTAAGACTTCCGTTAAGGAAAGCTATCTTGACGTCCATTTGCCAAATCTCTAAATCTGAAGATGCTGCAATGGATAAGAGTATCCTAATGGATTTAAGCATGACCACAGGAGAGAAGGTTTCCTCCTAATCGATACCTTCTTTCTGTATGTAACCTTTAGCTACCAATCTACCTTTAAAGGTTTCCACCTTTCCATCCTCTTGTATACCCACTTGCACCCAATGGGTTTTATCCCCTTAGGCAAGTCTACAAGGGACCAGACTTTGTTATTGAACATGGACTCAATATCAGATTGCATTGCCTTTTGCCAATGACGACTATCAACATCCTACATTGCTTCCTTATATGTGTAGGGATCATCGTCGTCCGGGAGATTATCTATTAACTCTCCCAGGCCGATGTATCTCTCGAGTTGTCTTATAACCCTCCCACTACGACTAGGAATGGTAGGTTGTTGATCAGGTGATGATACAGAACTAACAATTGGGCTAGGTTATGAAACCTCTTGTGGAATTGTATCTCCTAACATCTCATTCAGGACAATTCTACTTTTAGGTATAAACTCATTCATATAGTCCTTTTCCAGAAATTTATCATTTGTTGAGACAAATACTTTAAGATCTGAAAGACTATAGAAATAATACCCTTTAGTTTCTTTTGGATACCCCACAAATATACATGTTTCCGTACGGGACTCCATCTTTTCTGTCTTTCCTTTTAACACATGTGCAGGACAACTAAATATCCTTAAGTGTTGTAAACTAGGCTTTTGCCCAGTCCACAACTCATACAGTGTTTTAGGAACCAACATCGATGGTACATCGTTTAGAATGTATATTGCAGTTTGTAGAGCATATCCCCATAAAGAAACATGAAGCATTGAATAACTTAACATCGACCTAACCATGTTCAAAAGAGTTCTATTTCTTCTTTCTGCCACCCTATTTTGTTGAGGTGTACCTGGTGTAGAAAACTGAGAAATGATCCCATTATCAATAAGATATTGCTGAAACTCACCGGATAGATATTCTCCACCACGATCAGATCTTAAGATTTTTATGTGTTTCTCTATCTGATTTTCTACTTCAGCTTTAAATGCTTTCAATGTGTCAAAATCATCTGACTTATGTCTCATGAGATACACATAGCCAAATCTCGATCATCTGTGAAAGTGATGAAGTACTCATATCTACCTCTAGCATGAATGCTCATAGGATCACATACATTAGTATGCATTAATCCTAAACATTCAGTGGCTCTGGTGCCTTTGGTCCTGAACGACCTATTAGTCATTTTACCTTCCAAACAGGATTCACAAGTTGGTAGATCATCAACCTTTAAGTCACTTAAAGGTCCATCACTAACCAATCTTTTAATCCTATTAAGGTTAATACAACCTAAGCGCAAATGGCATATGTAGGTTTCATCTTATGATAATTTTACTCTTTTATGATTAGGTTGCATTAATTCTGTGTTTAACAAGTGAGAGATATTTCTATATAAATAGAATAGATCATTTTCCAATGTACCTTTGCAAACAAATTTGTCATCCTTACTAATAATAAAATTTTATTAAAAGTAACTGAATATTCAAATTTATTTAAACAAGAAACTGAAATTAAATGTTTCTTGAATTGAGGTACATAATAAATGTCTATCAAATCTAAATGCCTACTAGAATCTAGATTAACTCTAATATCTCCCACTGCACTAGTAGACACCAACGCTCCGTTGCCTAAACGCAAGTTGATTTCATTCTTATTCAACCTTCTCCTTTCTTGAAACCCCCGTAAGGAATAACAGATATAATTAGTGGCTCCAGAGTCTACGATTCAAGAATCTGTAGAATCTGTAGAATCTGTAGAATCTGTCAGAAAACGTGTTTCAAGATGATTCACATTACCTTGTTCCTTTTTTTTCTAAGACTTTGAGCAATTACTTTTTCAATGTCTCTTTTCACCACAAAAGAAGCACTTCCTTTTGATCTTGGTTACTTTCTTGGTAGGCCCAAGTTGCTTTTTCTTCTGTTATTCCTTGACCTTCTGACGGGTTTTAACAGTAGCAACTTTACCAACCAAATGAATCTCTTCTAGAAATATCATCATATCAGCAGTGGACCCCATTCTTTCATGTTACTTTTGCAACACGTCAGAGATGGTGGCCATAATGTAGCATTTGGCCATCTCATCAGAGGTCTTCCACTGCTCATACTCATCTGTTTGCATCACATTAGATTTATTAGTAGGAGCAGGTGGTTTTAGGAGTAATCAAAACAAACTTATGTTTTTCAGCTTGCAGCAACAACCCAATTTTCCTTTTCCATGTGACATAATTATCACTAATTAAAATATTTATCTTTTAGGATGATCATTAGGGATGGGGTCATGATTGCTTAATAAAACAAAATTATATATGAGTAAATAATCATGTTTTAGCACTTTCGAATATTTATCTTAAATTAAATATATAATTCAATCGTAAAATTCAACGTTTGATCCAACACCCATAAATGTTACGTCTCCTTCGGGAGTTCGCACCATTTACTAGTTAGACTAGGTCCCACCTAATTGTTAACATAACAACCAACGTTTTCAATTTTAGCCTTGTGATTTTATTAACAAGAACTCTTGGGAGAATATCAGTAAAACCACATTGAGTGTATTACCAAGATTTCAACCCTCAATATTTTCCCTCACAAAAATCCCTCATTGGGGAGTAGATCTCGTTTGAGTCAATTGTCTAGTCTATCGTTATAAGGAAGTATCTTGCTAAATTCCATTCATGGACGCCCCTTGGGGGGATTACTAATAAATAATAAAGCTCAACTAACCTTGGAGGCCATAGGTGTTTGCAAGACACCTTCTCCCACTCACTTATTTAAGGCGTGTGATTAAATCCCATAGAATGATTTACCAAGTTATCTAGATGCCAATTAAATACCTAAATCATTCAATGCATGTTCATACCAAAAGAGATATATGAGTGACACTCCTATTCTATATGACATGTCATCAAACAATTACAAATATTGTAATATTTACGTAAAATAAATAGTCACAATTTTGATCAATCCTAGAAAAACAAGTAAATTACGTTTGTTTAGAATACAAAAAAAAATCCTTTCTTGGCGAACAAGTCTTCAAGCGACCATCGATCACTTGAGCATCTCACGGCTGTCCCTATGGGCATGCGCACTCCACAACCCCAACAAGGGCTGCTGTGCGCAGCCCATGGCACTTCATGGGGCTGCCGTGCGCAGCCCACAGCCCCACATGCATAGCTGCGTGCTATCTTGCGTGTATATATGTCGCTATGGTGCGCACGGTCCCAAACTTGTTCCAGTTGCTTCCAATTCTTCAAGTCTTTGAATCTTTGATGCTTGAACGTAATATAACACTATTTAAACAATAAAATACTGCAGTTTTTTCTTTTCTTTTTTAATCACTGCAGTATTTAATACAAAAAAAAAAAAAAAAAAAAACTGCACTATATTTTAATACAATAAAAAAAAATAAAAAAAAAACTGCACTTAATTTTAATACAATAAAAAAACTTAGTAACTACCAAGAAGGAAATTGTGACGATAATAGGCCACCTTTCTTGTTACAATTCTGAAACAAAAATACATTGAAATTCTAGGATCAAAATTGAGCAATAAAAATTCACTTTATAAAAACATATAACATATATAAATCCATACATTCCAATGTAATTATATATGAGAATACCTAGAGTGTCATCTCTTTCTAAATATGCATAATCACAATAAAAAGAAAAAGATTCAAGTATATATACGTTAATTAATTAAAGGGTACAACCAAGGCTCTGATACCAATTGTAGGGAAAAATAAACACAGCAATAGCGTAAAAAATAGTTTAGTATAGCTTAAAAAGTTTCCATATTTTGAACCTTAACCCTCTAATTAATTAACAGATAATACTAAAGATATCATACCTTTGTCGCGTGATCCGATTGACATTGCGTCGATAGTAATCCGCAAGATCTTCCAATCCAATCACGAACGTGAATCACCTAGGAGCGTGGTCTCCCTTCTCTTTGAATTGTGAACCTAAGGATGGATAACAAAAACTTTTTTCTGTTCTTTGTTAGTCACAATAAATTCCAAGAGATTACAAAGAATGTCCCGGTCACTTTTGAATTCACAATCGTTAGATTGAAACTCATGTGAACCTTATTCGAAATTGTGCACAAAACCTTTTGACGTAAAAGTTACTAGTGCACTATCGAAATAAGAACAATCTCTTATCTCAATTTTTCTTGGCCGAAAAACACACTAATCTAATAGATGGATTTTTATTTTTCTCTAGCAAAAGAAAATAACTCTCAATAGCAAGATCTAGGTTTGACAAAAATATATAAAGAATATATATATCTATTGTAGCCGCAAAACTTGCTCAAAAATATATATATATTATTAGGCGAATTCTTGCTGCCATATATATAATATCTATATATGCATTCAACTTTGCCATATAAATATAATATATATCTGTATATGCATTTTACTTGCCATATAAATCATATATGCATGAATTCTACTTGCCTATAATACCTTATATATGCCGTAATAAATTTTGCCATATATATATAAATTTAAACTTTAATCCAACTCTTTAGTGTATTTGTGACTATATAAAAGACTTCCTAATTTGACTAGATAAATAAATCTCTTATTTATCTACTTACCAAATAAAGTCTTTTATATTTAATATACTACTACCAATAGTATAACACTAAGAAACATATTTTCTAGTCAGAAAAAGATTTTGATTCTGAATTAAATAATTAATTAATCAATCAATTAATTTCCATTTAATCAAATAATAAAACAAAATAATATATTTAGATTATTATATAAGCCTTGCTGCCCATACATTAAGATAGGCCCATATATTATTTTTTTTTTCATTTTATTAAATTCATTGGACCTTTAATTAAAATGCCCACATGTGAACTAGACTCATTCTTACTAAAAGAAACAAACTCACATGTCTTTCATTAATATATTAATATAATTAAACCACCCATTAAATAAATAATGTGCAAATTATATTCTTAATATATTAAATACAATTCTAGATTGACACATAATCAGTCTGGTAGAATATATCAAGTGATCCATGCAAGTCTGTGTAGATTGAGGATCTTGGCGGAGCTATCTAAATTTAAGCTCCATTAAACATAACTCAATCACAATCAACAAATGATTCACTTAGGTTCAATATATTAATTTTAGTTCATTCCACTAAAGAACTAAAATTGCACTCTTAAATAAAGATGGAGTAAGTAAATGATTCTCATTCATACCCTAGACAATCTTATAGGAGATAGTAAATCCTCGTGAAGAATATCAGTAATCGCCAAGAACTCATAGACCGCCTATAGCTCTCCAAGTTACCATATTTAGAAATATGACCACACTTTGAACTTGGATATATATATATTATGACTTGTCCAAAAGTCATATTTCAATAGTCACTATTGAAAACTCAACGTTAAAATTTAATATCCCAAACCTCAAAATATTCATATGATGATATTCTACTCACATTTAATAAATAGAACCATGATGTCCATATCTATAAATGAAGTCCTCTATCGATTAGCAAATGAATACCACCAAATTATCGAGGATAGACTATGCTATATAATCGTACTCATTAATAGCTCAAATGATAACACTTGTAACCGTAAGTCCATCATTTATCTCAGGATTAAAATAGACTCTCCGATTGTCCTGACAATGAAAAGACTTTTATTTATTGACGGTTCTAGAAAATGTATTTCATTGTGATTCATTTCAATGCACCCAGTGCACTAGATTCTTTTACTCGAAGACCCTTCGATGATTTTAGACTCATCATAACACATTTGATCCCACTCAAATGCTAGCAAAAGAATTCTACAACTTTGATAAGATAAAGGTGCTCAACCTTTAACTTAAACTGTGAACGTTATTCAAGACTAACTAAAGAATTGTGTCTACCTCATACATATCCAGATATACGAACAATTCTTCTTTTCTCATAGTCTTTTGACCTTATGATTATTTACTTTGACAATTATAATTATAAATACTATAAGATTTTGTTAAAACAGAAATCACTTTATTAATATGATTAGATTGTCAAATACAATATTATACTCTTGCTATTGAGTATAATTCTAACAGTTAAATTCTGCCAAGATCAAGCAATATATGTGAGATCCGAATATTTTACCTGATAACAACGATAATGAAAACTCATCATACATGTTTGTAAAAGTGGCTTGAACCTCTACCATTAATGTGCAAGGGGAGGTGTATTAAGGGGTTGTGGAGATTCCTACTTTGTCTTTATTCCTATTATTTCCTAATATTTAACAAGTCTATTGTCAATTCTAACGGTCAACCGTTAGGTCAACTATATTTATCTATAATTTTGACAAAAGTATGATCTAACTATAATTTGAGTAAACGATAGGGTACTTTAGTGCAATTTTCCCTAATTTATAATAGAGAATGCTATCTACCTTTCCCATTTGCTTTTCCCATTTGCCTTTCTCACTCATCATTTGACACATATACACCTTTTTCATTTAATAAAATACTTTCACTTTTTGCTATAAAGTTTGTTTACGTCTTCACCCTTTATTAATGAAAAGATAGAAGTAGCCATCTAAGGTAAAAATGTAAACAAACTTTGTAGCAAAAAGTGAGTTTTTTATTAATTGAAAAATGTATACGTGTCAAGTAATGAGTGAGAAAGGTAAATGAGAAAAGCAAATAAGAAAGGTAAATAAATAGCATTCCCCATTTATAATTAGACCTTTTTTTATTGTTCTTTACTCTCTCATAGAATCCATTCTCTCTCTCTCTCTCTCTCTCTCTCTCTCTCTCTCTCAAAATTTGTAATTTTAACTAACGAACGAACCACATGGACATGATTGGCAATCACTTCCTCTCTAAAAGAGTTCATTTTTGCTCACCACCCTTTCAAGGGAGGTAAGCATTACCCCCCTCCCATACACATGACATGTGTCTATGGAGGGGTAAAATTGTTTAAAAATTTACTCCTCTATGACACATGTCATCCATTTAAGAGGGGGGTAATGGTTACCTCCCTTGAAGGGGGATGAGTAAAAGTATTCTCTCTCTGGAATCATGGAGATGCTGTTTGACAGTCTGGGGTCATTGCTATCATCCGAGTTACTACAAATAGCGGACATGCGTGCAGAGATAAAAGAGTTGGAAAAGACGCTGATGCAGGTGAAGTCGGAAAAGACGTTGATGCAGGTGAATTCGGTGCTGGCCAACATGGAGGAGAAGCCGCTGAGGGACAGGTTAGTGAAGAATTAGGTGGATGATGTCCGCGACTTGGCTTATGACGTGGAGGACATGCTTGAAGAGTTTGCGACTCAAAAACGCAAGTTGATGGTAGTAAAGCAAGAAGAGCATCTGAATTGTTAGGGTAATTTCATGAGTGCTTTCATGTTCAAGAAGAAAGAGGTGACTGGGAGGTTGAGTGTGAGCAAAGATTTGATCTGGGTCTGAAGAGGGTTGCTGCAAAAATCAAATCTTTTGTGCTTGAGATCACCAAGTACTTGTTTGCTAGCCGAGTCTGCTATTTACGATCGAGATGAAGATAAATAAAATATTGTACAAATATTGTTGATGAATTATGATGCTTCTGCTGGCGATATGAGTATGGTTTCCGTCTTCGGGATGGGCGGGATTGGGAAGACTACACTGGTTTGTCATGTGAACAATGACTCTATGATTGAGAAGCATTTCGAAGTCAGAGCTTGGGTTTGAGTATCTGATGACTTCAATGTGCTGAGAATTTCCAAGGTAGTTCTAGATTCAATTGTTGTTTCAAACTATGTTTCGAATGATTTAAATCAAGTACAGATTCAACTTAATAAAGCTGTGACTGGGAAGAGATTGTTTCTGGTTTTAGATGATGTATGGAACAAGAATTATATGTTGTGGGAGACTTTGAAATCTTTTTTTTTAGATATGGCACAGGGAAGTAAGATCATGGTCACAAGTCACAACACGCCTGTTGGATATTGGATTAGCAGTGAAACCTGCTCAATCTTATGAGTTAAAGCTTTTATCTGACAATGATTGCTGGTCATTGTTTGTGAATCATGCTTTTGATTCACGTCGTCTAAATATGGAATTCTTTCGAAAGAGAGTTGTTGAAAAATGTAAAAGATTGCCTCTTGCAGCGAAGACCCTTGGTTGTCTTCTATGGTCTAAGCAAACCAATGATGACTGGGAAAATATTTTGAACAACTCGCTCTGGACTTGGCCTGAAGAAAGTGGCATTCTTCTGGTGCTAAGATTAAGCTATTATCATCTTCCGTCCCATCTTAAAAGATGTTTTAGTTATTGTGTAATTCTACCTAAAGATTACAAGTTTGAAGTGAAGGAGCTTCTGTTGCTGTGGATAGCAGAAGGGCTGATTCAACCATCCAAGCACAATAAGCGTTTGGAGTATTTAGGAGCTGAGTATTTTCGCGATTTGTTGTCTAGGTGTATCTTTCAAAAATCAAATACTGATGCTTCTAGATTTTGATGTAGGACAAAGAAGAAGGAACGACGGCCCATGCCACTACCGATGTCCTACGGCCCAACCGCACTTAACTTCAGATTCAGACAGTTTTTGGTGTTTTCTTATTTATTAATCTGTCTTTATTTCTTGTTTAGCAAGTTTCTTTACTTTAGTTTGATTAGGAATTAAATTTAGGTTTTGGAAATAAATCAAACTTACCTTTTGGATAAGATTTTATCTTTGTTTTTTAGTCAAGTTAGGAATCATGAATCTTAGAAGATTATGATTAGTTTTGATATTTTTCTGTTTTAATCTTTTTAGGAATGTCGTATTTGAGTCGTATTAGAATTAGTTTATTATAAATAGTCTTATTATTTCCAATTATTGTAACTTTTTGATAATCAATAAAATCGTTCTTTGGAATACTTATCTGTCATGGATTCAACATGCTCTTTGAAGATTCGAGAGCGCCATTTTCCAACGTAGATTAGGGAATGATGGCCCCTGCATGGCGATCCATGCTTGGGTAACTATCGGTCGTTGCGTCAAGGTTCGTCTGAGTGTGCCTCAGGGTTCGACAAAGTGATCATTCTTATTTTCGTCATACCCCACTGCGTCAATTGGTATCAAAGCTACAAGTCTACCTCTGTGCTAGGCTCAGCATCCACAGACCACAACCATCTACCTTCCTAAACGCCAAAGTCTCACCTTTCATATTTCCCCATTTAAAAAATATATATATATATATATATATAAAAGGCATGTGATAGTTCAAAGAATTCACAATCAGCCCCAAAGACAGCCGCGCATTCTCAGCCATCAAGTGGATTTATTTTTCGTAAGCAATTCTCAAGGTTCAATTTTTGATACGTTTTTTTTTCGGACTCTGATTTCAGTTCTCAATGGGTTTCAATGGTTCACTTGGTTCCAATAATTATCTTTCGAGTTATAAACCAAGACTTTGATTTTTTTCTGGACATATGAAAACTGAAGAATTTATTAATTGGTTAGAAGAAGTTGAAGAATATTTTGACTATCTTAGAGTCACAGAAAGTCTAAAAGTTTTGTGTGTAGAAGATTGTTTGAAAAACGATGCATTGATTTGGTGGGAAGACTTTCAAAAAGATTGAAAAAGATTTGGAATGGATATGATCATGTCATGGCCTGTTATGAAACGAGTAATGTAGGAGGAATATCTTCTAGATGATTATTTTGAAGATTTTTGTTATGCAGAAAATATAGTTGAAGATATTTCTTATGAAGTGGAAACTGTCGAAGGAATTGAAGACAATCAACTGATCTTAGAAGTTGAAGACTGTGATATTTCTTATGAAGTGGAGACTGTCGAAGGAATTGAAGACGATCAACTGATCTTAGAAGTTGAAAACTGTGATCTAACTGTGGTTGAAGCACAACTGGAAGCTAAATCAATTTCCATTGAAAAAGTTTCCGAGGGTGACAACTTATTTGAAAATCCACACAATTTTTTCAGGGGTAATTTGAAGATTGCTTCTCTTCATTCGGATTTCGAAGATCCAACATTGTTCCTACTATCTGAAGAAAGTTTATTCAAGCCGGTAATTGATATGGTGGTACATCTCAAGTATTATCCACCTAAACAAAACCTTGCCAAACTCGACAACGAGTTTTTTTTAAGAGGAGGAGAATACTATGTGGGATGGGAAAAGCTAGTAGCGAGGAATCGATGCCATCCAAACCTCCGCAGGTGTCCAGTGGCCCAAGCCGCGATCAATAGGCATTGCCAATGGCAAATAGCTTGAGCATCTTTTACATTTCGTTGGAGGATTACTGTGGTGCCATTGTGGATCTGGGATGGACTACGAAGAGATTTTTCGGTTAGGGTTTACCACTCCCGCAAGATAAATAAGGGTTTTCTTTATTTACTTGTCAGTCCTCGTACTTTAACCGAACTCGAGGATGAGTTCTTTTTAAGAAGAGGTGACTGATGTAGGACAAAGAAGAAGTAACGACGGCTCATGCCACTACCGATGTCCTACGGCCCAACCGCGCTTAACTTCAGATTCAGACAGTTTTTTGTGTTTTCTTATTTATTAATTTGTGTCTTTATTTCTTGTTTAGCAAGTTTCTTTACTTTAGTTTGATTAGGAATTAAATTTAGGTTTTGGAAATAAATCAAACTTACCTTTTGGATAAGATTTTATCTTTGTTTTTTAGTCAAGTTAGGAATCATGAATCTTAGAAGATTATGATTAGTTTTGATATTTTCCTGTTTTAATCTTTTTAGGAATGTCGTATTTGAGTTGTATTAGAATTAGTTTATTATAAATAGTCTTATTATTTTCAATTATTGTAACTTTTTGATAATCAATAAAATCGTTCTTTGGAATACTTATCTGTCGTGGATTCGACATGCTCTTTGAGGATTCGAGAGCGCCATTTTCTAACGTAGATTAGGAAATGATGGCCCCTGAATGGCGATCCATGCTTGGGTAACTACTGGTCGTTGCGTCAAGGTTCGTCTGAGTGTGCCTCAGGGTTCGACAAAGTGATCATTCTTATTTTCGCCATAGCCCGCTGTGTCAGATTTAAAATGCATGACCTTATAAATGATCTAGCCTAGTGGGTTTCTGGAGATACTAGTCTTCGATTGGAAGATGAACTGGATAGCAACAACCGATCCAAAAGAATCCAACGGGTTTGTTATTCTTCTTTTGCATATGGTTATTGTGATGGTAAAGATAAATTCCAAGTTTTCCGGGACCTTCAGCACCTTAGGACATTATTGCCTTTGCGTGCTGATGGTCCTATTGGTTATATAACTAATATGTTTCTTTCTGATTTATGGCCCAAATTCAAAAAATTGAGGGTGTTATCATTGAAAAAATATTACATAACTGAGCTTCCTGATTTAAAATGCAATGATGTGAAGTAATCTAACCGACTTCAAGTCACTGAACTTCATAAATATGTCAAATATTTCAGAGTTTAGTAATTGGTTTGAGCGAAGATTTCAGAATGTAGAATGCCTGCAGATCGATGGTTGTGAAGAGCTTCTGTATTTCTGGCGTCTTGAGAAGGCACTGCTGGGACTGCATAGCCTCACTTCACTGAGAGAGTTATGTATTAAAAATTGCGCTAATCTTGAATTATTGCCGGAGGCCCATTTTCTTTCATCGCTGAGTGTACTCGAGATCGAAAATTGCGGTGCTTTGATATCCTTACCTGAGGGATTGAATCACCAAAATGCATGTCTTGAAAGCTTGCGAATCAGTGGTTGTCATCTCTTCAATCCATTGCAACAAGTCAACTACTAAAAGGGCTTGAGGTAAAAAGTAGTGAGAAATTGCTGCTTTTGCTAGATGATAGAGAGGCTGCGATGCAGCAGGAGAATATTGACAACACGAAGACATCACTTCTTGAGTACATGTATATCTTTCAGTGACTTCTTTATCATTCAGAGGCTGGTTACCTGCTGTACTCAAACAACTTGAGATTTGGGGTTGCTCAAAACTCGTGACCTTATCATCAAGTGGTCGATTACCAGAGATTTCTGATTGTCCTGAATTAGAGAGTCGATAGCAGAAAGGTTTGATAGTAACATGTCCCTTGAATATATTAAGATTTGGTGCTGTAAAAATCTAAAATCCATACCTGATGGCCTCCACAATCTTAGGGGGGTGTATTAGATTAGGATTTTAATAGACAATTTTTGGGTGCAAGGATTTTATGGATTTGCAAGATTATTAGGATTGTTAGGATTGTTAGGATTATACTTTTAGGATTATTATGATTATATGGACTAGACTTTTAGGATTTTGAAAGAGTCTTTAGACTTTATTTATAGACTTTTTGGACTCTTAAAAATATAGACTTTCAAGAGTCAATTGTAGTATTCAATTTTCTTTCCAAGTTCCAGTGTTCTATAATCTTGTTAAGGGTACTCATTAAACAACAAAAATTGAATGAGAAACACTTATAAGCTATGAAGAGAAGTAATAAAATTTTGAAATATCACCAATCAACACATAACCTTCAGCTAATTCATATGGTGCAGAAAATGTCACCATATGAAATAAATATAATAATCAACAACCCATCCCCCACTACCTCACTAGAAATGACATGAAATAGGGAAATAAAATAACTTGAATAATGAAGTATTTCCGTTTGGCTTGTTGGACTTCATTAATTTATATGTTATATTTCATTTGCACCTTTTTTTGTAGTATAAAAAAATACAAAAATTTATATGATTAAAAGTCAATTTGAACTGTTAAACTTGAACCAACCTAACACAAATAAATATATATTGATTCTTTGGCATCTGATCAAAGCATAAAATTATATTCTATGTTAAGATGCAACAATAAAATCTGAATTCAAAGCACATTTACATAAGTTTGAATCGCTCATTTACATTATTACATAAGTGACTTTAAACTAGTGACGACATTGACAACCTGGACGATAATAATAAGAATCATCGATGTTCTCTATAGAATATTTTGCAGTAATAACATAGTGACTCTTAACAATCCAAGGATTAATCATCAAGTTTTGGATGAGATTTCAAGAGATAAAAAATAAAAGATTAATTTGGAGAATATATCAGAAGACCAAAATATTCATGCTTCAAATTTTAATAGATCCCGTGTTTGACAATAATTGGATACCCGTTAGAGATGCACATTTTTTTCCGTGGCCCTAATTCCCCGTGTCCCCATCTCCATTTGGGGATTATTTTTTGGGGCAAAATGGGAAAATAGGGGGGGTGGGGGGGTGAAGTGGGGATGGGGATGGAGGGACCTATATCCATCCCCATTCCCCAAATGTGCATCTCTAATTCCCATGGTGACAAAATCAAAAAGAAAAGTAAAGCCAACTTTTAAGATTTTATCCGGTTCTAAGTCTCAATTGAGTATGGGAAGTTCTAAGCACCCCTTTGTAGCTGAAACTAAAATTCGCTTTGATTCTACGGCTTCAATAGCCCAAGCAAAATTAATCGCTAATTGGGCCGCACTGGTTGAGGCAAAAAATGAATGATTCCGTTGATCTGGTTAATTAAGTTCATGTTTTTTTTTAAGGCCTATGCGCCCCTTCTGCTTTCATTTTTATTTTTATTTCTATTAATAAAGGTTGTGTTTAGATTAAAAAAAATAATAATAATTAGAAACAAAATATAATTCCTTCGTTATACTTAAGATTAACATTGGATTGTCTTTGATTTTGCAATCTCCATATATTAAATAAAGCTTCAAGGTCTTTGATTTTACAATTTTCATATATTAAATCAAGCTTCAAGTTCTTTCATTTTGTGATTTTTTTTTTTTTTTTTTTTTGGTGCAATTAGTTTTATTTGCAATACAATTATTTAATATTTCTTTTAATTTCCTAGCAACCCATTGAATATTGTGAACAAAATTATTAGGGAAAAGTAATAGAACTTATTTTATAGAACCAAAACAAAGAATTTAACACTCTACAATTTTTGTTTCAAAAAAAAACTTTACAATTTTAGTAAAAGGCTCGATCCTGCTTAAAAAGTTTTCATCTTTAATCACATAGCAAACATTGATGATTGATCGTGTGCCATGCAAAATACCTTCAAATCTGAAAATTGAAGCACATAATAGTTAAAGACTCATATCGATGACATATTATGAAAACAAGAACATAAAACATAAACTTAAAAGTAGAAGAAGTGGGAAAGAATAGCTCAAGAGAAAAATGATTCTTTTATTTCTCAAAGTATCGTAAAAACAAAATACATGTAATGGCTTCTTTAATAGTTTTACAATTTAATGACAATGTAATGATTACAAAAAGAAATGACAGTATCATAATTTGGATAATAAAATTTGAAAGTTAATGGAGACAGTTCTCAAAATGTAGACATTCACTTAAATAATATTTTCATTACAACTTTCTTTTCATTCTCACTAATGAAAGAATAAGTTAGAACTTAGATGTCCAGTTGTTTAATAAGAGGATTTAAATTATGCTACGCATTAACACACAACAAAGCTGGAATAGCTCAGTTGGTTAGAGCGTGTGGCTGTTAACCACAAGGTCGGAGGTTCAACCCCTCCTTCTAGCGATTACTTTAAATTTTATTTTTCATTTAATGTTTGTAATTATTATTATTATTATTCACTATTAGTCCCTTCTCAACTGTTTCATATATTTTTGATGATTTTCACTTTCAGCTCAATTAAATCCGATTTCCCAACAAACCAATTTGCTTCTTAGACTAATTTTTTAAACTAATAAATCTAAAAATTACGTTTCGACAATTGTAACTTAAACTTTGTAAAGTTATAACGTGGCAACAATCATAATCTTGTGGTAACCACACCTCTCAACATGTTTAAATGCTGTTAAGGTACAATCTAACATCATCCCAGAATCTATTGCAAAGACTAAATAATTGAAGGGGGAAAATTCATTTTTTTTTCAAATCCTCACTAATCACTATTGAGATTAAAAAAAAAAAAAAAAACGGTTATAGCAGGTATTTTTTACAACTCAATATATAAAATCGGAACACCAAATAAGCCTAAAGGAGTATAATGACTAAGAGGAGCACACGATCCGGAGAGAGAGATAACTCGAGATTTACAAATCTTTGAATCGTTTCACCAAATGAAGGCCTCTCCTATTTATCACATTTGATCCTATGACTATTATAAAGATGCAAAGAATATTTCTACGATACACAGGGAATACGCCATTTGCCATAAATGATGTTTGGCTTAGGTTCTCCTGGATGCTCCAGAATCTGCTACAACTTGATATAGCCTCTTCGGAGAAAGGGAGGCTGCAGCCAAAGTGTTCGAGAACAATAAACAATCAAATGGCATCTATGCTTTCTGCAGTAAAAGCAGAAAAGCAAGACTACTCAGCCATGTAATTATTGATCAAACCTAATGACAAAAAGTTTAACGGAGGGGTATATGATTTACTTCTACTAAGGCTGCCATAATCACACGGTCGAAATGCACAAACTAGTGTTATTCAATGGTAATGAAATCTATTTTTTGTTAGAAAACGATATCACAAAAAACGCACATGATGGTAAAGGAGAAACTAAAAAGAAAAACAGAAGAAAAGCATAACAACTGCTCCTCGGGAGAACTGCATAGGGCATATTTTCTCATTCTCCGCTGAGTAGGCTGTTGTTGTGCTGCCAACTATATTCTATCTTCCCCTAATCTGCCCACTACCCATTAATCTAATCGCAATTACTACTTAACCTTCTAGAGAAGTTTCCACTTCATGATTAGTTACCCTTCTTCATCATAATCTTCATCATCCTCATCTAACCTTCTGCTGAGGTTTGCAAGCTGAATCGGGTCAATGGCCATTCTGTCCATCTCTGTAAGAGACCAACCTGGAATTTCCTCATGTTTAGCCTCCTCGGAAGGCCCAGCTGATGGGACATTGACAGTTGCTGCTGCCGGCACAGCCTTAGTGTCAATGTTCTCATCTAAGTCAGCATTCAGGTCAAAATTTCGACTAGCAGGATTAGCAGCATCACTGACTACGGCGTTTTCGTTTAATGGTTCCTTTGATTCGGAACCATTGTCCATCTGCATTCCAGAGTTTGAGTCATCTTTGATTTCATGCTGAACAGCCACGCAGGGGTCTGAATCAATTTCACGGTGAGAAGACTCTCTATCTGCATGCCGAGCACCTCGTCCACGGCCTCTTCCTCTGCCACGGCCTCTCCCTCTGCCACCGCTACCGGCATGGCCCGTCTCATGCTGCAAGAATGAATATAAAATAGCTTAGCCCCACTATTCAACCTCTTGAGAAAATATTATACTGTTCCAAGTTCACCTTTAAATTCTTTATATTAGACGTATTAAGATTTAAGAACAAAGTTATATATCTTCATTCATTTATAAAGCAAATAGACCAAGCATAGTATAAAATCATAAAATTAATCCAATGTTGAATTCTCTTTACACTTGACCATACTTAGTTTGACCTTGGAAAAGAGGAAAGAGGAAAAAGGGAAATATTGAAAACTGAAAACGTGCTATATGAACATATATGACTACATGTTATAAATTTCACCCAACAAACAAATGAAAAGAAATATTTCTTTGTGCAACAGCAGATATTGGAAGAAGTATCTAACCATTTTGCTCCTCTTTGATTCTTCATCACTGTCGTTGTATTCATCACCAGCAGCTTTCCTGGCAGAATAACATGGTGATAAATGGTGATTAGTACATCAGCATACATTAACAGGGGCAAAAGGATAATAAAACCATATTTCCTAACCTTCTCTTGGAAATGGATCGATCCTCAGTAGCAACATCAGAGTGACCATGACCATAGTCAGGAACTTTGCTCACGATATCCCTCAGAAAATCAAACACATTATAGCTCTGTACACAATGTTTTCTGCAGTATAGGGAAGTTTGTTAGATTAAATTGGAAAAGCTAATTATCATAAAGTATTGTGCATTCCTTGATAAATGAGATCATCAACACCAGTAGAAAGAGAATATATATATATATATATATAAGTTGTTGTGACAATAAGAACTAAGAGTTGCTCAAAACGTTAATCTGGAACAACCCTGATGTAAGCACTTGAAAAGTCAATCAAATACAGTGGGATAACAATCTATTTCCAGTTTATATTGTGATTACATATTTATGTCAACAAACTCACTCATCAATTACTCTTCCTCGGCTCCTCTTTGCACATGTTCACTGCACATCACTGCCTCTAACACAACTCCTTGTAATCGTTGTCTATGTTATGTACCTTTACTACCAAACAATCCAAACATTCTCGAGACACCATTCAGATAATTAAAGATAATATACATCTAAAGTACTTTTCAAATCATTTATTAAAGAAGGCATACAACTCTCACGTCAACATGGCCCTACAAGTTGTGCATCAATTTATACAAATCAACATTCTAACATTGACCAAAAGGAAAAATTGGATTGGAGTATTAAGAAATCAAACTTAATACACCAACACATGTTAACATATGCACTACTCAAACAATTCACACCAATTAACATATGCATACATGCTTATCAAACAATTCCCACCTAAAAAAAGGCACTACACTTCTAAGCCTAAAAAAGAAATCAAACTTTCAGACACATATTTATATACACACATATATAAGATAGATGTATGTGAAAAAAGTGTGAAAAATGTATATGGGTGTATTGAAGATTGATTTCTTTTTGAGGCTTAAAAGTGTGTTTTTCATTTGGGTTTTCTTTATGTGTGTGTGTGTGTGTGTAGTTAATGGATGTCTGAAAGTTTGATTTTGATATCTTTTTTAGGCTTAGAAGTGAAGTGCATTTTTGAGGTGGGAATTGCTCATATGTTAAATGGTGTGAATTGTTTGATAAGTGCATATGTTAATATGTGATGGGTGCATTAAGTTTGATTTCTTAATACTCCCATCCAATTTTTCCTTTTTGGTCAATGTTAGAATGTTGATTTGTGTAAATTGATGCACAACTTGCAAGGGCCATGTTGATGTGAGAGGTGCATGTCTTCTTCAGTGATGGGTGGGAGATATTTGGAAACTTCAATTATTATTTTTTATAGCATCTATTAGTTCATTCTTCTAAGATTTTCCCATATAAGAATATTATTCATATAATTTATAATTAACGGAACTAATTGTTATATATATGGCTTGCACATCCGTCATGCAAGCTTGTAAGGTTAGTATTAAATTAAGCCAAAGCAAAAACAGGGCAAGACAATATAATTTAGATACCAGGGATGAGCTGATACGGAATAAGAAATAATATATTTAATGATTGTATTAAGTTTAGGTTTAATTTGGCAATTTCCTTTTATCTTCAAGATTTTTATGATTTTACTTATTTAAGTTGATTTTAATTGTTTCCATATTTATACAGATTCAATATCTTATTTACACAAGCTTAGTTTCCAAAAAATAGGCCACTTATTGTTTTTGTTTTATGATGATTTGATAAATAAATTAAAGTTGAGTTTCTCCTTCCTCAAAAATTTCCCATATCTACTCTAATCCACATCCCTACCAAGTCTATTTATCTCTTATTCTCATTTATCCTTAGGACCTTAGCCATCCTAAAACAATTTGAAAACTGACATAAAACAAGAAAGAAAAATAGCAAATAAGGTATAAACTGACTAGGTAGTAATAGAACTAGCATAAAAGGAGAGAAATCAGAGAAGAACTGGTTGAAAATTAGGAGGAACGAGGAGATATAGGAGGAGAAACTTCAATTCATTATCAATTCATCGACATGTAGTCATGTATGGAAACAAATAACATAGAGGACCTATTTATAGACTACTGAACCTATTCAAATAAGAAACTGAATATACTTAGATAAGGAAAAAAAATAAAATCAGCTTACAAAAGTAAAATCCCATGAAAACAGATTCTTCATACAATTTGCAATACATGCTAATGAACATGCCAAGTTTAACTAAATATAATCATAAGGGTTCTGCATTCTCATGTTCAAAATGAAGAATGTTCAATATAGATCTTCAGTCTCAAGTACATCTCTACCATGAGACTCATTTTTTATTTGGGATCCAACCATTAAAAAGACACTTAGAAGATGACTAAAGAAACAAAAGTAAAAGAATTATATTAGGGCATCTTAATATGTTGTGTTATCATTGGAAATGACCTGAGCAGCTTGATAGATATAATTCCCACATAAAGACCTAATGTTTGTGCACAGAATAAAATTTGTTAAATGATCTTACTCCTACTTCAGTTGGTAGGAATTATTATCAAACAGTTGCCCATAAAGTATGAAAATCAGATATCCAAGATCCAATTTAATCTGTATCACATCATATACAGTCGATCTCTACAAACAATGACCCGTTATATTATAAACTGGCTACAGGACAAAAGGTGGGTCATGAAAAAACAACTATAGTAGCCTAATAAGTCACTCAAAAGGAAAAAAAAAAAAAATCAATGTACTTGTCATACATATTGTTAATGTGTCTGACCTTAGGAAGGCACTGTAGAACCAAACCCCACATTTACTTCACATTGGTTTTAAAAAAAGATTTTTGAGGGAAAAACGATACTGCTGGGCAACTTTGGCACAATATTCTTGAGATTTATTAGAACACAGGAAAGCATTGACATACGATTTATCTTAAACAAGTTAATTTCTTTTGTACCTCATCTGATCATTTGAAGCCTTCAAATCATAGATCTCAACCAGTAATTCATTCAGCAACTAAATAATGATGGGAAATCGACATTCAGTTAATCATTCACTCAATCAGAGACAAAATTTGCTAAATAAAATGGAAAATAATAGCCGTAATCTTCTATATGGTGAGTACTAGACTACTAGGAAGTATGATAGCAAATGAAACACCTATTCAAGTAGATTACATTTCAAGCCCAGGCACCTAAAAGAATTTTAACAAAAAAAAAAGGGTTAATTCTCAACTTACAGATGCAATGAATTCATCGTCTTTGCTCCTCTCTGAAGGGTTATGTCATATGTATGATCACAAAGGTCTTGCAAAAATAATTCTAACGCTTTTGCTACAACAAAACCCAAAAAGAGAGTAAGCAGCCAAAAAAAGAGATAATTTACCCTGAAGGTGAAACTTTAATAGTTACAGCTACTCACAAACTAGAACAGGCACTGCCAATGCTATCTTCCCAACATCCTCATCAGCTTGCATTATCTTTTTTATCCGAGCCTGCAAATTAAATTTTATTTTATCAGATAACAACTAACTCAACAATTAAACAGCAAATATATATATACACAAATAATAATAATAAAAAGGCCAAAAAAAAGTCTCCATGAGTAGAAGAATGAATTGTTACATGATCAAAACTTAGAAGGTATTCTCAAATAGACACCTAACAAATTGTAAAACAATGAAGAAAAGGAAAACTCTATAGAATCAATGAAAATAATGTTTATAAGAAAAGCATAGTATGCCAAAGAGCGATACAAAATAAGTAAAATCAATATTCACTCATGATAAGGCTTTTGATTCTCGTAGAAGCTTGACCGTTCATTAAATATAGGAACAGCTCTTCAAGCTATTTGCATGTTTCTGTTGTCACAGATGCAGACCCCTCTTGCCAGAACCTTCACTATAGATTCCATAAAAACCCATTGCATACCAAATAAAGAAACAATCAGATTCCAAAGCTATGGTACAGTCTCAATGAAACAACAAATGTCAGCAGATTCCCCACTCCACGTACATCCTTCCCTCTTGGTTAAACTCTTTGCAATAAGAAAGTTTACGCAAACAGCACCTTCAACCAAAACCATTTGTCTTTGTCAGACCACGAGATTGCCAATCCTTTTTCTATGGAACATCTTAGGCATCAGATCCTTTGCCCTTTTTTTCCAAGGACCTATTCTGATTCCAACTGGCTTGAGTAATCAACATATCAGAGGCCTAAGTCCAAAACTTGTCCAGAATCTAATCACTAGTCTAATCAATACTGGCTTTGGCTAGGAAGGTCTTAAAATATAGGCTACACAACTCTGCAATCACCATCCAGTATCAGATATGTGATTCTTAAATGGTCGACTAATAGGGTAATCTGTAATTGCTTGATAATCCATATTTTGAATAAACTGGGGTGAGCACAGAATTACTACATATGTTTGCAGGACTGTCAAATTAGCACTCCATGGTTCCAAGAAAAACAAAAAGGATAGAAATTACGAAAAAAAGAAAGGGGGGTGGTTAGATACGCCTTAAAAGCAACCTTGAGATGGATGATTTCCTGATTAGGAGACCAAAACAGATGGTGACACATACCACAATTGATCAGTAACGATAACAGGGCTAAGTCATCGTACGTGAAACCGTAACAGAAATTCCAACAGCAATAACAACTGCCTATCTATTCTCAAACAAGAAATTAACAGTAGCTGCATACTAACAAACCTAAGTAGAGAGTATCCTCTTCTCCCAAAAAGAAAGATGCTGAAGCTCTAACGATGAGTATATCCAACGACAAAATTGACATTTCAAAAACATTTATGGAACTAGACTTGCTATCAAGTATATACATAAAACATAAGTGAATCAATCCTGAAAACTTAAATATCCACCACCTAATTTAGTTATAGATCACTTCACAGAATGAAACCAACCTAAACCTAGAACAGAAATACTCATACAGACGCACATAACCCCACAAATGTAATAATCGTCAGTTGACTAAACATCATATGAAGAAGAATGTAATTCAGAAAGCAAATGCTTGTAAAACAACTAAAACATTAAATAAAAATCAAGTAACTTCACCGGAATCTTTCAACACAAACATCATATACCAACATAAATCACCTCCGGTCTACCACACACTACTGAAAAATGAAACACCCATCAACTGAATTCCACAAGACATCAAAATCCTATCAACAGCATCCAGTCCCAAATTGAAATCAAAACACGACCCAAATCACACGTCACAATAAATACCCAAAACTGAGAAACTCACAACTAAGTTTTAGCAGAAATCTCAATACAAGGAAAATAAAAACCCAAAATCAAGTACAAATCAAAACCCAGATCTTATAACCCTACAAATTTCGAAAATAATCAAAATTCATGACTGAATTCAGTAAAATGACGATCTCAAATCAATAATTGATAAATAAAAAATTCAATTAAAACCATACACACACATACTAAGTGAAAGAAATTGAACAGAAGAGAGAGAAAGAGAGAAACTCACAGCTGGGAATCGGGTATCGAGCTTCTTCTTCATGGTGTCAAATTTTGGTGCATCAATCAAAGGAAAACTATTTAATTAAATAAATAAAAATCAGTGAAAGACGAAAACAGACAAAACCAAATCGAATTTTTATTTTCTATCAAAACAAAATCATTGCAATTATATTTATTTATCAATCGGGGCCGGCTAGTTTACCGGGCAGAAAATGGCCTCTGATACCTTTTGAAGCTTTTATATCCGTTGGATTCAACTAAAATTCATCGATGGTTTAAAAGATAAGATCCAATTTTTTATTTATTTAATATAGGTAGAAAATAAAAAGTCAGGGTAAATACGGAGGCTGTTTTTTTTATAAAAAAAAATATTGAAATTCCCTAAACCACACAAATATTAACCCATTTTTTAAATGTCTTCCCAAACCACACGAATAATAATCCCTTCTTAATATGTTCTATCTCCCGTGATAGAGATTGAGCCATATTTATTCCCAAAGTGGAGCTAGTTCGTCAGTTCCACACTCCAACTGTTACGTGTGCAAGTCAAATAAATAAAAGATAAAGCTGGTTTTTAGATTTGTAGGAATAGTTTTTGTCTTTTTGATAATTATTAGATTAAATAAGATTAGAATATTATATTGTAGTTACCCAATCTAATTAGATGTTTTTAGTTATTTTATGTTTATCAGTTAGGATATTATCTTTTCAGTTTGCTGTATAAATTATGACTTGCATTGATGAAATAATATGATTAAAGTTTATTCTGAAATTAAGTGTTAGTTTACTTTGACAATTTGGAGGTTTTGGTTTCTCTCGAAGTAAACCAGCATCATTTTTCCTTTGATCCAATTGTGCACGTAACATCAACACAAATAACAATCCTTTTCTAATTTGGTGCAATTTGATCAAAAAAAAAAAAAATTAAAAAGCTCAAAATCTATTTATAAATAAGAAAAAATATTTTTTTCCAAAGAAATAGAATTAAAAATTTTAAGTTTATTAATAAATGGAAAAAAAAAATTAAAACAAAAAAGGGATTATGATTTGTGATTTGTGTTGTTGGTAGGTGTGTGCAAAAAACCACCCAACCAAACCAACATGTGTAACCCAATCCAAACTTTATGGTTTGGTTCTAAGGATGGCAATTAAACCTGAATCCGTGGGACCCGCCCGAATCCAATCCTCTTAGAGAGGGTTTGGGTTGTACTAATAGAATCTGTGGGCGAGTTTGGGTTTGAAATTTCAACCCGTCACGGGTGAGGGTGAGGGTGAGCATTTGGAAAAAAAAAATCCAAACATGAACCTGCTAACTCGTTTAGCTAGGATATCCTATCTTCAAAACGACGTCGTTAAACCCATCACAGGTGAGGGTGAGGGTCTAGAAAAAAAAAAAAAAAAAAAAAAAAAAAATCCAAATCCAAACCCACTAACCCGTTTAGTTAGGATATCCTATCTTCAAAACGACATCATTTTGAGTTGAACCCTCTCTCTCTCTCTCTCTCTCTGGATTGTTTATATTATTATTATTATTATTATTAATTCAATTGTTTGGATTTTTGGTCGGTCGACGGTGGGTTTTGATTTCGATTTCAGTTTATGGTTTTGTTTTGTGTTTTGGTTGTATTGATTGAACTTAGTATGTAGCTGACCCAACCTCTCTCTTACTCACTCTTGGTTGCTTTTGTTATTATTATTATTAATTCAATTGCTTTTGTTAGATTTTGTTCTGATTTTGCTATTTGTAAATCGAGCCATGCACTCATTTCAGAAATTCTCTTTCTCCAAGAATCTGAGGAGGAGTTTTCAAGGTTGAACCAAGGACCATTAGTAGGTCTTGAACTATGTGGTTGACCAGGGATATTTTCCTGTGGTTCTTCCACATATGGAGTTGGACCGGTAGAGGCGTCATCAAGGGAATTGTAGGTTTGTGCAGATGGCTGGGGATCTGTTCTTAAAGCCATGAAGACCTGAGTGAGATCTGTAATATTAGGATCTGGGACAGAGGTGTCTGGAATTGTGTTCCAAGAGGACTGGAAGGAGTTTGTAGGGATAGGGGTCCAAGTGCCCAAACACTTTTTTTTTTTCACTTTCCCAAATCACTCTCTTTGATTTCAACATTAGCCATTCGACTACACCCCACTTTTTCTTTCTTTTTAAATTTTCCGAAATCTCAAACCCTAACTTCTCTCTTCTCTTGAATCTCACAAATCACAAGTCACAATTTGTAGGTAATTTCCTTTACCTTTAATCTTTTATTTACTTATAATGAATTTTATTTTAGGTTTTGTAATTTACGATTGATATTTAAGTTTTGTATTTTATGATTGAGATTTAGGTAATGTAGCCTTCTTATGGGAAAACAAAGTTAGAAAAGAGAAGAAAAATTTTAGAAAAACTAAGAGGCTGTCTGGTAGCATCAAAAAAATTTTGTTTTTGTTTTTCAAAAATGATTTTGAATTCACATTCAATTACGATTTTTCAAAAACATCACTTCGCAACATGCTGGATGACGAATTTCTTGTGAATTGTTTGGTCATCTACATTGAGAGGAAACTTGTTGATACTATTAATTTCTGAATCAATAATTGATATTTTTTTGCTTTGAAACTTTGTAATGCACCAATTCAACAGTATCTTGTTGTATATGTTATGTACATTTTTGTATTTGTTTTTGTTTTTTTCTTATATATGGTATATATTCAAGGGTAAAGCTCATTATGTCCCCTCTAACTAGGTAATGAATATTATTGATGTTTTTTTTTATGAAATTTCTCTTGTATCGTTTTGATTTTATTATTACAAAGAAAAAATTTGTTTAGTGGTTAGTCAAAATTTTAGTACTTTTAAATAAGAAAATAAAATTTAGATTAGCTCATCCCAATTTTTTTTCTTGCTACACCCCTACGGCTGCTCGACTTGGTGGTTCTTCGTTGGGATATTTCCATTATGTGGGGAGTAAAGTGCCATTTCTTTGCTCCTTAATTTGATTGAATTTCTCTGTTTAATGGATTAAAACTTAATAAGTAAATTTAGAACTGTAAATTAATATGAAGTAGATAATACATGTCCATTTTAAAGAGCGTGACAAGCCTAGATTAATAGTGTAAAGTATAAACTCGTTATGTATATATATAATAATAATAATAATAATAATAAATAAATAAATAAATAAATATTAAAAAAACAATGCTTATAAATATTTTAAATAAAAGAGAAATACAATCAAAATAACATAAACAAAAACAAAAAGCTATGGTTTTTTTTTTTTTCATAAATTACATACCTTCAAGATCCCAAGGTTTACACTTGTAAAGATCATCATCAATATTTTTCATTGTTAAACTTCTTTCAAGGTTTGGACACAAAACTTAATTAATGTGTAATTATGAAAAGGAACGGTTTTATTTTTTGATATACCACTTGCAATATGGGCGACTCAGGGCCAATTTGGTAATACTTTAACTTTCATAATAATTACTATTAGCTGTGCTGAAGGAATAATTAACTGTTAATTTCATCTGCAAATGTTTGGTTAATTATATTTTTAAAACTACTATATAGCTCAAAAATAATATACATATGTTTGGGAATTTTATTGCAAAAGTGTTGAGATTAGTTACAATAACTAAAATATACATAATTTTAGGACCTTATTTCATTTTTTTTTTTTCATTAATTATATATATTAAATCAATATTTAAGTACAATATTTAAATTAGAAAAAAAAAATCCATTAGAACAATAAAATATTTAATATTATAAATCAAATCAATATTTAAATAGAATATTTAATTTTGAGATGAAATAAGGTATATAAATGATTTTAACTTTATTTAATAAAGATAATAATGATATTTTTAAAAAGCCATTAAGAGCTTGTTTGGTTGGGTTTTTGAAAAACCTCTATTGGGAAAAGATCTACTTGAAGTAGATCTATTAGAAATAAAGTTTTTGAAAAAAAAAATCATAGATGTTTGGTTGGTAGACTTTAAAAAAAAATAAATAAAAAAAGTATATTTGGAGAAGCACCTCCCTATAAGCTTTTGCCCAGTAGAGGTTTAAACTCTACTAGCCTCTACTCAATTTAAAATAGACAATCTCAAAAGCCCAACCAAACAATTCTAAAAAACTCAAATAGACGTTGGTAGACCTTTTGAGTCAGTAGAAAGTTCAACCAAACAAGCACTAAATGTTAAAATAGATTATTCCATAATCACTTTCAAAAAGTAATCCCCACCTACTTTTCAAAATCACTGTCAAGACTTGTCAGATTATCAATTAATCTCTTTTGGAAGGCAAACAAAGTAATTATCACCTACTTCTCAAAACCACTGTCAAAGCTTATCAGATTATCAATTAATCACTTTTAGAAGTTTTACCAAATATCATTTTATGTCAAAAATATAAAATAATCGGATTTTAACTTTTGAAAAGCAATACAAAGATCAAAATTGTGTTTACTTTCTAATTTTTCTATTTCTTAAAGGGATATTATTATGTTCTCCCCTGAGGTTTGCCATATCCGTAATTTTGCCCCTTCTAGTTTCAAAAATGACTGGTCTTCCACTTGAAAACCAAATTATTCAAAGATTTACCCTCTGCCGTTAATATTTCTATAAAATAGAGGTTTGACCGTTAAATACCAAGGGAAATATTGTAATTGTGCTACTTCCAAAAAGGGGACATTATTAGTTCCCCCTTGAGGTTTGCCATATTCGTAACTTTGCCCCATCTAGTTTCAAAAATGGTCAGTCTTCCCCCTGAAAACTAAATTATTCAAACATTTACCCCTTGTCATTAGGATTTGACCGTAAAATACTAAGGGCAATATTGTAACCGTGCTACTTCAAAAAAAAAATTCCAAAATTAAAAAAAAAAAAAAATAGTTTTCACCAAAATCAAAACCCAAAAATTGAAATCATTGATTTTGAATCTAATCACCATAATTCAAACAAGAAACAGATTCAAAACCCTAAACTAAAACCAATTTTTTTTTTTTTTTTTTTTCAAATGATTTCATTCTCTAGAAACTGAAAAATGAAAATCAATTGAAAAAAAAATGGAAGCAGATTTTGGTGTTTAAGTTTAAATTAGGTTTTAATATTATTATTTTTATTTTTAATGGTTTTTTTTTATTACTATTATTTTTAAAGGTTTATTGTTATTATTATTATTATTATTATTATTGTTGTTGTTGTTGTTGTTGTTGTTGTTGTTATTGTTATTGTTATTGTTATTGTTATTAGTATTATTATTATTATTATTATTATTTTCCTTTAAAAAAAATAATTTTAATTATCTGAGATGGACGGTAGAGATTGAATCTGGAGATGTACCGATGGTGATGAGTTTTTATTTTTTTTAATTCTGATTTTTCTATAAAAACAAATCAACGTTATTATTGAGGGGGTAAAAATGTATTTTCTCCATTACTTTAAAAAAATCAACGTTATTATTACTTTAAAACCGTGAAAGTAATGGAGAAAGTATGTTTTTTATTATTATTATTATTATTGAAGTAGCACAGTTACAATATTGCCCTTGGTGTTTCACGGTCAAACCCTAATGGCAGAAGGTAAATCTTTAAATAATTTGGTTTTCAAGGGGAATACTATCCATCTTTGAAACTAGAAGGGGTAAAGTTATGAATATTGCAAACCTCAAAGGGGAAACTAATAATATCCCTTTGTTGGAAATAGCACAGTTACTATATTGTCCGTGGTGCTTAATGGAAATAATAACGGTAGGAGGTAAATATTTAAATAATTTGGTTTTCAAGGCCATTTTTAAAACTAGAAGGGGCAAAATTACAGATATGGCAAACCTCAGTGGGGTGGGAATAATAATATCCCTTTCTTAAAATATGGTTGCCTTGGACCCTTGGATGATTGGATTGGAATCTATGATTCAAACAAGGGCTATTGGAACCGAAACACTTTTGAGTTGTATATTTGTGTGTTGACTTCTGAATGTTGGAAAAGCAAGACTACTCGACCATGTAATTATTGACCAAACTTAATGACAAAATGTTGGAACAAAATAGTATACCATTTACTTCTACTAAGGCTGCTACATTCTTGCTACATTACACGGTCGAAGTATTCTCCAATGGTCATGTAAATCCATCTTTGGAAACACTTGTTGGAAAATGGTATCACAGAAAACGTGAATCATGGTACAGGATAAACTAAAAAGAAAAAGAGAAGAAAGGATTACGGCCGTTCCTCGCGAGAATCACATAGGGCATATATTTTCATTATCGGCTGAGTAGGCTGTTTTTGTGCCTGTCTTCCCCCAATTTGCCCCACTACACATAACACATTAATCTCATCCTAATTACTTAACCTTCTAGAGAAGCTTCCACTTCATGATTAATCTGAGAATCTGAGATCCCGATTACTTAACCTTCTAAAGAAGCTTCCACTTCATGCTTAGTTAACTTTCTTCTTCATCATAATCTTCGTCATCCTCATCTAATCTTCTGCTGAGGTTTGCAAGCTGAATTGGGTCAATGGCCATTCTGTCCATCTCTGAAAGAGACCAACCTGGAATTTCCTCATGTTTAGGCTCCTCGGAAGGCCCAGCTGATGGGGCATTGGCTGGTGCTGGTGGAGCATTGGCCGGTGCTGTTGGGGCATTGGCCGGTGCTGCTGTAGCCTTAGCATCCATGTTATCATTTAAGTCAGCATTCAGATCAAAATTTCGAGTAGCAGGATTAGCAGCATCACTGACTATGTCATTTTCGTTTAATGGTTCCTTTAATTCAGAACCATTATCCACCTGCATTCCAGAGTTTGAGTTATCTTTGATTTCATGCTGAACAGCCACACAGGGGTCTGAATCAATTTCACGGTGACAAGACTCTCTTTCTGCATGCCGAGCACCTCGTCCACGGCCTCTTCCTCTGCCACGGCCCCTCCCTCTGCCACCGCTACTGGCATGGCCCATCTCAAGCTGCAAGAATGAAAATAAAATAACTTATCCCCACTACTCAACCTCTTAAGTATATTATACCATTTCATGTCCATCTTTAAATTCTTCATATTAGACATTAAGAAGAATGAAGTTCATTTGTTTGGAAAGCAAATAGACCAAGGATAGTATAAAAGCATAAAATTGATCCAAATGTTGCGTTCTCCTTTCACTTGACCATAGTTTGATCTTGGACAAATGAACAGACGAAAAAGGGAGATATTAAAAACTGAAAAAAAAAAAAAACCTATATGAATAAATATGACCACATGTTATAAAAGTCACCAAACAAACAAATGAAAAACAATATTTCTGTGTGCTTCAACATATATTGGAAGAAGTATCTAACCATTTTGCTCCTCTTTGATTCTTCATCACTGTCATTGTATTCATCACCAGCAGCTTTCCTGGAAGAATAATATAGTGATAAATGGTGATTAGTACGTCAGCATACATTAATGAAGGGAAAAAGGAGAAGAAAAGCATATTTCCTAACCTTCTCTTGGAAATAGATCGATCCTCGGCAGCAACATCAGAATGACCATGACCGTAGTCAGGTACTCTGCTCACGATATCCCTCAGAAAATCAAACACATTATAGCTCTGTACACAATTTTTTCTGCAGTTTAGGACAGTTTGTTAGATCAAATGGTGACAGCTAATAATATCATAAAATATTGTGCATTCCTTGAATCCTTGACAAATGTGGTCATCAACAACAGTAGAAAAAATATTTATAAAAAAAAATAAAAAAATAAAAAAAATAAAATAAAATAAAAAAATAAAAAAAACTTTTTTCCTAAGATCTAAAATTTGCATATATAAAAAAATACAATCAAAACAGTTAATTCTTGGCAGTTGTGACAACAAGAACTTAAAGTTGCTCAAAACATTAATCCAGTGAACCCATTTTACATGTTAAGGTAATCAGTGAATTGGTCCACTGAGTTAGACTTTCTTTTCCTGGGGAAACAAGCCAAACAACTTGACATAAACACTTGAAAGTCAATCAAATACAGTGAGATAATGATCTGTTTCCAGTTTATATTGTAATTACAAATTTATGTCATCAAACTCACTCATCAATTACTCTTCCTCAGCTCTCTCTTAACACGTTCCCTATACATTACTGCCTCTAACACAACTCCTTGTAACCGTTTTCTTTTATGGTATGTACCTTTACTACCAAATAATCCAACGAGACACCATTCAGATAATTAAAGGTAATATACATCTAAAGTACTTTTCAAATCTTTTATTAAAGACTAACTCTACTAATAATTTTTATAGTATCTATTAATTCATTCTTCTAATATTTTAACATATAAGAATATTATTCATGTATTTTATAGTTAGCGGAACTAATTTTATATATATGTTTGGCACATCCATCAATTATGCTTGTAAGGTTAGTCTTGTGTTAACCAAAAGCAAAAACAGGAGATGATGATACAATTTCCTCAAAATAGTTCAAGCAAATACAATTTGAAGCAGCTGCCAATAGGAGGTCATTGGCAAGAACTACCAGGGATGAGCTGATGCAGAACAGGAAATAATATATTTTGTGATTTTATTAAGTTTAGGTTTAATCGAGATTGGCTTAGTTATAAGGAATGAGGGAGTCAGTTTATCCTTGTCCCAATATTTGGCAATTTCCTTTTTACTTATTTAAGTTAAATTTAAAACTTTCCATATTTATGTAGATTTAGGTTCTTAAATACACAAGTTTAGTTTTCTATAAATAGGCCTCTTATTGTTATTGCTTCATGATGAGTTATAAGAGTGTGTTTCTCCTTCCTAATTTTCCCCCTTTCTCTAAAGTTTCCCATATCTATCCATTCTAATTTCTATCCCTACGACCCTACCAATTCTATTTCTCTCTTATTCTCAATTATCCTTTGCCATCTTACATCAATTTGAAAACTGGTGTAAAATGAGAAAGAGAAATAGCAAATAAGGTAAAAACTGATAGGTAGTAATAGAGTTATAGAGCTAGAATAAAAGGGGAGAAATCAGAGAAGAAATGGAAGAAAATTAAGAGGAAAGAGGAGATAATAGGAGGAGAAACATCAATTCATCCATGGGTGTGGAAACAAATAACATCGAGGATCTTTTGATAGACAACTAAACCTATTAAAATAAGAATTTGAATCTACCTAAATTAGGAAAAATAAACTCAACTGAAATAAGTAAAATCCCAAGGAAATCATATATGTAAATTGTATCTTGGTATCTGACTAAGTAAAAGGAATTGCTAAATAAAACGTAATAATAATAAAGCAATAAATCCCTAAAATATATCATTTCCCATTCTCCAGTATAAGCATTTATGCAAATAGAAATTTCAACTTTTTCTAAAATGGACCTCCATGGTAAAAGAAGTCAATCAAATATCTGTAATCTAATATATAGGACAGATTCTTCAGATAGTTCACAATATACAATAAGGAACAAGTTTAACTAAATATAATCATAAGGGTTCTGCATTCTCATGTTCACAAAGAAGAATGTTTGATATAAATCTTAGGTCAGAAGTACATGTACATTTTTATTTTTCACCACATGACTCATTTCATTTGGGATCCAACCATTAAAAAGACTCTTTGAAGATGACTAAAGAAACAAAACTAAAAGATTTATTATTAGGGAATCTGAGCACAAGTTCCTTCGAAGGGAATCATTTCAAGAATATTCTTAATTCCCTAAAACCATAGTAATATGCTGGCATGCTGCATTATCATTATCAATGACACGAGCAGCTTGATACATATAATTCCCACATGAAGACCTAATGTTTGTGCGCAGAATAAAACTCGATCTTACATACTTCGGCAGGTAGGCATTAAAATCATACAGATGCCATACCAACCATTATTATCAAACAGATCCCCATAAAGTATGAAAAGATATCCAAGATCCAATTTAGTTGTTCCCTTCCTGCTTTTACCCCTTTTCATGTCTTCTGGGTAAGTAATTTAATCTGTATCGCATCATGTACAGTCTACAGTCGATCTCTACAGACAATGACCCATTATAATTTACAAACTGGTTCCAGGACTTATGGTGAGTCATGAAAAACCAGCTATAGTACCCTACTAAGCCACTCCAAAGAAAAAATCAATTTACTTGTCATACATATTGTTAATGTGTCTGACCTTGGGAAGGCATTGTAGAAACAAGCCCAGCATTTACTTCACATTGGTTTGAGAATATATTTTTGAAGCAAAAAGATACTGTTGGGTCACTTTGGCACAAAATTTTCAAGATTTATTAGAACACAGGAAAGCATTATATACCATTTATCTTAAACAAGTTAATTTCTTTTGTACCTTAGCTGCTAATCGAAGCCTTCATATCGTAGACCTCAACCAGTAATTCATTTGCAACTAAATAATGATGGGATATCAACATTCAGAGGCAAAAATTGCTAAATAAAGGGCAATAATAGTCGTAAACTTCTATACAGTGAGTACTTGGACATATGACAACAAAAGCACATGCAACATCTATTTCAAATCTTCAAGTTGATTACATTTCTAGCCCAGGCACAGAAAAGAATTTTAAGCAAAAAAAGAATTAATTCTGCACTTACAAATGTAATGCATTCATCGTCTTTGCTCCTCTCTGAAGGGTTATCTCATACGTACGATCACAAAGGTCTTGCAAAAATAATTCCAATGCTTTCGCTACAACATAACCCAAAAAGAGAGTAAGCAACAAAAAACAGAGATAAGATACCTTGTAAGTGAAACCTGAATAGTTACAGCTACTCACAAACTAGAACAGGCACTGCCAATGCTATCTTCCCAACATCCTCATCAGCTTGCATTATCTTTTTAATCCGAGCCTGCAAATCAAATTTTATTATATCAGATAACTGACTCAACAATTAAGCAGCAAATATATATATACAAAAAATTATGAATGAAAAGGCCAAAAAAAAAAAAAAAACGTCTCCATGAATAGAAGAACGGATCATTACATGATCACAACTTAGCAGGTATTCTCAAATAGACAACTCAAAAATTGTAAAACAATAGGCCATGAGAAGAAGAGGACAACTCTATAGAATCAATGAAAATAATAGTTATAGGAAAAGCATAGTATGCCAAAGAGCAATACAAAATAAGCAACAACAATATTGACTCATGATAAGGCTTTTGATTCTCTCATAAGCTTGACCGTTCATTAAATATAGGAACAGTTCTTCAAGCTATTTGCATGTTCCTGCTGTCACAGATGCAGCGCCAACTTGCCATAACCTTCACAATAGATTCCATAAGAACCCATTGCATACAAAATAAAGAAACGATCAGATTCCAAGGCTTTGGTACAATCTCTCAATGAAACAACAGATGTCAACAGATTCCCCACTCCACTTATGCCCTTCCTCTTGATTAAGTTTAGGAAAGCAGCGCCTTCAACCAAAACCATTTGATATTGCTGATTGTCCTTCTATGGAACGTATACCCATCTTAGCCATCAAATCCTTTGCCTTTTTTTTTTTTTTTCCTTTCTTTTCAAGTAACTATCCTAAACAAAGATTCTAGGTGACTTAAGTAATCAATATATTAGAGGCTTAAGCCCAAAACTTGTCCAGAAACTAACTACTATCGTCTAACCAATACAGAATTTTAGACTACACAATTCTGTAATCACCATCCAGTATCAGATATGTGATTCTTAAGTGGCCGACAAATGGTGTAATATTATTTGCTTGATATAATCCATATTTTGAATAAAGTCAGAGGTGAGCACAAAATTACTACATATATTTGCAGGACTGTCAAATTAGCAATCCATGGTTCCATGAAAAGTAAATGGATAGAAATTACCAACAACAAAAAAAAGACGGTGGTTAGATACACCTTAAAAGCAACCTTGAAATGGATGATTTCCTAATTAGGAGACCAAAACAGAGGGTGACACATACCACAATTGATCAACAACAGGGCCAAGTCAGCTAACGTGAAACCATAACAGAAATTCCAACAGCAATAACAACTGCCTATCTGTTCTCAAACAAGAAATAACAATATCTGCATACTAACAAACCTAAGTAGAGAGTATCCCTCTTCTCCCAAAAAGAAAATGTTGAAGCCTCTAACGATGAGCATATCCAATGACAAGATTGACATATCAAAACATTTATGAATCTAGATTTGTTATATATACATAAAAATAAGGGAATCAATCCTAAAACCTTAAATTCCCACCAAATAATTTCAGTTACAAATCACATTTCTCTGAATGAAACCAACCTAAACCTAGAACAAGCATACTCATGTAGACCCAAATAACCCCCACAAATGTAATAATTATCCATTGACCTTGAATTTACTAAATATCATGGGAAGAAAAGTGTAATTCAGATAACAGATCCTCATAAAACAGCTAAAACGTTAAATAAAAATAAACTAACTTCAGTCAGGACTGGAATTCTTCAATACAAACATCTTAAACAAAGAATAACATATAACCTAGATCATATACCAACATGAATCGCCCGGCTAACCACACACTAGGGAGAAATGAAATAGTCGTCAACTGAATTCCACAAGGCATCAGAATCACATCAAAAGCATCCAGTCCCAAATTAAAATCAAAACACGACCCAAATCACACATCACAATAAATCCCCAAAACCGAGACATCCACAACTAAGTTTTAGCAGACATCTCAATACAAGGAAAAAAAAAAAAAACAAAATTAAGTACAAAACAAAACCTAGATCACATAGAACTACAAATTTCGAAAATAATCAAAATTCATGACTGAATTCAATAGAAATAACGATCCCAAATCACCAATCGATAAAAAAGAAATTAATTAAAGCAATATACACACTAAGGAAAAACATAGAGAGAGAGAGAGAAACTCACAGCTGGGAATCGGGTATCGAGCTTCTTCCTCATAGTGACAAATTTTGAAGCATCAAAGTAAAACTATTTAATTCAATAAATAAAAATCAGTGAAAGACGAAAACAGAATCGAATTCTTTTTTATTTTTGATTTTTTATCAAAACAAAATAATAGGTATTATTATCATCAATCGGGGCTGGCTAGTATACAGACAGGGAAGAAAATACTCCGTCTGATACTAATATACATTTATAATTATTATTATATGGTCGCACAGTACCTTATTATGCACACACGTGTGCATGCAAAAACCCACATGCACGTCCACGTGCACGAACGTACACTAGCACGCATGTACACACATCCAATGTGGCCGAACGATCGTTCAATCCAGTAATATTCGAATTGTATATTGGTATTTAAAAATATATATATTATAATTTGTTTTGACAGTATCTATATTATTATTATTATAATTAATATGTATTGACATCGACAATTTGATGGAATAAGAAAGGAAAGTATATAAGTAGATTTCTTATTTTCTGTTTGAATTGTTAAACGAAAATGATAAGAGGGAAAGAGAGAAAATTATAATATATTTTTAGAGAAAGTATCATTTTTCCCCTATAGTTTTTCATATTAGTAAATTACCACCCTCTAATTCTATATATGGTCATTTCCCCCTCTAATTTACCATATTCCTCGTTATCCCCCCTCTAGTTTCATTAATCGAAATTTTAGAACGGTTCTCGGTTCATTATCTCGAACCGGAAAACCGACCCGAGATCCAAAGTATAAATACAAAAAAAAAAAAAAAACTCAATCACCAGCAGCCTTACACATCCAAAACACCCAAACCCTCGTTTGCCACTAGTCGCCGGTCGTTCTTCTCCGCCGGCCGTCGAATTCCTCTCTTGCTTGCGTGCGCCACCGCTGCTCTGCTGTCTCTGTTCAGGTATGGTCATTTTTGATTTCTTCATTTTGGTAGCCAAGTGATGAATATTTGTTTTTAAATACTTAAATCCTAAATTTATAATATTGATTCACAATATTTATAGACCAATTTTTTGTTATGATTTTCTTTTATTTTTAATTTCTCATAGATACATATTGATGATAATCTTAAGCTACTGGAGTTTCAAAATAGTTTTTACAGAAGAAATAGGTACTTAAACATGCTAGTTAGAATTTACAAAATCAAAACCACACAAGCTAATCAGTATAAGACATCCTAAATATATTTATATGCCATCTGGCCCCTTTCCAAGTAAGTATATACTATATATCAAACAAGAACGATTTTGATAATACAGTAAAATTTCTTATTAAAAAGACCAGAAAAAACATTCAAACGTTCAATATCTAACTGTCACAAATGCAGTAAAATTTCTATGGCTACACTGCTACAGTGTATGAAATTGAAAATATATAGATATTGGGAAAATTCCAAGAGATGCATTAGATTATTAAATAATATGTTGGTTAGGTCTTTTTCGAGTAAAATGTTTTACAGTTTTTGTTCTGTATAATTTGTATGGGATTTTGTTTCTCTAAAAAAAAAAAAAAACACATAATTGGAGCTGTTGTGAAGATCTGTGACTATTGCTATAATGACTTCCTTACAATGTTTCAAATTATACAATGAGAATTCTGATTGGCAGTTACACCAGCAGGTATCCTTTGATCTCTTCATCAGTTTAAATGGGTTGGAAAGCTGCCGAGAAACTCATTAGGCACTGGAAAGTACTCAGAGGAGACAATGTGAGGATGAGACTGTTACATATTACCATTTTTGGTTTCATTTATTTTCTAGAGACTTGCAAATAATTTTTTTTTTTTTGGGTCTTCATTAACAGGTTATGATAATCAGGGGAAAGGATAAAGGTGAGAGTGGCACTATTAAGCGAGTCATTCGGTCTCAAAATCGTGTCATAGTTGAGGGGAAAAATCTGGTGAGAGGTTGTTTTAATTCCAAGTATTTTTCTGTAGTAATATACACTATATATTGTAAATTTCATATTTATATTAAGTTAAAATGACTTGTTCTGTGGTAAGATTTAATTAAGGGTTGATGCTATCACTGGTACACACGAGTTCAAAATTATTTTGGTTAAGCAAGACTTGAGATGTTTTGAAGTTTTAATCTTAAAGTTACTCTTAAACTTACATGTTCAATGCCTTGCAAAAAGCAGTTTGCCCCCTAAAATTGTAATGAAATTTATTGAATGTGTAATAATATAATTGTGTATGTGACACAAAGATTGGCTTGTTTCAATTGTTATATTTTTTCACGGTTGCTTTTAATGGCTGTGTATCCAGGTAAAAAAACATATCAAGGGAGGAGAAGGTCATGAAGGTGGGATCTTTACTGTTGAAGCCCCAATTCACGCATCAAATGTTCAAGTCGTTGACCCAGTTACAGGGTACAATTGTACTTTTGATCAAAGTTAACGATCATGGTAATGTCAACGTATTCCTTTCCATACAAATGATAATCGATGATTATTCATGCAGAAAGCCCTGTAAGGTTGGAACGAGATACCTAGAAGATGGAACCAAAGTAAGAGTTTCTAGAGGCATAGGAGCATCTGGGTCCATAATTCCTCGCCCTGAGATCTTAAAAATAAGGACAACACCAAGACCTACTGTTGGTAAGTAACTAAAGCTTATTTATTTTCTTTTGCTTTGTAAATAAAAGACAAACCTTCAGTGTGTTATTTACTTATTTTCATATGTACTTGTTTCCATAGCTCATGTTTTGCTTGTGATTTAATACATACAATCTTTTGTGCATGATAATCTTATTTGAATATGGTATAAGATGCAACATTTTGCACTGTCATCCTTATGGAGCTAGAACTGTCTCACAATTACTAGCTATCAGATGAAGAAAGTGAAAACCTATTGGAAAAATGTATTAAGGGATTATTTATAATAAACAAGAGATTGTAAGTTACTTGCATTGTTGAATATTTAAATCATGAATATAATTATACATAAAAAACTAAAAAGAGGAAATAAGTAAAAGACAAACATATTTTAAATTTGTATTTATAAATTCAGCAACTTAATATAGCAACCTGCTAACGAATGATCCTGCAGTAGTAATATGTTGCAATGGGCTTGCCTTTCCAAGTATCATTTTCTATTATTAATATTTAGCACACACCCCATCCCACCCACCCACCCAATGTACCACAAAGTAAATTAAATCTCATAAAGGTTAGTGTGGCGAATTGATCCCTAGATCTCATGCTCTCACTACAAGAGCTTTAACCAATAGGATTATACCCATTGAGACACCTTTTTTAAGTACCCTGACTTTTTTATTCTTCTAAAAATTTTAGTCTTGCTGTTATGATTATAGGTGGGTGTTTGCTATTCATTAGATTATGTCTTCAGTGCGCAATTAAATTGAATTATTTTTGTAAATGCAGTTTAAAGTGAGATACTGAGATATAGTAAAGCCGACTCATGTTTGATATAAAACATGTGAAAACCCCATAACTGTGGAAAACCCTTTTAAAAATTTTGTTGCTTAGGATCCTACTTTGTGTTCTAGGAATGTAATAATAAATCAGGATTTATTTATTTTTGTGTAAAACAGGTTTTATAGACTTGTATGCAGTATAAATTTGATTTTCCAACTATGCGGTTAGAGTGATTTCATGGGGCACAACACATTTTATTAGCATTTACATGTTGACATATGGATATAGATTCACATGAGAAACAAAAGCAGTGAGATCTGAGGCTCAAGTTCTATGCCTCATTCTATTTGTAACGATGTCACCACACTTATTGATAAACCACATGAGATACTAGAAATTCTCATTCTTAGAAGATCAATAGCCCGAAACTAAAACCAAACCATTTGAATGTGGATAGTTATTTGTTAGATGTCGATTTTTCTCTAAGGAGAAAAAGAATAAGAATATGGAGATCTAATGCTTGGAAATGTTATTATTTTGTCCTACCAAAGTTTAAATGCTTAGATGTTATAACCGGAGTTGAAAACTTCCATAGAGGTTTTACATTCAGCCTGGTCGGCTGGTTCTTTTAGGTGTATTTCCTCTTAAGTATCTTTTAAAGTGTTGTTGCTTGTTCACATACTAGACGGCCGTTTAAATTATGAATTCAAAGATATTAATATTCCCTTCCCAGCTTTATTGGATAAAGAATACAAACTTGGATGATATCAGTACAAGATTTAAGTTGTCTTTCGAAGTTCATTTAGTGAGATATCAATGTGTGAGCTTTTTATTTTCACCCATTGTCTAATTTATTTTGGTGATTTTTTTTATGATCTTTGTTGTAGCTGGTGCCAAGGATACTCCAATGGACCTAGTGTGGGAGAAGACATACGATGCTAAAACCGGAAAGGGCATGCCTGAGCTTTGAAGAAGAGCCTAGTTTAGTTTCTTGTATTGTGTCGTAGATTTAATCTATCTGTCACATTTCACAAGTTGTATAAGCAGAAATTGATTGAATGTCACAGGGTTTTTTTATTATTATTATTATTATTCAACCGTCTCAAAGATAAGAGATGCTTTTAGAGAACGAAGGGAAATTACTGTTCATTTGATCAACTACACTAAAAGAGTGGTTTATATATGCCTTCAATTTTCCTATGATGCAAACATACTATGAAGTATGAATTAGGATAGGTTTTTTTAACTTCAAATTTGTTTACTCTTTCGATTTTTCTTGCAGTTTAGTTGAAAGTTCATACGATAAACAAATTCTTCCCGAGGCTAATTTATGTTCATGCCTTACTAAAGATTCTTTCTAATTTGTATATGCTTGCAAAAATTGCTTTGAAATGAGTAAAATCTGCACATATAATAATACAAATCGTTCTACATTTACAAACTTCATGATCATCAAAAAAAGGAAGATAAAAAGAACAACAATCCACTGATGTAATCTTTCTTGAACAACAGAAGATACATATATGTATGTATATATCTAATAATGAAATAACAACTCAGAAGATCATCAATCATCGTCATCATCATGGAATACCTTGGCGGTTGGCGGCATCAACAGCCTTGGCTTGGCCCTGAGTGAGGCCAGTTCCGGCGAGGGTGGGGGCATCGGTTCCACCGCCACCTTGGTTAGGCTTGACTTCAAGGTGGCCCTGTGTGCCATAAGCTTGGCGTTTGTAATCCTCCAAATCAGAGTACTTCAAATAAGGGCTGCTCTCCATTAGCAACCCCTCCAATGTTTCATTTTTCTCTTGTTGTTGGGTTTTTGCACTTGGTGACATCTGCTCGCTCGGGTTCGACATTTTTTTCTGTGTGTGTGTTTGTGTTTTATTTTGTTTCGATGTTATGAGCTTTGAATGTAATAGTTTTTTATACATGCATGCAAGAAATTGTGTCCAAGAGCTTGCAAAAATTCAGTCACATTTTTGACTTATTCAAGCTTCTTTCTCTCCTACATGTTTGGGACACCATTCCCTCTTTCCTGCCTCATTTTAATGTGCAGGGAAAAAAAAAGGAAAAGAAAAAAAAAAAATTTATATGCACCCTTTGAACATTTCTGAAAGAGACACACACGTATCAAATTTAAAATTTAAATAAAAATAAAATTGCACACACTCATTTATTTTGCCGGAAAGAAATATATTCTTATCTAAATTCAGGACATTAGATATCAATATTGACGTGTATACAAAGACATAACTTAAAAGAACCGACCATAAAAAGTGAAATGAGGCAGCATTTAAGATGAAAGATTTGTATATATTAGTTGTTTCTAGCAATTACTATACGTTTTACAACATTGATTACAGTAATGTAGATAGTGGACCTACAAGAAGGATGTACATGTTAAATGCTAGATGCCCAATTTTTTATTAGATGGGTACACAAATATACAATTATACATACAGTTTCAGTGCAGCCCAGTTGAAAGGGTCCAATCCAGGTTTGATGCTCTCTTCCTGATTGGATTCAAGTAGATTGTTAGCTACCAGGTTGCTCCTAAGTAATAATTCTTTAGTCAGATCGGTCCTGAAAAATAATTTTAGAATCGAAGTTACGTAATATTATGGTCTTATGAAATCGATTCCACAATATTATGAAACTAAAAGTCTAGTTCCGTAGCATTGTGAAACCAATTCGATAACATAACGTAATTTCGGTCACGAATTTTTTTTTTTTTTTACAGAACCATTCTGACTTATTGTAGGTTCATGTCTCATCATAATAATTTTAAAGCTTAGTAAACTTATATGATAAAGGCTAAATTTAAGAGGTTGGGAATAATGTTTTCTGATTTATTGAGAAGCATATTGAAGACTAAAATGCAACTTTGAAATTTTTTACTTAATATACAGTACCATAGTTGGTTTCTTTTTTAATTTTCTTTAGTTTGTCTTCTGTTTTAACTTCAAAATATTCTTCTAGATCGGTGTTGACCATGTAAAAATTACAAGAAAATGTTTTATAAGAAAATAAGCATACGATTCTTGCTCCATCGAGAGGATGCTGATGAGTCAGGTTTAACCTATGTTGTATAATTCACATACCGTATAAATAAATAAAATCTTATTGGCTCTGTAATTATATAGATTAGATAGTCTCCTCACATGGGAGTTTTTGACAAATGCAACCATTATAACCTCCATTTTACTTCATGTTTAGCAGGTTAAGAATTTTGACATATGTGTTCTAAATATAGCGTATTGATTAAATACCATCCACCAATCACGAGATTCTCATACAACAACAATCATAGATTAAAATTAAACACCCTGGATAAACAATCATTCAAATGGAATTTTAAGACAACTACCCTGACTAATTTTTTTTTTTATATCATAAATGGATGGTAGTTCAATGATTTGATAAACCCGAAAAAGATAAAAAGGAAATGTACCAAAACGAATTGTCTTTACGGGAAAAGGCTTCAATAAGCTGTGCAGATGCATCAGCCAAATAAGTCGGGAAAGACTAGGGGTATAATTCTTAAAAATACATCTTCGTCGTACACCTCAGCTATGGACAGGAAACGCAACAACAAAATCAATACAAATAGTGACCTGAAGTCAAGGAATACATTGCATAACCACACTTGTCAAACCTACTTAGTGGCCTGCGCAATTATATTACTTATTGAACTAGCCTGCTCTTTTGCAGTCTCCACCAATGAATCCTACAATTCCAAAATACAATACAACTCAAAAAATTGGAAAAACCAACATCCAAATGCATTGAAACCAAGGAAAAAAAAAACACTCTACCTGCGCAGCTATTAGCCGTGCAACTGTTTTCTTGCTAGACTCTTGAAGTTCCCCAGCAATCAAGATCTCATCCAATATATAGTATGCCTTCAATGTAAACAACATGCAACAATTAAGCAAAGGAACAGATTTTCACAAGCCAGCAGTGTATAATAAATCAATACTGAATACAAACTACAACAAATTAATTAATAAAATGCATTTGGGCGACCACTAATTGCTTCAATAACTTTTTACATTATAACATAACTTTTTCAGAAAGAAAAATCCTGACTTGAGAAAAAACCCATCACCCCTACCTTATGGAAGTTGAAGATCAAGTCCAACTCACAGACCTGGAAGAAAGAATATACTACTACAATAAGAGGTTTTTATTCCAAACAAATAAATACATATGCAGTGAGTACTCTTATAATAAGTAACAGTCAACTTCACTCACACTGCCAAAGTATCTGTCAAGGATCTCAACATAATGATGAATTATTTCAAGGACCTCTAATTCATTGTCATCCTGATCAATGCACATGCAGAAGTATAGACTAGCATATCTGCATAAATCAGGACCAACTTAGTTAGTCATCTCTATAATGATGTTTTCTTTGCATGATTGTAAACACTTTTATATTTGTTAATTACCTTTTATAAACAACCTTGTATCCTCTCCATTCTACAAAATTACAGAGCTTGGGTCCTCGTGCAAGAATCACCCCACTGAGCTCACGGATAACCTTCTCAGAACAGCATTTTCAAAAACAAATCAGTATTCACAACTATCGCAAGAGGTTGATAAAATGGTACCACAGAGATCAATGATAGAATAATAGTGTGGTCCTTTGACTTATATATTCAGTAGTAATTTAAAATGTACAGAGCTAAGATCTGAAAAGGAAAGGATTTGTAAGCCGTACCTTAGTTCTTTCCTTCTGTGAATAAGGAGAATACCATTTTGTCAACCTGACTTTTCCTTGTCGACTAATAAGAAGCACAAACTGAATCTGAAAGACATGCAGGATCGTAAAATATAAGGCAGCCAGCAAAAGGGAAAATGATAATAAATCAACCAATAAATAAATGAATTAACATTAGTTAATCTTTTCATAGAAATTGCTTATTCAGCAAGTGAAAATACAACGGAAGACTCCCAAATCTGCAACATCCGGTATCTAACTTTAATTTTCCCTTAGCCATGAACTCTTCAAGTCTAAAATCTCCATATGCGATAAGTGTTTTTCAAGAAAGGGTGGCAACTGACTAGTATAGTATTCCTGACATACTCAGCTAGGCTCAACAAAGCATTTCAATAACCCAGGTTGAATTCTTTCAATTTCAACTCTACAACACTATTGAATCCTTGGCAATTAAAAGTTTCTACTGCCTTCCTAACAATTAACTCATTAATGACATTCGCAGACAATTTAGCAATTAGCATGCTGTTTAATGCCTGATGTACTGAAGTCAACTAAACCAACAACATCAATAGAGACATCTTCTTAGGGACAAAGGAATGGCATAGGATTGTTGGGCTTGTTCCGATTCACATTTTACATTTACAACATGCTAACTAGTTTTTTATCAAGCACATATAACCAAAAGATTTCTCATATCTATGCTTGTTTTGTAAAATCTTCAATGAATTGCCCAACATATAATACTTAGTCTATCAAATTTGTACATTTACTACGCAATTAAGCTGAAACTTGAACGTTATGGAAAGCAACAAGCAACACTACATACTCGTCCTAAGAGATCTTCGGTCTCAGCAACCATTCATCAAAAAAAATATGATTTTTAATTGAATTTAAAGTAAATGAACAAAATTTATCAGATAATAAATACGATTTAAATCGGAGGAAAAAAAAAACAGATCCGATCCGAAAATGAATTAAACGGTGGTGTGATCTCATAGTGCAGATGCAGATGCAGTTGCAAAACAAATACAAGAGGTGGATCTAAAGGAACAGAGCTAATACAAGAAGATGAGAATGGATTAGTATTACCATGTTATGCAATTCTTCTGCTTTCCTCTCTGTCAGGATGGGATAATTAGGGTAGATGAATTGGGGTTTTATTTAGGGATTTCGCTTGTCGAATGAGAGATAATTAGGATTTGAGCTGCGTCAATTGAGCCAAAGTGAGGCGAGGATTTTATAAAGAACAAATTACATGAAACTCCCTGAGGTTTGCTCTTTTACACGCCAGCCCCCTGAGGTTTGCTCTTTCACACACGGAAACAACTATATCATTTATTGACACTCACCTCCCCTATCGTCAGTCAACGGTCGTCAGACTTAACCTTTGACTTTGTGAGGAGGGGTAATTTCGTCTTTTAACACTTTATACACTGTACATGTCAGACTTATTTTTCATTTTTTACATTTTATTTTTCATAACAAAATTTAATATTTTTTCTCTGGTCCATTCATCACTCATCAGCAGCTCCACCAAAACCACCATCATCAACCCAGAAACACCATCACCAACCCACCTTTTCTTCTCCAAATCATCAAACAACTATCTTCATAAACCCGGATCATAAAATCAAAAATCCCACTCACACAACAACTAATCCAAAAAATTCTTTATTATTTCAATCAAACAAATCCAATTTTCAAGTGTATGTCTAGAAAATTAAACAAGTTTTTTTTCTTTTCTTTTTTTTTAAATTAAACTTTATTCAATAGCCAACCACCACACAACAGTAAACCGCAACAAGAACAGTACCACCCCACGCCCACAACAAAAACAAAAAAAGCACAACAGCACAGCCAACCAGACAAAAACAGGGCAAGACGAAACAACAAGAAAACCAGAAAACCCCCAAAACCAGGAACACCATCAATTCATACTCCACTCCAGCACATCATCCTCACCCCCAGCACCTTTTTTAGCCAATAAATCAGCACAAGAGTTAGATTCTCTTGAGCAGAACCCCACATGAGAATGATTCATGAAACCTAGCAGGTTACGAATTTCCAGGATCTGTTGAAGGTGCTGCCAGCTACCCACACCACTGCCATTCATTCAACAAGTTCGCAGCAAATCGAACTCCCCCAACAGCAACCGCACTCCGTCGACTGCAAAAAAGAAAGAAGAGGAGAGAGCGGCGGGGAGAGAAAAATAGAAGAGAATCAGGGAGAGAGAGAAGAAAACGTCGGAAGAGGAAGAGAAAGAAGAGAATCAGAGAGAGAGAGAGAGATCGGCCAATTGGGGTTTTTGATTTTTGGGGTTTTACTGTTTTAGGTTTTTGATTTGGGAGAGAGAAAGAGGAAGAGAAAGGCAGTTGGGCAGTGGTGTTTGGATGGTGTTGATGATAGTGATGTTTGAGTGTGGAGTTGATGATAATGATGATGGTTTAATTTTGGGTTGGTGTTTGATTTTTTTGATTTCTTTTTTCAATGGTACAAATTGATTACATAGAGTTCTTTAAAAAAAATTTTTACTTTTTTATATTGTTTTATTTTTTGAGATATTTTTAATTTTGTTAATATTTAATTACCCATCAATTTATGATTTCTGTTATTAATTATGATAGAGTGAGAGAGAGAGACAAAGATTTAATTTTTTATATATTTAATTTGTTTTGTTTTGTTTTTTTAATTATTTGTAATATTAATTTTTTTAAAATATATTTATTTTTCTTTTTTATTTAAATGAATGAATTTATATATTTTAATTTTAAATTTAATTATTTTTTCTTTTTTTATTCAATTCTTAATCTACATCATCCATCTTTGTGATGGATGGTTGGAGATCAATTTAGGAAAAAAGTTTAATTTTTTAAAAAAGTTTCCAAATTTTGTTTGTTTGTTTGTATTTTTTTTTTTAAAAAAAAATAGTTTTTGTCTTTTTGTGGGGTTATAAAAGGAAATAGACATACTTAGGGGTATTTTGGACTTTTACATGGTCAGATAAGGTCAAAGGTTAAGTCTGACGGCCGTTGACTGACGATAGGGGAGGTGGGTGTCAATAAATGATAAAGTTGTTTCTGTGTGTGAAAGAGCAAACCTCAAGGGAGTTTGGTGTAATTTGCTCTTTACACGCGGAAACGACTTTACCGTTAACTAACACTCACCTCCCTTATCTTTAGGGTTTGACCGTTAAGTGTGAGATTTGACCGTTAAAAAATGTTAAAAGATAGAAATACCACTAACTCACCATAATAAAAAATAAAAATGCAGAAAATATATAAAATAGAAAAAACTCAAAATCTATTTATAAAAGAAAAATAAATATATATTTTTTCAAAGAATATAATTAAAACTTTTAATTTATTTGCAATAAATAGATTTTTTTTTTAATAGAGAGATCAAATTAAAAACAAAAAGTAAAAAAAAAAAGGAAGATAAACATCAATGGAGATCCCAATCACAAAAACAAAATCACAAATCAATCCCAAAAACAAAATCCACAAATCTCATCCAATAATTCATATCATCGTCTTCTTCAAGCAATTAGAAGAAACAAAATAATCTAGAAAAAAAAACACACCATCTTCAATCCAAATCCTCTCCAATCCGTTTTCCAAATTATTAAAAAAATTAATAAAAAAAATTGATAGGAGCTCTATCGTAATGGAGGACTCCACTAGGAAGGAGGTCCACTTTTGTTACCACCACCAATAGAACTCTTAGAGCATCTCCAATGCAAGCGTGGCTTGTGAAAAAAAAAAGATGTCACGTAGGATAAATAGACGTTATGTTAATAATTGTGTCTCCAATACAGCCGTGCATATTCAACGTCAAGCTGAGATGGCAAAAAAAATATTAGACATTGTCAACATGACCGTCCACTTTCAGACGGTCTATTGCATAGCTATTTTTTAGGTTGACTCAGCAAACATTTAAAGCTAACATTAATTTTTCATATATTTTTGTTAAGGAAGTAAAATAAAAAATAAAACATGAAAAAAAGATGGACACGTCATTACAAAAAATTGTGGTTTAGACGGAAGCATTGGAGACCAAATTTTGAGTTGATTGTTTATCAAGTCTATTTTTATGCCATATAGAAAGTAAGTCTCTTAACATTATTGTCATGTTAACAATTATTGGTATGCAAGCCACTTTTACATTGGAGATGCTCTTAGCTTCCTCCACTTCCTCGTCTTCAAAGACATCCCAAGAACCCTATCTCTCTCATCAACAGTTGTCTTGAAAATCCATGGTTTATTCTTCATTGAAGGACTCGAAATCTGAAACCTCATTTCAGGAATCGCAATCTCTCCCTCTTTAGGCAGATGCATATGGCCACCACCCAAAAGGCTTGATAGACAAAGCTGAGGAGGAGGATGAAGTGGAGACATATATATATGTTAAAAATAAAAATAAAATTTTTTTTTTCAAAAAATTAACTTTTCATGCTTTTTAAGATGTAAAATTTTTAATTAAACTTTTATTTTCAAGATTTTCTAAAAACTCTTTTTCAATTGATAAAGGAGCTAATCCCTTTATGATCTTAAGTAAGTTTTTATTAATTTTAATTTTGAAAATCTTATTTCAATTGAAGCAACTGTTACAAGTATTTTTAACAATATTCCTTAGGCTATACATGTATTTGGAAAATAATCAATTTTTTTAAGAAAAAATAACGTTTCAACTTAGAAAATAAATCAATACTACCTGGATGTTTTGAAACACATTCAAGATTAAGACAATATCTTTTAAAATTATCATCATCTAATAATTTTAATTTTTTAATATCAAATAAAAAAAATACCAAAAATCTCTCTAAATTGTTGAAATTGCTCAAATCTACTATGAATAGAGCCGGTCAAACAACAACTATTAGTAAATAGTAACCATATCAAAATTAGCCACTTAATTCATCAAACAATTAGATAAAAAAAAAAATTAAAAACTAAATTCTTAAGTTTGAATTTACATACCTCAATCTCTTCTTAAGGATAATATAAATAATAAATTTAAAAAATATTGTAGATTGCGGAAATGTAACTTGTAAGTTGAAAGAACAAAAAATTATAACAAAAGAGAGTTGTAGATTTGTATTGTTGTAGATAAAAAAGAAAATATTTTTTTGTTATATAGATAATTTTTAAACTTAAAATAGAAGTAGAAGTTTAACAGGGGTGTATTGGATTGGGATTTTAATAGAAAATTTTGGAGTGCAAGGATTTTATGGATTTGCAAGACTACTAGGATTATTAGGATTGTTAGGATTATACTTTTAGGATTATTAAGATTATATGGATTAGACTTTTAGGATTCTGAAAAAGTCTTTAGACTTTATTTATAGACTATTAGGATTTTCTAAACTTTATTTCAAGAGTCGATTGTAGTATTCAATTTTCTCCCCAAATTCTTGTGCTCTATCATCTTGTTAAGGACAATCATTGAACAACAAAAAATTGAATCAGAAACATATATAAGCTATGAAGAAAAGTAATAAAATTTTAAAATACCACCAACCAACAAATAACCTTTAGCTGGTTCATATGGTGAAGAAAATATCACCATATGAAATAAATATAATAACAAACAATGCATCCCCCACTACCTCACTAGAAATGACATGAAACAGAGAAAAAAAATAGCTTGAACATTGAAGTATTTCCGTTTGGCTTGTTGGACTTCATTTATTCATATGTTATCAAACTCCAATATTCACTACTCTTTAATCTTTTTTTTTATTATTATTTTCTCTCTAGTGGTGTGTATAGTGTACATCCCCCTTTCATATTAGTGATAGATGATTTAAGTCCTGTGAGATGAGTTGATAAACAGACTATGCATGCATTGGTTAAATTTGGAGGGTTGGGGCATGACAAGAAATTTTTTAATATAAATGTAAATAACAAAAAAAAATTGTTATATAAGATTTAATTATACATATTTAAAAATAAAAAAAAATAAAAAAAAACTTCAGACGGTCAACTAGTGCTTGCTCTCGACAGTTTTCGGCATATTCTTCCGTTATCGGATTTCAAAAAAAAAAAAAAACATGTATATAAATTTTATAGAAGCATGGTTTTATGTGAGGCCTATATCTTTTTAACTCACTCAGGCAATAAATCAATAGAAATGATAACCATTTTCTTTTGTCTTTGAACTCAATTTACACAAAGGGAATAATAGACCAGCTCTTTTTATCAGGTATATATAAAAATATTTTATTTTTTAAAAAAAAATCAACTTTCTCTTTATCTTTACTTTTTCCCAAACCCATCTTTTATAGATGTAGATAAAGCATTTGATCAATTTTTACTAGTAGCCCTAAAGATTTTAGATACCAGTGGTGGTGGTGGGATCATGAAAGTCTAGCATAAAACTATTTTTAACTCACAAAGGCATTTTATCAGTCATTTGGTACTTGACTTTTAAGTGTAGTTTGCATATTTAGCCGCCACATTTATTATATACCAATACACCCACCAAATATCTAAAGTCAAATAAAAAGTCTAGAAAGTATTGAGGGAGAGGGCAAGACAATTTTGAGTTCAAGCCATTTATACATATCATTAAAAAGTATGGAAAATCCATTTTGTCATGAAATCCTAAAAATCTTAATCTCAATCCAATATCAGCAGACAATTTGTTGTCTCTTGAAAGTCTAGATCCAATACCACAAGATAATATGAATTTTTTAAAAAAATATTAAAACTCTAGATATAATACCATAAGACAATATGGACTTTTAAAAAAAAAATCTTAAAAGTCTTGATTGAATACCACAAGACTTATCTAATTTGTTAAAAAGTCTCAATCAAATACCATCAGACTTTTACTTTCCCAAATTGTCTAATAAAATCTTGAACCAATACATCCCCTACGAGGTTTTTTTTAATGATAATGATTCTTATAAATTTTAATGTTAGGGCTCAGTTTTTGAAAGCCCAATACTGAAAATGAAGATGAAAATGTTTGATTGGATTGAATTATTAAAAAATTTCAACAAAAAAAAAAGTGCAGTATTTTTATATAAAAAATATATGAAATGTCTTTTCTAATGGAAACAAAAATAGTTTAAAATAACAATAATAATTAAGCTATTTTGTCCAAATTTTGTCCTCAAACGAGGCATTCTTGATTTCTTTATATTTGAATTGCTTGATTGAAATGATTGAATTTTAAGGGATACCACATTATTTGGACCTTAAATTTGGATATCAAATTTGGATAAAATAGTATTATTAAAATAATAATAATAATAATAATAATAAAGGGGAAAAAAAACTAGAAAGAGGGGACACGTAATAGTGGATCCGGCGGTGTAGGAATATTGAAGCTGTGACATTAGAATGGATCTAATCAAGGAGAAGATATATTGTCTTCAAAAACTGGCATATTTTCAAGAAATCATGGAACCCTTTCAGATTTTAATGAAGAGGTTTAGATTCATTTTAAGAAAATTTTCAAAAATATTGGCTGGTTTTTTTGTGGCTCTGCCTTTTCTAGTCTTGGCAATGATGGTTTACAAAGAACCCATCTTGAACTCATCAAACGGTGCCGTTTCCAAGGAAAGCATCTCTCAACCAAGAAATGTTCAAAATTCTTCACTATCAACTGCTGGTAAGTCTCTAAAAATTTCAAGTTTGTTTTGATATGTCTACTATTCTCTAGTGTTTGATTGAATAATTCTTTCTAGTGTTTCATTGAAATGAGCACTTTTGTTAAGTTTTTATATCAAACCTGAAATTGAATGAGTGTCATTTACCACCATGATACATCGTGCGATGCATTTTGTGTAAATTGATTTTGTATGTATATGTGCACAAAATTGTAACATTTTCAAGACTTGTTGAAAATTAAATTCTCTGTTCAGAAATGAGTCTACTCAAATTTCCAAGTTCAAGAAACCAATCTTCTACTGCATCAACCAGATCAGTGGCCAAAGACAAATTCCTTGGTCGGCTTATCTCTCCAGGATTTCATGAAGAATCATCCTGCATTTGTAGGTACACTTCTTACTTTTATCACAAAACTTCACCCCACAAGCCTTCCAATTTTCTCATTTCCAAGCTGAGAAAATATGAAAAACTTCACAAACTCTGTGGCCCAAACTCAAAACCCTACAAGGAAACCCTGGAAAGACTTCACTCACAAAACAATTCAACCTCAACAGAGTGTAAATATGTTGTCTGGATTGCATACAGTGGCCTTGGAAACAGAATCCTGACAATTGCTTCAGCTTTTCTCTATGCACTTCTCACCAACAGAATTCTGCTTATTGAACAAAAACCTGACATGGTTGATCTTTTTTGCGAACCTTTTCCAAATACCTCCTGGTTACTTCCTATGAATTTTCCTTTCACGAAAAATTTCAGTAGTTTTGATCAGGAGTATGAGAATAGTCATGGGAACTTATTGAAGAAAAACGTCATAAATTCTTCTTCATCAAAAGAGTTGAAACTGTCATCTCTGTATCTCCATTTAGCACATGATTATGATGATCATGACAAGCTTTTTTTCTGTGATGAAAATCAATTTCTTCTGAGAGAAGTTCCTTGGTTGATTATGAGAACGGATAATTATTTTGTACCATCTCTATTTTTGATGCAATCTTTTGATCAAGAATTGATCAAATTATTCCCAAATAAAGAAACTGTTTTTCACCACTTGGGTAGGTTTCTTTTCCACCCTTCAAATCAAGTATGGGGACTAATAACAAGATACTATCAAGCTTATCTTTCCAAGGCAGACGAAAAAATCGGGTTGCAAATCCGAGTGATTGATACTGTAAAAAGTCCATTTCAATCGGTCATGGATCAAATTCTAGCCTGTACTAAGAAGGAAAATCTACTTCCTGAAATCGAACCGGAAAAAACAGGTTTTTCGTCTCATGGAAACCAGAAGATATCAAAAGCTGTTCTGATAACATCTTTATATTCAGGATACTTTGAGAAGATTAAGAACAAGTATTGGACACATCCAACTGTGAATGGAGAAGTGGTTGGAGTGTACCAACCAAGCAATGAAAAGCAGCAAAAGTTTGAGAATAATATGCACAACATGAAGGCATGGGCTGAGATAAATTTGCTGAGTATGTGTGATGTGTTGGTGACTAGTGGCTGGTCAACTTTTGGTTATGTGGCTCAAGGTTTAGGGGGTCTGAGGCCATGGATTCTATACAAAATTGAGAACCAGAGTGCAGCCCCAGATCCTCCTTGTGGTAGAGTCATGTCAATGGAGCCTTGCTTTCATTCTCCACCAATTTATCATTGTAAGACAAAAAAGTATGTAGATAATGGTGCCTTGGTTCCTCATGTCAGACACTGTGAAGATATGAGTTGGGGACTTAAGTTGTTTAATCAATAGTTGTTGTATCTTTGATTCTTGTTTTCAATTTAATGTAAAACCACGTCAATTTTTCCATTTTCTTCTTCCTTATTGGGTAGGTAGATTATTTATTATGACTTATTAAGAGCCTAAGAAACAGTTTGATGCGTATCACTTCTTAACATATGTAGTATTCTGATCGTACATTATTTCCCCTTTCACATCGGTGGTGGAGGTTTAAGTCTCACTAGTCTTTAAGACTTGAACGAAAGAAAAATAATATGTCACTAAACTTTAAGACTTCCATATATATATATATAATAAAACTTAAAGATTTACAATTTAGTACCAATCTCATGATCAGAAACCCTAAATGCAACGAAACTCAAATTGAAGACAATTAAACAACATTAATGTTGTTGATTACAAAGATAACACAACGAAATCAGAACATGTAATTTGGAAATCTTCTTATTATCTAAATGGAGTCACGAACCTTGTAAGAATCAGGTGTTATTGACTTCAAACACAGACCTGGAAACAAAGTATCAAGCTGTCTCTGCACATTCTTTGGTCTCTTCTTGGGTCTTCTTGTCGGCTTCGACCCAGTAATCGCTAATATATCAGCTTCAATCTCCTCCTTAGAAAGCGCAATCGAGAAGCTTCGTAGCTTTCTCTTCTCCAACTTCTCAACAACATACCCTAACCCTAATCCTAACGGAGACATCGAATCCTGAGATGGCTGCGCTTGAGCTTGATTTTGAACTTGTAGTACGCTTGCAGTTGTATGATCTTTATCTTTTCTTGACGACGACGATGATGACCTCAAGTTCCAAGGCTTGATATTTTGATTCAATGAATCTCCACCATCTAGGGTTTGGTTTTGAACCTGTCTTTGATTATGATCATGATCATGATCACGAGTCTCGTCCTTTTTACGAAGCTTGATCGCGATCCTAGGTTTACGATCATGATCAGGTACTGCCATTGATTCTTTCTTCTCCGAAGTGTCCACCGCAGCAGCAGCAACTACTGTTGACGGATTATCTTCTTCTTTCTGGGTGGTGCTCCATTTCATGAAGTGGGGGATGTGTAAATTAGGCTGTGAATGTGATGATGGCAATGAAACAGTGGAAGCCATTGTTGTTCGAGTTTTCTAAATTTCTTCTAAACAAACATTTTGTGTTTATTATAAAAAGTTGATAAATTTCTATAGACTTCAAATTCTACTCTCCAAAGGGTTTTCCTAAGCTAATGCGGCTTTGATGGTAACTTTTTCTTTTTCCCTGTTATGATAAAGGTAGTAAATCTTAAACAAAATATGAGATAGAGAATTGAACCTTGAATGACTTGATTAACAAGTCAGTATTAGACTATTAGTCATAATTAAAGAATTTTTCCATTATATTTTTTAAAGGGCAATTACAATTAGGTCCAGGACTTTTTTTAAAATTCTAAATTGTTTGTGACTTTTATAAAAGTGACCAAATTGATCCTCATATTTTTTACTAAGTGTCAAATTAGTCCTTCTCTTTTTAGAAGTGACTAAATTGGTCTCTCTAATGGTTGAACGATGTTAAATATAACAGTTAACTTTAACAATTTTAGTTAAAGTATGTAAATACCTTTTATTTGTCATATTATAGCAAAATTGGTTTGTCTTTTATGCATTAAATTCACCATTATAATTACAACAAAAATCCAAAAATATTATTAATGAAACACCATTTGTACCTTTTTTAATTAAAATTTTCTTAAAAAATCTAAAAATATTTTAATAAGACAATATCAATTATACCCTTATTTTATAAACAAAATTACCATTCATTTCTAGTTTAGTCCTTTACCATTTTTATATAATTGTTTTTTATTTATTTATTTATTTATTTATTTTTATTAATAGTATACAAGCACTATTGTCAAAATTATTCAAAAATAAAAACCCACAAATAAAATAAACAAAAATATACATGTGTTAAAAAAAAAAAAAAAAAAGTGTATTTGTCATTATTATATTTTTTAGGAGTGAAGTACAAATTTACTTTTACGCAGTTAAAGTTGACTGACGAAACTTAATTAGAGGGACTAATTTGGCACTTGAGAAAAATATAAAGATCAATTTGGTCACTTTTGTAAGAAAGCTTCTCCTTACAATCCATAAATTATCTATTTACACACCAATTTAATTTTTTTATTAATGACAATTTAACCTGAATTAAAATTACTAAACAAGAAAAAAAAATTCTAAAGACATTCCAAACTAATTAAATTATTAGAAAAAAAAAAATTCTCTCTTTTAAATCATTAGATTAAATATTGAGTATTGTTTAAATATTACATATTAAACTCTCTTTTCTAAATCTATTATTACCATATTAAACACTCTCTTCTAATTACTCTCTCTCTCTCCCCATTTTTCTCATACTTTCTCAATTGATTAATAGTTAAAGGAAAAAAAAACTTGTGAATATTTTGGTTTTTTACTAACAGTAATATATATATATATTAAAAAGTCAATTTAAAAAAAAAAAAAAAAAGATATGTGAAAACTTGATTTGTTGCAACTAGATTCGATTAAATTCAGAATTTCTAAGACTAATGAAATAATTAAAGTTCTCTAGGCAATCACATACCTATAAAAGTAACAAAAAACATTTTATATTTTGATTTTAATTTTTTTTTTTTAATATATACATATATACGATTCTTAAAAATCAAGCTTATTCGTAAGTTTTTTTTTTTTTTTCCTTAATTGTTAGTCTTGCTTGAGAAATAATAGAGATAAAAAATTAGAGATATGTATTGGAGAAGAGAGAGTTTAATATGGGAAGTAAAAATTTATGAGAAATTGTTTAATATGCAATATTTAATTTAATGATTTATGAGAGATAATTTTTTTTTTTTAGTATAGGATTGTCAAAAGATAAAGAATGATAATCTTGGAATAAAAAGAAGTGCCTTTAGAATTTTTTTAAATTTAAATTTTAAGAATGAAGTGTCGTTCGAAAAGAAGTATAAAAAGAAAAAATTGGATTGTCAAAAGAAGCTCTCCTTTTGTAAAAGTCACAAACAAGTTGGAATTTTTTTTTTTTAAAAAAAAGTCCATAACCTAATTGGTAATTGTCCTTTTTTAAAAAATAAAAATAAAATTCCATTATAAGATGAAAATTAATGATTATCATGTTTGTTATTAATAATTACTAGAGCAATCCCGTGCGTTGCACATGCTTTAATAAAAAATTATTTAAAATAAGTTGTGTACTAAAAAAAATAAGAACCTATTATAAATTTGCAGTCAATTGCACTGCAATTGCAAAAAATTAATTATCTATTTCGACGAAAATTGAAATACACAATAATAAATATGGATCTTCAAATTGGAAAAAAATAAAAATAAAGAAAAAGTGAATAAGTGAGCATTTTTTAACAAAAAAAAAGAAGTGAAAACAATGAAAATAACATGAAACTTGTGAAAAACATAAAAAAAATAAAAAATAAATAAATAAATAAAAATAGAAAGAGAAATGAAGTTGAAGAAAAATTTAAGATCTTTATATATAAGAGTCTCTTTTACGGTGAAATCAAAAATCCAAAAATCCAAAAATCTTTGACATTTATTATTTATTTAATAAGAGTCACATGTCTAAAAAGTAATATGTTTAATAATTAATGGATAATAAACCAACACTCCTCAAAAAAGAACTTCCTATCTTTTCTCGTTCCATTATCATCAAGAGGAAAAGTATTAGAAGCTTCCAACACGAGAGGTCTATGATCCGACCCCCAGAAATCCAAGTGATTTATCACAAAGTTCGGAAACATCTCCTTCCACTCAGTAGAGCACGTGCCCCTATCTAGACGTTCCATGATCATAGCCACACCATCTCTTTTGTTACTCCAAGTGAAACTAGGACCCCTAAAACCCATATCTTCCAGGCCACAGTCCTCCAGCACTTCACGAAAGTCAGCAACATGTTTCCAATTCTTACTATTACCACCTACTTTCTCATAATCCCCCAGAATCTCGTTGAAATCTCCTAAACAAACCCACGGAAGACTAGACATTCCCGAAAGCCTTCTTAATAACGTCCAAGAGTGAACACGTTGAGCTTAAAACCGGGCGACCATAAAACCCAGTGAACCTCCAGCTAGGCTTGCAGCTAGTACTAATACAAACATCAATGTGAGCTTGCTAAAAAGACAATAGAGAAACATCATAATCAAGAGACCAAAACATGCAAAGCCCACCCGAATTACCAATACTACTGACCACAATTTTCCCCTGAAAACCAAGCTTCACTCTCCATTTCTCCATAATTGCCTCACTACTTCTGGTTTTCATCAGAAACATAATATCTGGCTTAAGATCCCGCTTATGATTTTGCAGGATGTTGAACGCTCTCGGACTCCGGAGTCCCCGAGCGTTCCAGGCGAAAATAATCATCGCTCTTGGCAGACCGATTGAGATCGGTCGGCCAATATTTCACCATTAGGATTACCAACCAGAATAGATGAACCCGTTGACCAGGTAACAATCTCATCGGCTTCTTTAGTCAATTCAATCTCAATACCGTAGCTTTCCACCCCTGGCTCCTTAACCTGTAATCGCACGTCACACTTGTTAAGACCCCCCTCCTCCGTACCGGAATCTTGATTGAACTCCGTTCCAGTGTCTTCAATCTTAAGACATTTCCTCCTATAATCACCCCCATCATCTGTAACATTCCCTCTTTTCCTCGCAACCTCGACACTCTGCTTTCCCCCAATTTCTCCAACATTCGAATCCCTAGACTTTCTCTTCCATTTCTTCCTTACTTTCGTATAAGACTTTACACTACTAGCATTAACACTACTAGGCCCATCCTTGAACACATCACTTCCACTCTCACTAACCTTATTAATAGCACTTCTACTATCTGATAAGCTGTGTAGATCCAACAACCCATCTACATTAGCTAGGGCCCTAACCTTAAGGCCCGCACCTTCTTGATTTAGCACTTGTTCTTGACCCAACATTATATCAGGCCCATTTATCTCCTGTAGCCCATGGGTACTCAAAGGATCCGCTTCTGAGTCCATACTCTTATTAGGATCTACTTCATTAAATGCAGTATCCACTCTGACCTCACTATTGTCCACCATCATCACCTTTCCTGCATCCAATTTGTTTCCTTCGATGTTGCCGTCATTCAATGGCTCACTATTCATGAAACCCACTCCCCTTGTAGTCACTTCCTGCCCGTCCACTTGACCATTAAGGTCACTGTTGTCTTCCCCATGCTGCGGCATTGTTGAGATGTGACTGGAAGTCCATTTTCCTCCTGCCACCGTCGACAGATGAGCATTCCTCTCCCTTTCTCTGCATCTACTCAAAAAGGTTGGTGCTCTCATCCACATCCCAAACTGGAACTTTTCCGTCGCATTCTTCTCTTGAATTGGTTTTGCTACTGGACATTCAAAGGTGCAATGGTCTTCTGATATTATGAATTCCTCTTGGAAGACCAGAGTTGATTCTAGGGGCGTGGATTTGGTGTTAAGGAATATTAAAGAGTGTGGGCTGAGGCTGTCTCAGTGGAATAAAGGAAAACGAAGAGAGTTACAGCAAGACATTCGTAATAAGAAGGAGGCAATGAGAGTTGCTGGTTTGAATATCAATCCTGATTACTGGAAGGTGTTAAACGGTTTGGAAGGACAGTTGAATGAAGCGTTCCATGTTGAAGAGAGGTACTGGCGTCAGAGAGCGAGAGTGGAGTGGTTGAAAGCGGGTGATAGAAACACACGGTTCTTTCATGCCAGAGCTTCGGCTAGGTGAACCAGGAATAAGATTACTGGGATTTTGGATATTGATGGAAGTTGGGTGGAGTCTAGGAGAGATATTACTAGAGTTTTTAATGATTATTTCAATAATCTCTATAAGTATAGTGATCCCCCTGATGTGGAATTACAGAGTTTTCTTGGGGATAACCAGAGGAAAGTGCCGATGGCTATATCTAATTGGTTAGACGTGGATTTTAGTGCAGATGAAATCCGTAGGGCAGTCTTTAGCATGAGTCCCTTGAAGGCTCCAGGAGAAGATGGTCTGCCAGCTCTGTTTTATCAGAAATTTTGGGACAAGATTGGTCCAACTGTGATAAAAGCAAGCCTGGAAATTCTCAATGATGGTGCTTCTCTGGAAGGCCTAAATAGGACGATAATCACTCTCATTCCTAAGCTTAACCGGTCGAGCAAAACGTCGGAGTTTAGGCCGATAAGCCTCTGTAACGTTTTCTATAAAATTATAGCAAAAACGATTGCTAATAGGCTTCGAGGTGTGTTGGATGGGGTGATATCTGAAAATCAAGGGGCTTTCATTCCTGGCCGTCGGATTACGGACAACACGATCATCGGTTTTGAGTGTTTGCATAGAATTAAGCGGAGGAAAAGGAAGTTTGGCTCTATGGCAATTAAGCTCGACATGTCGAAAGTTTATGAAAGAGTCGAATGGTGTTTTTTTGAGGAAAATGCTTATCAAGAGTGGATTCTCTAAGAAATGGGTTAGCTTGCTTATGAGGTGTGTATCCTCGGTTTCTTACTCTTTCAATCTGAATGGGGAGATTTGTTGAAAAATTATTCCGTCCAGGGGGATCCACTGTAACCCCACTTATTCCTAGTTTGTGCTGAAGGACTCTCAAGTTTGATTTGTGAAGCTCAAGCTAGAGGTAGGCTGCCAGGGTTTAAGTGCAGTAGGGGTGGTCCGGCTATCTCACACCTTCTGTTTGCTGATGATAGTATGATCTTCACCAAAGCTAGTATTGATAATTGTCATGAAATAAGGGAGCTATTACATACTTATGCGTTACTTTCAGGCCAACAGATTAATTACGATAAGTCTGCAATGTGTGTAAGTCCTTCATTGTCAGTGGCTGAGGGGACCCAGTTGGCGGCTATATTGGGTATGAAACAAGTGGTGTGTCATGAGAAATACCTAGGTCTTCCATGTTTTTCAGGCAGAAACAAGAAGAAGTTGTTCTCTGATATAGTTGAAAGAGTCTGGTCCAAAATTAAAGGATGGGGGGAAAAATGTTATCGGTAGGGGGAAAGGAAATATTGATCAAGGCAGTCATTCAGGCTGTGCCTACCTATGCTATGAATCTTTTCAGATTACCCAAGGCCCTCATTAGTGATATAAATCGTATGTGCACGAGATTTTGGTGGGGTGGCAGTGATAGTGTGAGGAAAATGCATTGGTGTTCTTGGTTTCGGCTGTGTAAAGGCAAATGGGAGGGCGGACTGGGATTTCATGACCTTGAAACCTTTAACAGAGCACTTCTTGCTAACCAGTGTTGGAGGATTTTCAAAAATCCTGAGTCCCTTGCTGCGGGTGTTCTTAAAGGGTGCTACTTCAACAACTCTTCTTTCTTGGAAGCACAGCCGAAACAAAATGCTTCTTTCATTTGGAGGAGTTGTGCTGGGGTAAGTCTGTGTTGCAGGAGGGGTTACGTTGGAGAGTAGGAGATGGTTCAAGAATTAGGATTTTCAAAGACAAATGGATTCCTAGACAATCCACTTTCAAGATTTTTACCCAGCCTACTGAGCTGCTTGATGCTAATGCTACGGTTGATAGAATTATCTCTTAGTCGGGTGGGTGGAACAATGATCTTATTGACCATTCCTTTTTAGCTGAGGATGTTGCCATGATACAGAGTATCCCTATCGGCTCTGGAAGGTGTGGTGATAAAATTATTTGGCATTTTGAAGAGTCTGGAAATTTTAGTGTTAAAAGTGGGTATCATGTGGCTAGAAGTCTAGGAGAGCAGCCGTGTGCTTCAAATGTGGAGTCTAATGTTGCTGTTAGTTGGTGGAGAAGGCTGTGGAAGATGAAAATTCCCCAAAAAATTAAAATTTTTATTTGGAAAGGGTGTTGTGACTGGATCCCTACCAGGTACAATCTCTGGAAAAGAAGAATTCAGATTCAGGACATCTGCCCGTGGTGTATGAAAGGCAGTGAAACTACTATCCATGCTTTGTGGGATTGTAAATGTTTCAAGAGTGCTCGGCAGTTATGGTTTCCAAGCAGGATCCAGCTGAGAAGTAAGTATAAATTCTTCTTTGACCTTATTCTCGATTGCCATAATTCTTTGAAGGAGGGGGAGTTGGAGTTTTTTTGTGTTGTTCTGTGGAGGGTGTGGTTTTTGAGAAATGCCTTCATTCATGGTGAACCTATGACTGATGTCTATGAGGTTAGTGATAGGGCTCTTTGCTTCCTAGCTGATTACAAGGAGTGTCAGGGGGAGGGGGGGCTTCGTAATATCAGTGTGGGTGGTACGGCTGGTGAGAGGGTTGTGAAATGGTCTCCTCCTAGTTCAGGATTCTTCAAAGTTAATTGTGATGCTGCTATTGATAAGCGAGGGGGGGCGTATTGGTCTGGGTGTGGTTATTAGAGACTCTTTGGGTGAAGTTATGGCGTCTTGCTCCCAACTGGTGTTTGGCTTCTTAAATCCAAAGGCTGCAGAAGCAATGGCTATCCTTTGTGGTATGTAGTTCAGCAAAGATTGCGGGCTAAGCCCCTGTGTTGTTGAATCTGATGCAGAGGTTATTATCAAATGGATCAATAGGAGAAGTCATCTGGATTCTTTTTATGGGGATGTTCTGAATGATATTAATATCCTGTCTGCTGAGATGGGTAATTTATGTTTTAGTTTTATCCCAAGGCTTGCCAATGGGGTGGCTCATTGTCTGGCCAAGAATGCCCTTCTGATTTTAGAGGACATTTTCTGGATGGAAGAGTATCCCTATTGTGCTGCTCTTGCGGTGCAGGCAGATATGCCTTTGTAGTGTGTTGTGTGTTGGTTTAATTCAAAAAATAAAAAATAAAAAAAATAATTAATGGATAAAATTATTATTACTTATTTATATAACATTCATCATATCTACACCGTTTGAAAAATATTTAATTCTCTCTTATTCTTACCTCAAATTTTTTGCCTCTATCATTCTTAGTCCACTGTTTATCATTTCTAAGCCGTTTTCTGTTTTTGTTTTTCGAAAAAAAAAATGAAAATGAAAACAGTGTTTTTAGTTTCATTTTTGAATTCCGAATACGCGTCTGGTAACATTTACTGGATTCCGTATTTTGAAAATAAAAACGGAAAAAACGTGTCCGGTAGGATAATCGGAAAATATCAAAAATTGTAATTTTTCTATTATTTTTTATACTGTAATTTTTTTTTTTTTAAATTTGAATCTAAAAAAAAAAAAATTAAAGTCTTTATATTGAAAAAAACAAACAAACAAAGGTGATTGTGTTGTTCTTCTGCTGGTCTTTCAAATATCATCTGGTTTGTTTCCAGATGTTCTGCTTCTTTGTTTTTGTTTTCCTTGTTCTTCTGCTGTTCCTTTCAGGTTTTGTGTTGTTTTGCATGGGGGCTTGTCTTGTGGTTGTTCCCTATTGATTTCCTTTTCTTTTTTCGGTTGTCTTTGGCTGATTGTGCCTGAATAATATTGCTTTTCACAAAAAAAAAAAAAATAAAATAAAAAAAAAAATCTATAATCCAATCTCCAACCAAACAAATCCAAGAACTTCAATTATTTTCTATAATCCAAAACCCAATTCAAAATTTCAGATTAATACTCACAACATCAAAACCCATCACAAATTAAAACCTAAAAATTGTATAGGAGCTGATCTGCTCTTGGAGGAACAAATCGGCGGCACTAAGGCCGGATGAGATGCAGATCCGTGGCATTAAGGTCAGATGAGATGCAGATCGACAGCACTGGCGTGGAGGAGCAGATCGATGGCACTCCGGCGTTGGCTGACTCCTCCTTGTTTTCCATCATGGAGAAGACGAAGAGAAGAAGAAGGAGAAGAGGAAGAGAAGAAGGAGAAGAGGAAGAGACAAATATGAGATGATGAGATGAAGAAGATGAGTTGAAGAAGAAGAGAAGATGAAATCGATTTGTCTGGAAAAGAAAAAAAAAAAAGCATTAAATGAGGTTTGGTGGGTGAGAAAAAAGAAAAAAGAAATGTTAATGACATGGGACCCACCTATTTAATGATATGAGACCCACTTTATTTGAAAAACAAAAACAAATTCATAAAAAACAAGTTTTTTTTTTGTTTTTTTTTTTTTTTGTTTTTCAAATTTTCCACTTTTAACACTGGTTTTGTTTTTCATTTTGTTTTTGAATTTTGAAAATAAAATGAAAAACGGTTACCGGACGCAAATTCGAAATCATTTTTGGAAAATAAAAACGAAAACAGGCTGAAAACAGTCTGCAGGACAGGCCCTTATTCTTCAAGATAAATCTTTCCATGTTGTATCCACCTCAATTTTTTTTTTTTTTTATTTAAAATAAAATTCATTAGTGCATTTTATATAAAATATGTATATATACTTAGGAAGTTAGGGTTTTCAAAAATAAAAATAAAATTAAAAATATATATTATAATTATATTTATATATGTTTGGTGGAAATGGGGAAATGGGGATGGGGATAGGGACGCGGGGAATTGGGTTCCCGAGGAAAAATATGCATCTCTACTACCAAATGACGAAAATAACCCTCTCTTTGTTAAGTGTGTCTAACGTCTAACTAACGTAGAGATTAAAGTGATGGGTTTTTGAAAATAAAACGTCTTAACATATGGACCAAAATGATAAAACCCCCCAAAAAAAAGATGTCACAACTTTCGGATGGTCTGTTGCACAATTTTTTTCGACTGATTCATCAAGTATTTAAAATTGACATTAATTTTTTATCTTTTTTCAAGGAAATAAATAAAAAAAAAAAACACGAAAAAAGAAATTATACACGTTATTAAAAGTTAATGTGTTTTAAATAAAATCATTTTGAGATCAAATTTTGAATTGATTGTCTATTAAGCCTATATTTATGTCACATATGAAACAAGTCTCTTGACATTGTTGTCATGCCAACGTTTATTGGTATACAAGCCAGTTTTGTATTGAAGATGCTCTTATATATATATATATATATGAGATGCTCTTATAACTATCATATGAGTGATGCAAAAATATTATCATAAAATTAAGGGATATAATCATTTCACCCTCTGAGGTTTGTTATATTTGATAATTTGCTATTTCTAGTTTCAATAATGGCTAGTCTTCTCCTATGGAATGTAAAATATTACACACACCCCCCGTTACCTTTTTCATTAAAAAATAATCCTGATAGTAAATGATCGTTTTACTCTTCAATAAAATCTAAAAATTATCATTTAACCCTCAAGATGGAGATCTATCTTTTTTTTTTTTTTTTTTTTTCAATTATGTTTTTTAATTTTATTTTTCCATATATTTTTAAATATTTTTTATTTAATGAATATTTTGAGGGTTCTTCACCAGTGGAAATCCAACTTTTTTTTTTTTTTTTATAGTTTAAAAAAATGATTTTTTTTTAATGTTTAAAGAAAGTGGATGATTGGATCTCCAAAAAAAATAATAAAAAATTTAAGAATTGGAGGTATTTTTTTCCATAACAGCCTTCCTAAACACCTAGAACCAACCTATCACCACAACCACACCACCACCAAACACTATCTAGAATCCACCACTGTTCTTAAAAAAGGAAAAATAGCAACCATCACACACGACCCACAAATCACCATCAAACACAGAACCGAACCACCACCATCATCCCCACCAAACCTAAACTCTAGAATCGGACCAACATACCACCACCAAACTAGCATCACATCACACCAGATTCACAAACAAATAAAAAAACCTCACTTTCAATCCTACACACAAAACCGCCATCTCTTCTACATCCCCACCACTATCATCACTCTCACACACAAACATATGTAGGAACCTAGGGTTACAAATTGCGCAGCGGAAAGGTTTTAAAATTTTTAAAGCAATCATCAAGTAAACTTTTTTATACATTAATAATCGAAAACGGTAAAGAAAGTGAAACGATTTCATACCTACATAGGAGGCTCCTTCACTTTAATACGATCTGCTCCTGATTTAAACTACTTGATCTTCCTCGCTATATCCCGGAATTGGTAATGGCGTGTGGGCGCGTCACGGTATTCAGGAACTTATATGGAGGTAGAAGAAACAACACAAAACAACTTTTGCTTTGTGTATGGAGAATTCGGCCAACCCTGGATGAAATAAAATCATAAAATAATTTTTTTTTCTTTGGCCACACCACTTGCTTTTTCTTCTTTTGGTCGTGATTGATTTTGGTGTAATCTTTTGTTTGTATCAGATACAACTTACTTCAAATCAATCTTAAAAATAGCATATATCATATATAAACTAATTAATAAAATCTTTTTAAGATATCGAATATCTTTTAAAGATATTAATTAATTTATTTGATTTAATTTGAATTCAAAACTCTTTTAAATTCAAATTTAAATATTTAATTAAATGAAAATAAAATAATCAAATTATCTTTTCTTCATTCAAAATTAAATATCAATCAACACCCACCATCTAATGATTAATTACACAATTAAATAATCTAATTATTTAATTAACATAATCATTAATATTCATTAATTGAATAATCACATTATTCAATTAATTTCCGAATATACACGTGTCACTTTTGTAACACAATTAATTGGACAATCCAATTAATTAACCGTGACCCTTGTTACCTAAATCGATCTAGCTAGCAAGAGGACCTAATGGACCCACAGTATTTTGAGCTCTGATAATCCTTAGAAATAATTAATTAAACTCTTTAATTAATATTTCATGATTATTAACTTCAGTGTTATTCCACTAAAAATCCGAAGTTGCACTCTCTCAACTGTAGACGTTTTTATACAAACCAATGACTCTTGGTGTCCATTGATATAGCTATTATATATGGTATGATCCTCCACAGGTAGTTCATAATTAGAGCTGGCTCATAATGTCTGTTATACCCCTCTAATTGTATCTTTCCATAACGTACCATTGATTCTCTAATGAACAATAAATCCTACATTCCTTACGAAATTAGGAGAGTGCTCATATTGTTCAAGCCTCGAATCAACCCTTAAGGGAACTACTATCTACTTCTCACAAGAATGAGTGGATTCCATTATTGTGTGCAGACCTTCCCAGCCGCAAGCCAAACCATGATCCTAACATACGGAGCATATTGATCAGGAATGCAACTCCGACCTCACCTATGGTATATCGAAGACCATGATCTAACCTGAAGGAGTCGATAAGACACTCAGGATTAAGATCACCCACATATAGCTATCATTTGTTGATATATATGAATCTCATCATGTAACGGATCTTAGTGAGAGATTCATATAGATCATGGCTCAATCCTATATGATCACATCATACAAGGTGCCTCTATTCTCATATCTCCATATGAATGATCTAGGATAAAATCACCGTACATTACGAAACGGACCGCACTTATAGATTAGCCACAAATAAAGTACCAAACTCTATTTGCTATCTATGGACTCTTTAGATTGCTCATCTCAAACTGAATACCTCTGTATATGACACTCATATACTCAGATAGAGATTACATCCGGCAATCTTGGATGTTAAGTACACATGATATAAATAAATGTATGAAACAATTTGAATGAATAAACTACTTCTTTTATTTCTTGTTCAATTCACATTTACAAACTACAAGCTTTAGAGCAAAAACCCCAACAACATACAGCTGGGTCCGACCCATAAAATCGCCATCTCAATCCCACTCTCACTCTCACTCTCACTCTTACTCTCAATCTCACACACAAAACCGCCATCTCAATTCTGGGTTCGACCTAGAACTGAGTTTGACCTAAGTGAAGAGAGAGAGAGAGAGAGAGAAAGAGGAAATGGAAGAGAGAGGAGATGTGGTGGCTGGGAGGAGATCGAGCGTTGATCTCATTGGTTGGGAGGAGATCTACACTCGTATGGGTGGTGGTTGGTGTGATTTCGGTGGGTGCAAAGGTTTTGGTACTGAGTGGCGGCGGTAGCGGCTAAGGCTTTAGTGTTTGAGCAATGGTGGTGGCTAGGGTTTGGGTGTTTGAGCTGTGGTGAATAGGGTTAGGTTTTGAGTGTAAGAGATGATGGTGGATGCTGATGGTGGAAGATGATAATGTTGATAATAACTAACAACATTAAAAAATTAATAATAATCTTTTTTTTATTTAAATAATATAATAATCTGTTGTCTTTTTATATTGTTAACTCTGTTTTTAAATTTTTAGTTTTTTAAATTTTAATTTGTTTAATTATACTCTTAATAATATTTAATATCCCTATAATAAACGATTATGTATATTTTTAATTTGTTAAATATTTTTTAATTTAAGTTTTTGACCATTTACCTTTTTTACCCTTAACTATTTTAATATATAACAGAATGTTGTAAAATAATGAAGAATAATAGATGAAATAATTGACAAAGAAAAGATGAGAATTCACATAGAAGAGATGAGAGAGTTGAGAGAGAGACGAAATATATGTGTATATATTCAATTATCAGCTGATCAACCTTTACATGAGAGAGAGAGCATATATATATAGGCAAATAAAGAGAGATAGGCAAGTGGGAGATATTAGGTGAGAAAGAGAGGCGGCGGTCGTAGGAAGAGAGATGGGCAAGTGGGAGATATAGGTGAGAGAGATCTAGTGTGTAGTAATGTAGGATATTTGTAGGATATTTGTGTGTATTATACATGTAGTAAAAGCCACATATATTATAACACTCCCCCTTGAATTTATACCACATGTATTAATTTTCTAGGGGAAAACCCAATTGGATAAAACCTAAGTAAAATACATACAATGATCTCCTGGATGTTGTGATGCTGGATGCTCTCAAAACTATCTCGTTAAAAACCTTGTCAGGAAAACCCAGTGGGACAAAACCTGATCGAAGGGAAAAAGAGTATAGTGCACATATGTCCAGTCAAAACTTTGCTCCTCTTGATTGTCTCGTTAAAAACCTTGTTAAGAAAACCCAGTGGGACAAAACCTGAACGAAGAGAAAAAAAGTACAATGCAAATATGTCAATAGTTAATGTTTTCTTCAAAACATTTCTCATATTTATACTTTGCTAGGAAAAACCCAGTGGGATAAAAACCTGAGCAAATATATCCATTGATTTGTCGGATCAAAGTAATATTTATGATGATCTTTTGGATCAAGATAATACATATACGATGATTTGCAAGATCAAAGTAATATTTACAATGATATTTTTGATCAAGATAACATATATACGATGATATATTGAACCAATGTAATATTTATGATGATTTTGTGGATCAAATGATTTTTTGGTGTGCTTAGAGAATTGCCTCATTAAAAGCCTTATCAGGAAAACTCAATGGGACGAAAACCTGATTGTAAGGAAAAGAGTACAATGCACATATGCCCCAATATAATTAATATAATTAATATACTTCATTTGATATGCTCCCCCTGATGGGACGCTCCCCCTGATAAAAGTTCTTTTAAAACAATCTTCTAGATTGCTAAACTGGGGTATACAGACGTTTATTTCATGAAATGAAATAAAATCATAAATGATTGGAGGGAGTACAAGCAAAGACTTGCTTTATGGAGTAATATCCATATGGAATCTTTACAACATATTCTGATTGATGGACAAACATTCCATTTGATCTATGCTCGACCTTCAGGTCAAGATAATATTTTCTTTCCCATGTCTTTCATTTTTAAACTCATTTACCAAAAATTCAAGAGTTTTCAAGAGCTCTCTAGGAGCTCCAATTAAATTCATATCATCAATATATGCTGTGAATATAGTAAATTTGGATTCTGATTTATTTGCAAAGACACTTGGGTATATAATATAATTATTATACCCTTATTTTATCAGATATTCACTGAGACGGTTATACTACATCCGTCCAAATTGTTTTTAATCCATATAAGGATTTTTGTTTTGTATGTTCATCAAATACAGATTACGAGATCTCGATTTACATGCTTCTAGCATTTTAAATCCTTCTAGAATAATAAATATCTGCATTGAGTGAATCATATAGATAAATGATTACTACGTCTAGATGACGTATTTCAAGCCTTGTAAAGGCAGCCAAATTTATCAAAAATTCGAAACGTAATTGTATTCGTCATTATTGAATACAAAGTTTCTGTGAGAAACCTTGTACTATGAGTCGTGCATTATATCTCACGATCTCGTTTTTCTCATTACGTTTTCTGTATAAAGACCCATTAGTATCCAACTATTTTGACATCTCCAGGTGTCTGGAGTACTATTGGTCTAAATACTTTATGTTTGGCATATGAAGTCAATTCTTCTTGAATTGCTTCTTTTCACTTAGGCTAATCATGTCTTTTGTATACAATCATTGATATTATGAATATCATAATTATCGTTTTTAATTTCAGTAGTCCTACTATGTATAAAAATACATCATCAATGATTGTTTCTTTGTAATTCCACATTTCTCTTATATGATTTATAGAAATATTCTCAATTCCAATATACTTGAATCCTTATTGAGATTTCTTTTATTTCAATGCATTTAGTCATTTCATAGACTTGTATAGAAATTTTCTCAATTTTAATATACTTGAATCTCTGTTAAGATTTCTTCCATTTCAATGGATTTAGTCACTGTATGGACTTTATAGAAATTTTCTTAATTTCAATATAGTTGTATCTCTATTGAGATTTCTTTCCATTTCAATGGATTTAGTCATTTCATAGACTCGTATAGAAATTTTCTCAATTTCAATATACTTGTATCTCTGTTGAGATTTTCCATTACAATGCATTTAATCATTTTATAAACTTGTGTCTCGTTAGATATATCAGACTTTTACAGAGTTGATTTAGAGAAAGTGGATTTATTTATAACTCGAGTTTTGCTTACATTAGAATCCTGATAACAATACCTTTCAAAAAGGTTCATAAGCTTATGAATTATAATATGTATCAGATGATTTATTTGTTGTTTTTTACTCGGATCGGTCTTTAGGAACAATCACCCGCCCGGGGTTTATAAGATGACAACTTATAAATCTTGTTACCTTTAATATATGAAGTAACAAATTAATAATTATCTGATGATCAATTATCTTTTGTATTTGAGTGATACAAAGATTGAAATGAGACACATTTATATATAGAGAACCGAACTGGTATCTCTATTTTATATAAGAGTAATTTTTCATTTACTCTTTCTGAAGAAACTTTCCATTTGGAATTTAATCAATATGATAATATACAGATTGTGCGTAAAAATATAAACTCTCAGAATTTTAAATGATCTAATAGAAGATTAATTAAAATCAATATTAATCTCATAATGATATAGAATTTTTATCTTAGATCATGCTAGAGATGAAATAAGGAGATATACTACATAATCAAATATCTTAAAAACGTGAGTAAGTCAATGACCAATTACAAGTTGTAATGGTAAATAATGATGATAAGTAGTGATCATAGATGAATATATCAACATGTAACAGAACGTTCCATATAGAAATTGGTAATTGAATCGAAATAATAAAGTTCTCGTAATTACCTAGAAACGTTTGATAAGTGATTCTGCTGATCCATTCTGATTATAAGTACATGCAAAAAATGGATGTTTGAACATCGATCTCAATTGGAGACGTTTGATAATACATAAACATGTGATCATCTCGTAGATGTATCAACTAGAACCATAAAATAATGAAAGGGTTCTTTTGGTGGATGAATATGTTCATATATATCCCTTTAAATGATAGGGATTCAAAACCAACTTTAGAATGATATGGTTTTATTTGGTGGATGAATATATCCACATACATCCCTTTTCTGATCAACAATATAATCCAGATGATAAAGAACACAGCTTTTCTATAATAAGCTTCTGGCTTGAATAACGCATAGATGTTCACCATTCTTATTATTAATGATCTCAATATGACATTAATAAAGTTATATGTCTTTGATCTAAACAGATTTCTTTATGTTCTGCTTGAATGATATAAAATATCATTGATACACAATTGAATTCCATCTGGTAATAAGATTGTGGCTCTTCTAGAGCCTTTAATCAGATCCATCAGATCCGCTAGATTTTATCTGGTATTAACTTTATATGCCTTTGAAATAAGCATATTTCTTTATGTTGTTCTTTGAATAATATCAAATATCATTGATACATAATTGAGAATTGTTTGATAACAACATCGTGGTTCTTCTAGAGCTTTCTATCAGATCCGTTGGACCTGATACATAATTTAGTATTGTTTGATAACAATATCATGGCTCTTCCAGAGCTTTCTATCAGATCCGTTGAACCTAATACATTAATAATATTTGTTCTCAGCAAAGTCAAATTCATAAAATATTTCTGACTCTGTAGAATTATATGAGTCGTTGCACTATCGGCAAGACATATATTTTTCCTTCTATAAATTTTATGGACATTATTTGTAATGTCATTTTATATCTCATGTGCAATGATAATAATCACCCCTCCTTTTTTTTTTCTTTTCTTTAAATATATATATATATATATATTCTTTTTTTGTTTAAAGAGAAATTACAAAACTGCCATTGATTTTGTAAAATTACAGAAATGCCCTCAATTTTTTTATTAACTATAAATCAGCCCCAAAACTTTTTGAAAATTTTAAATTGGACCAATAAGTTTTGGTAATTATAAATTGATCCAAAATTTTATCAAAATTATAAAATGGCCCAAAATAATTACAAAACAGTCCATAAAAAATATCGAATTCTCAAAAGTGGCCCAGAGCAAAAACAAGCTCTGTGATCGATCTAGACCAGATCGTGGGTCATGACCGACGATCATTGATCGTCACCGTAAAACGCAATAGGCTGGTGTGAAAAACCGACGAAGCTCACCGACGAGGTGGCGTTGACCCGATGGGCAATGGGTCTAGGTTGAAAACCCACCAACCTAGAAGCAAACTCAGATCGGGGTTTGGTGATACTAGATCAGATGATCTGATTATCTAACACCCATCACATTCACATGTTCATCAAGTTCATCTACTGTCAAGTAGACTACTGATATCAATTTTTTTTTTTCTTCAGCAATTCTTAATTTTGCTCTCCAGGAGCATCAAACTTGAATGAAATGGATAAAATATTACATCCAGCTTTATTATACGTTAGGATCTTAAATCATTTTATGTGATACTCACATCATCTTGTTGGATGTGTATGAAATGGATAAAAATATTATTGCCAATTTATTCATACGTTAGGATCTTAAATTATTTTTATGATATTCACAACATCCTGTTGGATGTGTAGATTCTTCTCTGAATATTGCTCTTCATGAGTATCAAGCATGTATGAAATGGATAAGATATTATTTCCAATTTCATTAAACATTAGGATCTTAAATCATTTTTTATGATACTCACATCATCTTGTTGGATGTGTATGAAATGGATAAAATATTAATTCCAATTTCATTATTCGTTTAGGATCTTAAATCCCTTTTACGATACTCACAACATCCTGTTGGATGTGTAAATCATTTTTCTCAAATAAATGATATGTAAACATATCACTTTATATATATGAGATAAAATAAGATCATGGATTATAATGATTTTTCGAACTTTCGATTCGACCATGAACTGTAAGTTCATATATAATTATAATCTAGAAAACTTCAGATTCTGAATGGATTTGAAACCTCAGGTTCCAAATAATGAATTATGTCATTCACGAATATAACATTGGATCAAGAATTCCAGGTTCTCATCGATTTTCAATACCGTGTATGGCATTCATGAATATAATACTGCATCCAGAATTCCAGAATTCCAGTTTTTCATTGGTTTTCAAAACCGTACTGACTTAAATATCATGATTCCAGAAACTTTAAGTTCTAGTTCGTCGGTCTAACCAATCTCATATATTGTGAAAAATGAACAGTTCCAGAACAGTATATATCTCCTGTAAATAAACAGTTCCAGGAGTCTGAGCTCACCTGTTATGTTCCGTAAATAAACAGTTCCAGAACGGTATATATGTCCTGTAAAAACAAATCCAGAACGGTATATATGTTCTGTAAAAACAATTCCAGGAGGCTGAGCTCACCTGCCATATGCATAAAAAATAAATCCAGAACTATAATATTGGGATTTAAAGAGAATAAATTCAGGACTATATATATATATATATGTTCTGTTGATGGCAAAGCCATCTTGTATACGAAATATATATAGATCCAAAATATTGAGATTTAAAGAAAAAAAAATTCAGGACTATATATATATATATGTTACGTTAATGGCAAAGCCATTTTGCATACGAAATATATATATATATATATATCAAGAATATTGAGATTTAAAGAAAATAAATTCAGGACTATATATATGTTCCGTTAACAGCAAAGCCATTTTGTATACGAAATATATATAGATCCAGAATATTGAGATGTAATTAAATCACCCATCAGGGATCCTTTTTATTTACATGCAATCGTGCTGATAACGTGTTGTAAAATAATGAAGAATAATAGATGAAATAATTGACAAAGAAAAGATGAGAATTCACATAGAAGAGATGAGAGAGTTGAGAGAGAGACGAAATATATGTGTCTATATTCAATTATCAGCTGATCAACCTTTACATGAGAAAGAGAGCACATATATATAGGCAAATAAAGAGTGATAGGCAAGTGGGAGATATTACGTAAGAAAGAGAGGCGGTGGTCGTGGAAGAGAGATGGGCAAGTGGGAGATATAGGTGAGAGAGATCTAGTGTGTAGTAATGTAGGATATTTGTGTGTATTATACATGTAGTAAAAGCCACATATATTATAACACAGAATAGTTAACGGGTTATGGTATTTTGGGGATAAGATGTCTAATATTTTGCGTTCTGGAGGGAAGAATGACCATTATTAAAAATAGAGAGAGCAAAGTGTTTAATATGACAAATCTCAAAGGAGAAATGATTATACCCCTAAAATTAATTATAAGGGTTTATAAAGCTTAAATGCTTCGACTGACGTCTCTTAACACCTGGTCCAATAGTGAATCCGTCTTGTGAAGTCAACGCACCTATTTGTTTTCAAATAATAGTAAGGAATTTTTTGCAAAACTGCCCTTTCCATGGAGTTAAATTGCATAATTACCCATCCATGATAATTATAGTAAAATTGCCTCAAACTTCCCAAAGTACTCCTAATAAGCACACAAGTACCAATCCCTCTTTAGCACAATCTTACTACTCATTCTCATTTGGGTTCATATATATATATATATATATACAATACATTACAAAAAATAACACTTCATTTTTAACAAAAAAAAATGTGAGAAAGAATGTCGTAGATTATTGGAACGTGGCCCATAATCCTTATCCAAGTATATATATATATTTATTTATTTATTTATGTTTCGATCAACAAAAGCTTATTTTTAAACACAAAATTTGTTATTACATGAATTTACATATGCTATGAATTGAATTGTATTTGAGTCAACTTTCTTCTAATTTCAAAGTAATTCAATGACCTTTGAAAGCTTTGGTTTCACCTAAACCAACAAAAAAATTTATCAACTTGTGCCAAAACAATACTAATTTGTATCAGTTCGGTTGAACCAATGCAAGTTGTGCATTAGTTCGCCCTAAACTAATGCAAGTTGTGCAACAGTTCGACCTAAATCGATGCAAGTTGTGCATCAATTTGCCCTAAGTTGTGCAACGGTTCGGTCTGGGTTTGGTTGTGCAATGATTATGCTTAAACCAATACAAGTTGTGCAACGATTCTGTTCAAATCGATACAAGTTGTGCATCGGTTTGAACATAATCGTTGCACAACTTGCAATGGTTTACAGGTTGGGTCTAGGTCTTCTTAAGACCCACGGGTCTATAATCGAACTCGAACCCATAAATATATTTGGGTATGGGTTTGGATCCCAAAATGTTTGGTAGGTGTGGGTCTGGGTCAAGTAAGACTCAATCCGAACCCGATCCATTGCCATCCCTAGGCACCACCTCCTTATCTTTTTTTCTTTTTTTTTTTTTTAGTATAATTATAATTTTATATTTTTATTTTCTCAATTATTTTTAACATTTTATATATTTTTTCAAATTTATATGTTTTATTTATTTTTTTCTATTTATTCAAATATTTTAGCTACAATAGAGTTACTATATCCTTAATAGGTAGTTATGAAAATGAATTAATTTCTACAGTTTTTTATTTTATTTTAAAAACCCTTGATTTTTATGGACTATTGCATTTGTTTTTGATATACCTCTTGCAATGCGGCTGAAATAATGTTCTTACCACTTAGCCACATTGAGTGGTGATATGGACCCTTGTCCCTTGTATCAAAAATCGAACAATTAGTTTTCACTCTAACAACTATACATATCCAATGTAGATTTGGATCCTTTGTTGATCTGATTGTTTTCGTGATCTTTTAAAATATGCGATTGGTTGTTGACAAAATGGTTGCGAAAACTAATCACATTTTAACAACTTATTCATTTTAGTGCTTCTTTGTCATTAGATTGGACGCATTGAAATGAATGAGATCAGGAAAAAAAATCAAATCAGTAGAGGATCCAAATTCATCCTATATAATAACAACACCCTTGTTAAAAATATCTTTAACTTGTTTGAGGGTAAAATTATATTTTCTTTCATTATATTAAAGGCTAAGGGTAAAATCGACGTTTTACATTTTCTGTCATTGTTAGCAAAACTAGTATCATTTCCTAAAACGGCAGGGACTAAAATGATAATGTCACTAAAAATAATAATATGACGGTCGGCAACCGTCCGATCATTAAGGCTGACTTAAGTCCCTTCACTCTCTCTTCGATCTCTCTAATTTCTTCATTGTTTCATTTTACCTCTCCTCAAACCAGAACCCATCACCACCGCCACCGCCACCGCCACCGCCACCGCCTGTAACCCAAAACAGAGGTACTGTGAATCTTGTGCTAGTTTTGGTTCTAATTTATGTATATTTATTCATGCCCAGTTCGTAGATTTTCAAGTATTTGTTTAGTTTAAAAATTATTGTTGTAGTTTTTGGTAGATCTATTGCAGTTAATAGCGTTTAAGGAAATTGTTTATGATTATGACTTGGAATTCCTTTAAAATTCAGAGCAATTTAGATATCATTGTTGTTGTCTTCTTGTTTATTATGATTTATGACTTGGAGAGTTGTTCTGGTTTTCTTGGTATGCCCATTGATTGTTTTTGTGTGAATTTAGTTGATTAGTAGAGATTCTTGATTTGGGTTATGATTCATGTGCCTAGCCAAATTTTTAGCTTTATATAACACCTGTGACTTATTAAACCAAGTTCATTAAATATCCTTTTTGTTCATTGAACCTTGATTTTTCATAATTGAGCTCACATTTATTGAGCTAAGCTATATATTGTAGGAGATACAACATTATGTGTTCAACTTTTTAAATGAAGTGTTTGTTTTTAGGAAACTGTTTCAGATTGCGGATGAGAGGAAACAGGTTTGGCATGAAAACATTTTCGAAAGTGGGTGCAGGTTTGATAGTTTTTTCAGTTGTGGCCGTCTTCATTTACCAAGACACAACCTTCAATTCAATCACCTCTAAATCCAATAGAACTGGTATTCTTTCTTTCTTTCTTTCTTGTTTTTTTTTTTTTTTTTTAAATAATATTTTTTTTTTTACTATTTAATGTAAAAGTAATTCAATTGCTGTGTTGAGATACTTGGTATGATTTAATATTATTTGTTCCGATAATTGTTATGATTCAATTACCTTGGTTTTGCTCTCCAAGTGGATTGTATACTTATTGTTTAGTTTTTTCCTTTTTGTGTTTTCATGGGGTATGCTGCTCATTACACTTTTGTATATTATGGTGAGTTTTTGTAGAGTTATTTTGTGGCTTGTGTCGTTTCTGTTAATACAAAGTTGGTTCTTGTAAAAAACAAAAAACAATTTGTTTCACTATTCCAAAAATGTTGTGATTTCATTTCTTCCCTTTATAAGTTCCATTGAATTGAGGGGGTTCGGTTGGCATTATCTGACTTTTTTCTTAGTTGATTTTAGTGTTTTGAACCATTTTAGTAATACTATTATGTATTGTGAGTTATTAGTTCAACGTTTGATTTTGTATTTCTTATAAAAACAAACACACTTTCAAATAACCAAAAGCATTACTGTTTATCTTATTTTGTCTTAGTATAATACACAAAAGCCCTTTTCAGAAAAAGTACATGGCATGTTCTTTCGAATCTCTGGAAAGCTTTTGTTTTAAATCAATGGAGCCCTTAACTTAAATTTTCTGGAAGACGCCTTTTGGTTTGTGTTAGACTGAGTAATTCTTTTTTATTGTTGATTGATCTTCCTAATTCAGAATGAGATTTTAGTTTCAGATTTATTTTCAGTAATACTGATAACTGCACAAAAATTGTATCAGTTATTGATTTAATGCTCTGGGATTAGTTTGCACCTTCTGATTGTCATAGGTTTCTTTCATTTTTATATGTTCTTCAATAAAAATGTATTTTCAAATTATGGAAGATCTGTTGTCTTGATATAAATTAACATTACTTTTTGATTCTTAGCATCATATGTTGTATAAAATCTCAAAAACATGAACATTTCTTAACATGCTTGCGTTATATATATATTTATCTCTCTCTCTCTCTTTCTCTGTCTCTCTCTCTATATATATATAGATGCCTATTACTTTTATTTGATTTACATTTATTGAATAAGGGATCCCTTGCATATTTTTTGCTGTTAATTGTACTTGGTTTTTGCCCTATTTTTTAGGGAGCGAAGAAGAATCTTGCATAAGCAAGAGCCAGTCTGCCGTATATCGCAAATCTTCACCTCATAAGCCTTCATCCTATCTTATCTCCAAACTACAAAGTTATGAAGAGCTTCATAAACGGTGTGGACCTCATTCAGAGTCATACAATAGAAGCATACAACAGCTAGTATCTGGTGAAATTGATAATTTAACCGACTGTAAATATGTTGTTTGGGTAGCTTTTTGTGGCTTGGGGAACAGGATACTGTCCATCACTTCAGCCTTTCTTTATGCTCTTCTTACAGACAGAGTTCTGCTCATTAACCAAGAACATGACATGGCCGGACTTTTTTGTGAGCCATTTCCGGATACGTCGTGGATACTGCCTGAGGATTTTCTCTTCAAGAGCGAAATCAGCAGTTTTGAGCAGAATTATAATCATACTTATGGGAACATGCTAAAGAGTAATATTATAAATACTTTGACAGAGTTACTTCCATCGTATCTATTTCTCTACTTATCTCATGACTATGATCATCATGACAAGCTTTTCTTCTGCGATCAAGAACAAGCTCCTCTCAGTAAAATACCTTGGTTGATCATGAAATCAAATGTCTACTTTCTTCCATCTCTTTTCCTGATTCCATCTTTTGAACAAGAACTGAACAAGCTATTTCCGGACAAAGAAACCGTCTTCCACCACTTGGGTAGGTATCTTTTTCATCCTTCCAATCAAGTATGGAGACTAATTATCAAGTACTATCATGATTACCTGGCCAAAGCTGAGAAGAGAATCGGCATCCAAATACGGGTATTCGATGTTGAAACCAGTCCTTTTGAATATGTTATGGACCAAATTTTGGCTTGCACTCAGAAGGAAAAATTGTTGCCTGAAGTTGATACAGAAAAACCTATAGTTGCTCGATCCAAAAGCCAGACAAACAAAGCTGTCCTGATAACATCCTTATTCCCAGGTTACTTTGAGAAACTTAGGAATATGTATGAAGAACACCCAACTAAGACCGGAGAAGTGGTTGCTGTTTACCAGCCGAGCCAGGAAGAGGAGCAACAGTCGTATAACAATTCACACAACATCCAGGCTTGGGTTGAAATGAATCTTCTAAGTTTTAGTGATGAATTGGTGACTAGTGCATGGTCAACCTTCGGCTATGTGGCTCAAGGTCTAGGAGGTGTGAGACCCTGGATTCTGTACAAGATTAACCAAACAAAACCGGATCCTCTTTGTGGTCAAGGCATGTCGATGGAGCCCTGTTTCCATGCACCTCCTGTTTATGATTGTAAGGCAAAGACTACTGTGGATACTGCCACTCTTGTTCCTCATGTGAGACATTGTGAGGATATCAGATGGGGAATTAAGCTGTTTAATACTAGTTGATTGAAATTACTTAATAGTTCATGATAGATAGATAGATAGATAGATAGATGGATAGATGCTACACTTATTGTTAGTGTTTATTTTCCCACTTTGTGAGCATTGCCTTTGGGATGTATACTTCACTTAGGATGTGATTTTGGAGAAAACCCTTTTGTTGTGTAAAAGCAATTTTGATTAAAAAGACTTTCTGTAGAAGTTTTCTACAAAAGTACATACCAAATAATCATCTATGAAATAGGAACCATTGTACTGTAATACTAAAAGAGTATTTATTTTAGATGCATTGCAAGTGTTTTATTAGGTTCGGCCAAATATTATAAGGGGGAATTGCACAAACATCCCTTGAGGTTGGATAAAATTGTACGAATATGGTAATTTTGATCATATACGCATAAACTTCGCTCAATATATATATATATATATTTAGTATTACAATATTTTGGTGTTGGGGAAGATCGGAGAGGGTATGACTCGAATCCATAATGAAAATATAAATGAGAAAGTGACGTTGGATTGATTTAGTGGTAAACTTCGACCACATTATATGCACTGAACACTTCCGTTTTCGATTGCGTGTAGGACTCAACCCACCATCTTGGTTTGTTTTTGTTTGAGTTCTCAGATGGATTGTTTTTGAAAAATAAGGTTAGATACCATCTTTTACTTAATGAATTGATTTAGAAACATGAATTTCGTTCTATTTATATCCCTACACATATATAAGTTTAGTCCAGGTAACAAATATTTTCTGGGTCCGTCCCTGGACTGCACACCGTGTACTAAGGAGTACACAAGCGGAATCACATCGATGAAGAAGTAGAGTTGGAGAAAGAGACTGTATAATTTTATATAAAATACGAAGAAGTACAAGTGGTTTGTCCGGCTCAAATTGGCAATTTGCCAGTGAATTAATGACCAAAATCATTGGTTTAATATGAAACAAACTTATTGATTACATAAAATTAAACTTCGATCGAGAGTGTATTCATTATTAATAATATTATTATTATTATTAATCCTGCATTCATTTGTGTTCTTATTATAATTTGTGCTTGGAAGATCAAGCTGTGCCGGCAATGCAAAGCCATTGACCAACAAAGAGAGCATTACAGTTGACATTAGGGTCGATGGAGTCGAAGAATTCAGTTGTCAAGTTGAATTGCTGTGCAATGTCAAAGCAAGTGTCTCCACCTGCTACTCCAAACACCGTCTTGCATTCTGGGCTCGACTTGCCCTTCAGAAAACCATATGTTGATTCTCATATTATTAAATCAAATAACGATCAGGTAATAAGAGTAATGTTAGATTGTCCAAAATATTTATGAGAAAACGTAACCTTACCTGCCAAATATCGGCCCTCGACCACGGAAACCACGATGAGAAGAATAGAAAAGATCAAAACCAAGTTAGAAAAAATGTAAGTTGCTTTGCTTATGTTTGCACTAGCCATTAGGAGACTGTTATTTATTTATTTATTTTTTCTTTTCTTGTTTTATTCTTTTATTTCTTTGATACTGGTATACTACATTTGGGCTTCCTACTTATAGTAAGCATATTATGAACATAACAATAAAAAGAATCAATTTTTTTTTTTTTTTTTTTTTTTCTTGTTTCAATTTCTTGTTGGATAGAAGCTAGCTAGTTCCTAATTGTCCATTGTGACAATATGATTCTCATTGTTCAGAATTTCCTTCAATCAAAATATAAAATATAACAAAATTATATTATATAAAGGACTAATTGCAGAAACGTCTCTTAAGTTTAGGTCTAATTGCATGCATGTGGAACTTTTACCAATAATTGCACAAACGTCCCCTGCCGTTAGTTGACTTCTATTAACTATAACCGTTGACCAAAATTTTAACCCACAATGACTAAAGTGCCCCTAATTACCTATTTTATTATTTAAATTAATAATAATAATAACTCAAATCCATTAATTCCATAACCAGTTAATCACATCCATTTTTTAAAAAAAAATTATAAAAAATTAGAACTTCAACGGTGGATTTTTAACTTTCTAGGTTGAAGTTCTAATATATATATATATTAAATGGATGTGGTTAATTAGTTGTGGTATTAATGGATTTGAGTTTTTGTTTGTGAATTTGATTTTTGGTTGTTGTTGAGGATTTGAGTTTTGGTTTTTATTTGTTAATTTTTTTTTTGAATTGTGTTTAAGGGTTGAGAAAATGAAAGAGAAAAAAAATGATTGATTTTGTTTTTGTTTTTTATTTTTTGCTTTCTTTGTCTTTTCTGTTTCGTTTTTTAATTATTAATTTAAATAATAAAATAGGTAACTAGGGGCACTTTAGTCATTGTGGGTTAAAATTGTGGTCAATGGTTAGAGTTAACAAAAGTTAACTAACGACATGAGACGTTTGTGTAATTATAGGTAAAAGTTCCATATACATACAATTATATCTAAACTTAAGGGACGTTTGTGTAATTAGTCCTTATATAAATTCTCATGTGCAAACCCCTGTATATAACTTATGTTCGGAATCACCGATTGTCATGTGATAATTAGTGAGTTCAGACATAAGTTAGGGCAGGGGGTTTACATATGAGAAGCTTCCTCCGTGTATACATTGACACACATACACACAGCTGATTAAATATTCAGTTATTATATATATATATATATATGTCTTATTAGTAAGAGTTCTCTTTTTTGTTTTCTCCTTTTTCTTGTTAAATACAAAAGATTCTTTAAGAAATTCTACTTGTAAATATCACGTCCCACTTGAATACCAAAGATATATTTTATTTAATTTTAAATTTTAATGCATTATAATTTTGTAATTTATTCTCAATGCAACTAGGTTACTATCCACCCAGCAATTATTATTATTCAGAAGTTCTATGCTTCCTTTTTCCTCTCTAGAGTTTAATTTATTTTTTACAATTTAAAAAATGAAAAAAAAAAAAAAAAAAAAAAAAAAAAAAAAAAAAAAAAAAACCCTACCATATTGAAAATTTTTAAAATATATATACTAATAAATTAAGCTCTTAAAAAGATAAATATACTGAAAAACTTTTAAATAATAACCAGACAAAAAAAAGCTGAATGGATACAAAAAAGGGTTCAAAAATTTTTTGTCACTATATGAGGCGCCTTTTGTAAGACTGTCAGTGGTTTAGTAATTTAAGTTAAAAGACACCAATTTGGGTGACCAGACAAAAATACCCTTTTTTTGTCGCTTTGTTTCGTTTTCAAACGTTGAGAGAAAAACCCTTGAGAGAGAAAACCAGGCGACACTCAGACCTAAAGGCGACCAAAATCCGACGGAAAGTTGACCTGCGACAAAGGTACAATGATGACATCTAACAGAGTTCAGCAGTGAAGTGGTTCTACAACGGTTAGTTTTCTTCCTTGATCCTTTGTGATATTTCAAATTGACTGTGTTTGATGTTGCCTGCCATTTTGATGATATAGATTATGTTTTATTTGATTTGTTTTTGTTGATTATGTTTGTTTGAAAAGGCTCGGGTAGGTTAGGTTAGGTTAGGGTTTAGGTTTCTGAAAAATTAAGTTTTGTACACAATAAAGATCTGGGTTTCCGAGCCTTTTTAAAAAAATTTCTATCCTTTTAGGGAAAATTGCACAAACTTACCTTAACGTTTCCCATTATGGCATAATATTCAACTAATGCATTTAATTGCACAAACAACCCCTCATGTTAGTCAAATATAGTTAAAAATAACCATTGACCATTATTTTTTTTTAAAGCCCCAAATTGCCCCTGCACTTTATTACAAAAAAAATCTTAATTGCCCTTTATTTAAAACATTATCTACTTTAAATTATTATAATATAAAAAATAAATACTAAACATAATCCTTTTTAAATCAAAAAAATTCAAAAATAATATATTAAAAACAAAACAGTTTAGGAAAACTTTATTTTGAGAAAATGCAATTTAATAATATTTTAAAAACAAAAATAAAAGTTATTTTGAGAAAATATAATTTAAAATTATGCAAGTCCAATATGAATAGTAGTAGTGCTATATATTTTTGAAATTTAAAACTTTTTTTTTAAAAAAAAGATTATATTTAGTATTTATTTTTTTTATTTTTGAATCAAAATATAATGCGTAATTTATATTAAGTCAAATTATTTTGTCTTATAAAGATGAACATTGAACAAACTTTCAGTGCAACTGTATTTTATTATGACAAATGATTATATTTTTATTTCAAACCTTTGATGATTTTATTTATATTTGTGTTTAGAATACTAAACATAATCCTTTTTAAATAAAAAAAATTCAAAAATAATATAATAAAAAATAAAATTCAAAAATATATAGCACATTACCACTATTCATATTGGATTTGCATAATTTTAAATTATATTTTCTCAAAATAACATTTTTTTTTTGTTTTGTTTTTAAAATATTATTAAATTGTATTTTCTCAAAATAAAGTTTTCCTAAATTGTTTTGTTTTTAATATATTATTTTTGAATTTTTTTGATTTAAAAAGGATTATGTTTAATATTTATTTTTTATATTCTAATAATTTAAAGTAGATAATGTTTTAAATAAAGGGCAATTAAGATTTTTTTTTTTTTTTTTGTAATAAAGTGCAGGGGCAATTTGGGGCTTTCAAAAATAATAATGGTCAATGGTTATTTTTAATCATATTTGACTAACTGGAGGGGTTGTTTGTGCAATTAAATGCATTAGTTGAATATTATGCCATAATGGGAAATGTTAGGGTAAGTTTGTGCAATTTTCCCATCCTTTTATAACTGTCCCCGAGCCTTTTAAAAATGAAACCCGAGACTTTTATAACTGTCCTCGAGCTTTTTAAAATGTTACCGAGCCTTTATAACAGTCCCCAAACCTTTTCAAATCTCCGAGCCTTTTTACACTAGCTCCGAGCCTTTTCATGAGTTTTCGAGCCTTTTGCAACTATATCCGAGCCTTTAAATTATTTATGAATAGGTTAGTTGAATTTTGATTCTCCGAGCCTTTTAATACATTATCCGAGCCTTTTAATACGTTACTCGAGCCTTTTCATACACTACTCGAGCCTTTTAATGAATTGTTTGAGACTTTTAATGAATTGTTCGAGCCTTTTAATGAATTGTTACACATTCTGAGCCTTTTCATACTCTAACCGAACCTTATAATACATTACCCGAGCCTTTTAATAAACTACCCAAGACTTTTAATGAAGTGTTTGAGCCTTTTGGAATACACAACCCGAGCCTTTTAATGAAGTGTTACACATTTCGAGCCCTTTGATACTCTATCCGAGCCTTTTCATAAACTTCCCGAGCCTTTTGAAACGATACTCGAGACTTTCATACATTGTCCGAGCCTTTTTATTCGAGCCTTTTAATGAACTTATATGTTTGTTTTCTGTGTTTTCTGTGAATATGCAGACAAAGAAACAGCTAAAGGATTTGCTTAAAACTCCAGTGGGGGCATGGTACAATGGAAAACTTACAAGGCATGACCATTTCGATGACCTTAAAGATATCGACAACACCCTTGACAGTGTAACTGACGATCTGAAGATCGAAGACAGACGTCAGTATACTGAGTCGTGTTTTGGTCATTTCCTTCAGATGCATCGAGAGATTCATTTTTCTGCTGGGATTGTTCATCAGCTGCTTTTGCGTGAGTTACATCATGATGGCTAGGAAAATGAGATGAGATTTTTGTTAGGCAAGCAAGAGGTCCGGTTCTTGAAGGTTGAGTTCTGCCTAATCACCGAATTGAAGTTCGGAGTGATTCCCGTCACGGCGAGCTATGCTATGGTAGAGAATGGCATACACGAGCGGTACTTTCAGGGTCGAGACATCGAGTTTGAAGAGCTGAGAGCAGTGGTGCGGAGTGATGTTTTTGTCCAGCAGTACGATGCGGTGAAGTTGTGATTATTGCTTATGCTCAACTAGATACTGATGGGGGTGGACGAGAGAGATAAAGTCCCATTATAGCAGTTTCGCCTGGTTGAGGACTTGGGACGCTTTTGATGCATTCCCGTGGGGCGCACATGAGTATAGGTGGTCCATACATACGGGAGCGGTTTGAACAACGGCAGCAAGAAAAGGGCGCTGATGTACACACCGTCGAGACGTACAACTTATACGGTGTATCACACGCACTGTTGGTGAGAATTTAAAACTTGAAGTTGTACTTTAATTGTAATTTTTTTATTTGATTGATGTTACTTATTATCGTACTTATCTATTATGTAGATATTTGAAAAAGCTGGATACCTTTTTTACCAAAAGGGTAAGTATTATTGTTGTTAATATTTATAATTATTAGTATGCACACAATTACACTAATGTAACTCCGAGTTCAAATGTTTACGTGGACTGAATTGGTGCCGACGGCTGCTGAGAACGCTCAACGGTACTACGAAGGCATAGACCTGGGCGGCAATCTGTATGAAGTCGATGTTGTTGATATACCTGGTCACCTTTCGGATCCCGAACGACATAGGGCTGCCGGCCTTAGTGTCGATGAGGGTCGATATTCTGAACCTAGTGAGGATAAGGGTCGGTATTTCAGACCTAGTGATATGTATGTTTCAGACCAGCAGGGTCGCAGTGGGAGACCCTTGAGGAGGTGTAGGCGTGTACGATTCACTTTACCTAGACAGCCTTGACCTGAAGCTGATTCAGTAAGTGGAGTTGGAGGGCATCCTCAGGTATGTAAAAATAACATAACCGCATTATTTAATTTCAATAGAGTGCTCTTTTTAGTATTGATAGAGTTCGAAATCATTTTAGGACCGTGGGTATACTGAATTGATGGATGCGTTCCGACAATTACGGGACGAAGTGCACAAGATTGATGAGAAACGAGATCGACAATATAAGGAGTTGCTGGATTTGATTCGGGGTCTTCAAGGTTCGACGCTGACGTCGCAGCCCCGAAGTAGGTCCATCATTAGATGACCCACCGGTCGATAATTAAGACCGAGACTTCAGTCTCAGAGACGAGTCTGGTAATCATCAGGACAGGGCAAACCCAGAGAGCGGGCGTGATCAGCAGTAGGCTAGTGTGACACCACGTGAAGAGGTTACTAGTGGTACCAGTGCTATAAGGACAGCACCTATGGAGATAAATGAGGTACCTCGGGTTTTACCAGACTAGTTTGCCTTCTTGCAGCGAACCCCTCCGCTCGATCCTACTCCAGCGCACCTCTCCATTCAGTATACAGGGACAGAGTTCCACAGTCGCGGACCACCCCTAGGGTTTACCCCAGCTGTGCTCACACCTGCAACAGATCTTCTGGGTACCTCCTCCCAGCACACCCTTGCAACAGATCTTCTGGGTATCTCCTCCCAGCACACCCCTACAGGTGATCCACGGGGACCCAGTTCCTCTGTACAGAGCACTCTTGCAGGGGATCCACCGGGGCATGATTCCTCCTCACAGCATAGCCATTCAGATCAGAGTCCCCCACCCCTTAGGCATCAGGGCCGGGTTTGCAAGCCAGGTTGGCAGCAGTGGACCTCATACACTGACCCATGTCGGCCTAAGAGACCAAGGATGATGCCACCCCCAGCATATGTATGGGCACCCAACGCATTGGTAAATGGTGAACACCTTGCGGCATACTAAGCCTATAAGAGGAACTCGACTGGGGAATTGTAAGTAAAATCGTAGATATTACAATCTTTTTATTGTATTTTGAAAGACCTGAGTAAAATGACTTGGTTATCTAACTTTTTCACCAATTATGCAGACGTGATGTGGATCTACAAGAACCAGTTGCTGCCCCTTGGTTCCACCGATTTCAAACCAACTTGATGGAGTTGGAGGATACGGTATGTACTTTACCGTAACTGTCTGTATATGTTGTTTCAGAAATTGTCAAATCCTAACAATACAAAATGTGTATATTTTCAGCACATAGACGCGTACTTGCATATTCTTCGGAAGCGTCAGCGACCATACTCCAGTGTCTACGATGCGAGGATCAGCATACTGGATTCTGATCAGACTATTTTATACCTATTTGAGGTCCCCCATTTCCGATCGTTTGTCTCGTTTTCGAGCGTATTTTTGTATATAATGTTTTGTTTGAGCCTTGTGTAGGTACATATTCCCTACAATAAGGTTTTGAGCTTAAAGATTAGTTTGGGAGGCAAAACGAGCCAAAAACGGAAGAAATTGTATATGCTTGTGCATAACTTACACCTTGTGGGGGTCATATCTTCCTTTTCAGATTAAACCACACTGATATCTTTATATATTCGGAAAGCCCCGGAAGTCTAGTTTCCAGAACATTTTACGGATTGTGATTCCGAGATTTCTACAGGAAGTTATGCCTATTTCCGTAATGGTGCGTGATGCTGAAATGCTGAAATGCTGAAATGCTGTCAGGTCTAAACGGCTACTAAAAACGGCGGCCTGGCCGCCGAACCAAACCGCCGATTCACTCCAGAGAGTCATTTTTTGGGGAATTTCAGGGACTGTTTCGTCCTTTCACCCCCCAACCTTCAGCCTTAACCTCCCAACACTATATAAACACCTTATTCTATTCTCTCCCAAGAGAATCCACTCCCCACACATTACCTCACACTTCTTCTTTTTCATCTTCTTCCACACCAAAAGAGAGAGAGAAGCTTTCAAGGGCATCAATGGAGGTTTTTCCTCCATGGATGCCTTCCATTTCATCTTCTACCAATCATCCACCCATTTAGGAGTAGATTGCAAGGAGAAAGGAGGATCTTTGGACTAATTTCGAGCTAGGGCTCATGGAGGACTTGAAGGAGGTTTTCTTCAAGGGTTGCCTCATTTAACTCATCTCTTTGTATTTCTTGTTTTCTTAAATGTGTAATCCCCACTTGGGAATATTTGTAAACCTAATTTGTGCTCAATATATATATGTAGTTGTTTTAATATCCAATTTGTGTTTTGATTCATTCTTGGTTGTTATAGAATATATCTCTTATCTTAAAATACATGTTTATGGATGATTGGAAATTAATATGTATTCATGGATGGGATTAGGAGTAGATTAATGTAAATTATGAGTAGTTGTAATCAAATATCCCATTTTGTGTTTGTATGTTGATGGAAGGTCAAAATTACATGTCATGAATGGGTTTGAGTGACTTAGAGTTAGGATTGTGCCTTTAGAGGGGCTCTCTAGACATAGTCTTGGCTAATTAGCTAGGAAGAGTGGGTGAACCTATAAATTGCCATATTAGAAAAATCGAAATGTTCTCAATTTGAAAACACTGGAAAGGTTAAAATTAAAAAGGATTGATAAAATTTTAAATGTCATAGAAAGTATCACTCCGACTTGATTTATAAGAACTTTTATTGCCAATGCCAAATCTCCTACCCCAACAAAAGTGTTAATTGGCCATTTATTCGATTTCCACTCAAAAGATTCAAAACAAATCATAAAACATTCAAATACAAAACTACTATCTTAAAATAACTAATCAAATTTTGCACAAGACGATAATAAGACAATTACCTACAAAACAAAAGAAGCCTTAGCATTCTCAACACAGCTCTCATATTGCTGAACCTCTGTAGGTGAAAGAGGAAGATTCATGAAATAACAAAGCACTTCATCCCTTATGTAATCTTAGCAGCACTGTCAATACAACTAACTATGAGATCCTGTAATTTAGACCAGCTATGCAGTAGACTTGTGATAATAGCCGATGTTTTAAAATGCGAGTGGATCGAGGTGGTTATTTTGCCTCAATTCGAAAATGATAAATAATGCAAAAAAAAAAAAAAATGCTTTGTAGCACACCTTATCCTCTATACACTCACCCCAAACAAACAAAAAACTATAATTTCAAATATATATATATATATATATATATCCAATACTTTGCAGGACAACATATCTTCTATACACTCACCAGTCACCACAAACAAAAAGAAACGTCACAATTGGTCGCCTATGCTGGTAAGGCATCTAGGCGCATTGCACAGCGGCCAAAAGCACATTGAGTCGGCGCCTCATTGCATTGAGACGGTACCGAGCAAGATTAAAGGAGAGGTTGTCAACTCAAGGTACTTTTGGCCGTCCACCTCAATTCAAATTTTAAAAAATTGATAATAGCTGAACATCGTTCAATGTCCTATAGTTAATCAACATTATTGTACTTGTTTTGATAACTTATCATAAAGAGAACAACAAGACTAATGGCTAATAATGTTTTGAAGTTTAGGGGGGGGGGGGGGGGGGGGGGGGGGGGGGGGGTGTGGGGGCGGTGGGTGGGGGTTCAGGTCCTACATTCTTGAAATCTACACATAACAGCAAAAGACCAAAATGAAACTATACTTATTTAATAGTGATAAATATTTACTTAACACTTACAAAAAGCCAAACCAATAATCAAATTATGAGTTCAGCCAATATGTGTGCTGTCAGAACTATTCAGAAGTGAAAATTATTGAACTTTCCAAATAATTTCTACATGGTTTACATACATTCCTTTGATGATAAACTCTCATCCCAATATGTATACTTTAAACCTTTAAATTTTCCACTACTACGCAAGTTGTAAATCAAATTCCTCATTTGTAAAGCCTAATCATATAAAAAGTAATCATATCAGAGAGCTAGAGAGAGCTGTTCTTAAACATTCAAGAAAAGAAAACTCACATCTTTCCCATTGTTTCTAATAGAAGGATAGGGAACAACAAGGCCAAATACATCAAGATGATTTCTCTGCATCAACACAAAGAAGAAAAGATAACATAAGAGTCTGAAGACGCACGAAAGTTTCAACGACAACAAAGTAGATATGTTCTAACTTCTAAGCATGGCAAATAAGGAATACTTCTGCATCAAGACAAAGAAGAAAAATAACAAAAGAGTCTGAAGATGCATGAAAGTTTCAGCAAAAGCAAATTAGATATGTTCTAAGTAGGGATGACATTTTACCCCACAGGCCCCAAATCCCCATCCCCATTTGGGGAAAAAATCCTCCCCATACGGGGACCCCAAATGTAAATGGTTTCCCTATTTCCCCCAAAACCTTTTTCTAAAAATAAAATTAAACAAGTATTTATTTCCCTATATTTCCTGTGTCCCCATTTTAATCATAGGTATAATTTATAACCCTAAACTTTATTTTTATTTTTATTTGAATTTGTATTATGTAATTTTTATTTGAATTTGAATAAGTAAATTTAGTACATTTGAATGTAGGCATTTTAAATTTTAAGTCAAACATGCTCAAACAGGAGAAACGGAGAAAAATATGAGATTAGGGATGGGAAACGGTGAGGGATTGAGGATACCTTTCAAGGAACCAATATCCATCCCCATTTCCCCAATTGCCATCCCTAGTTTCTAAGCATAGCTAGTAAGGGTGGGCATGAATTTCCCGAACTGAAACACGAAATATTCAGATTTCAATTTTTTGAACATGTTTGAACCGTTTTAATATGATGTGCCGAACTGAACAAACCGTCATTGATTAGGTTCGGATTGATTCAATATGGATATGGTTTTCCAAAACAAAAACCGAAAAAATGAAAAAAAAATGAAAAAATAATAATAGTGAGAAAACTTACCACACTTTGAATAGTCTTTGCTATTATTAAATCCAAATCATTTTTCTTTAGAGAGAGGACTGCAAACACATGTATAAAATAATGAGCATCGACAACGATTCATAATCTTTCTAACAGAAAAGCTAGGCAGATAATCTTTATGCATAAGAGATGTCATACGGTATGTTATATGGAAATTCATCCGCTGATATGAAGCAATCATCTGACACAGCCAAATTCACGGATTTTTCCCCAACATATAAACATAGCAACTGAGAATTAGTCGAGTATTTCCTCCGCAGCGCTTCCATGTACAAGGTCAAGGGCTTCACGTACTTCATCTAGTACTCAAATCATGGAGTCAAATATTAAATATTTATTGTAAATTAACTGGAAACAGGTTGATTTTGAAGCAAGATGGCGATTTTATTGCTTTCCTTTAAATAATAATAATAATAATAATAATAATAATAATAAAATCAAATACCTTCTGCTGCGTAGCGGCTGGGTAGCTGTAGAGTGAGAGGCGAGAGGTGAGAGCTGATGATAAAAGTTTAAAATTAGGGAGAGATACCATTAAGGCATTAACCATCCACTAAATAGGGAGCTGAACCGGCTGACGATAAAATTAGGGAGAGATACCAATCATACCACTAACATCAAATAAATATCTTTTTACACTTCGTTTTAAACTTTTTTTTTTTTTAAGTCAATTTTAACCTTAATTAAAATTATTTAAGAGGACAAAAAATTTCAAAACATTCAAAACCAAAAAAAAAATTAGAATCTAACTTATTTTTCATCCTATTTAATGTTTTACAAACCCTAAATTTTTTTGGGAGAGAGAAAATGAAAATCAAATCCTTCGTATCTTTGTAATATCATTGGAATTTGGAACATCATAGACATTTCTAATATTTGGGGTCATATCATTGGTAGCTTTGTTCTTTAATGCTAAATTTTTCATATTTATATCGGCAGCCGACACCAACATCCAATTTGTCATCGAGAACAATTCCTTCTCAAATCGTTATGGACATTGCCAGCCTTGAAATCGGTCGTGGAGGAGACTTCACCATTTTCAGATGATATTTACAATGCGATGATGCTTCTTTATGTTTTGTAGTTGTGTTTTGATTAATTTAAATTTTAAAATAAAATGAAGAACCTTTATAAATTTAATTTTGTTATAAATATTATTCAATTATATATGAATGAATATTCATCAATCCATGGAAGAAACTTCCTTCCTTTTGTATTCTCATCAAGGAACGTAATATCGGTATCGGTATCAATGTCGGGCTTCTAAATTTACGGATATATCGGGGATATTATCGATATCGGTGGATATTCTGTCAAAAATTAAAAAAATGATGGATATTTACATCTAAAGTTAGTTTTTTTTTGTGAAATTTTAGGACAAGCTTAAACAAGTAATTATACATCAAATTAATCATATTTCAATAATAAATTAGCATAGTTATGAGTTTAATATAAATTATAACATAAATAGAGTCTATATATAATTTTTAAAATTGAGTATTTAATAGAGTAATATTTTGTTTCACTTTTATAATATTATATACAATATAAAGAGATTAAATATTTAATAAACAAAATTATCATTAAAAAATATATATAGTAATAGTTCCACACTTCCAAAATTCTATCATAAATCATAATTCATACATAATAATACATTACGTGTCTGAAATTTAAAACCAAAATGAATTCCTTACTGGTTCAAATATATAAGATGCATTTCTATCTTGATTCGAACAATAAATTTCCCAAGAAAACATGCTTGCATAGTTTTCAATGTAGTTATTAATATGCCACACATATGCTGCTTGATCTCTTCCAACTGATCTATGTTGGATTTACCCAACTTGGTGGACATTGTTGATCTGCATACATAGGTATTGCATATGGCATTTGTGGATAAGGATAATCAAATATATTGCAGCCACCATAACTACTATAATATGGTATATGAGAACCTGACATTGTCTGCGAATCACCCAAAGAACTATGTTCTGTGTCTATACTCATTGAGGAGAGAGTCATATTCAAAGAATCTTCATCATTTTGACTTATTCCTTCATGCTATCTACCATGAGTTTGATCAAAATTACCTGCATGAGCATCCCACCCACTGCACTAGCATTCCAACCTGTTGCACCAACATCCCAACCTCTAGCACGAACATCCCAACTTGTTGCACCAGCATTCCAACCTCCTGCACCAAAATCCTAACCTCTTGCCTCATCCCTACCATCCCCATCATCTCCATCATCTTTTCCTCCACTATTTACATCAGAGGTATGTTGGTCATCGGAAGAGCTGGTAACAATAACTCCACGATCTACAACAACTTCTTCTCTAATCACTTGTTCAATATTTATTCCCATTTCTCGAGCATGTGAAGCAATATGTGAATCAGGATTTCCCTCGTCATCATCCAAGGAGGCAAGTCTAAGCCAGTTAAAAATAGGATTCTTATTATCGTCTCCTGCTTCAGCAGCTACTTGAAGTAGATCCATAAAATCAGTTTCATTTACTTTATCTTTTTCAGCTGCCATATCCCTAAGTTTCAATTTCATATTATAATAACAATAAACAAGTTGTTCAAGCTTAAAATAGGCAAGACGGTTCCTTTGTTTTGTGTGGATTAAAGCAAATGTGGACTAATTTATTTCACATGCAGAAGATGATGATGTTTGTGATAGTATGCGAACTGCTATTGCACTCAATGATGGAGCACAATTTCCATACATTACCCACCAATCAGCTGTAATAAAAATTATTAAGTATTATAAGTATGAATATTATTTCAATGATATTATTATTTATTATTTATTATTAATATGTAAATTTTTTGTAATAAAAGTTATATACCTAGTTGCATTTTGCTCCTAGCTGCAATGGCTGCTCGTTCACCAAAACTTTTCCTTCCATCTTTAAAGTATGTGAGCTACATTCATGAGATCAATATGTATATAATATATATTAATATGAGTATATGACACAATACTCACATGCAAAGAATTAATAATACTGAAATTATAAAATTGGTTGTAAATTGTAACTTTTTACCTTATTTCCAAAATTAGCAATTCCTGCAGCTTCAGTGTCTAATTGCGCATAGACATTATGTATCAGAAGATCCGAATTATCTTTTTTCTTTTTTTTTTTCTGAAAAAAAAATAAACATATCATAGTATCTTAATTTAGAAGATCCGAATTATCCCCAATATACTATTTTTCAAAATTCTGTCATTATGATTCTCTACCATACGGGCCATACAAAATAATTATGTTCTTATTTATTTTTTATTTTATTTTTTGATAAAAATATTTGAGTTTCTTTAGATTCTCTACTCAAAACTCAAAAGAAACAATTTGATTATTTTTACACGTTTTACACGTTTTACACAAATAATTTTAAGATTCTTTTATTTGGAATGTTGGCACAAAGTTACAAAAAAATCAATTCTATATATTTATAAATTGATTGGTACATATTTAATACTATTTGGAATTAGTTTTACACATTTGAGTCACAAACAATTTTTTTTTTTTTTCATATTGCTTTCACAAAATTTTACATATTTTACATGTCCACTCTTTGGTTCTTTATTCAATTTTACTTCAAGTCCTCAATAATTTTACAATTGACTATTATGTTGAAAATTTTTATAAATTTGTTAATGCTTCTTCTAAAATAATTTTCAAGCTAAATTATTTTAACAATAATTTAATTGTTTAGGATTAAAAAAATTATTTTAATAATATGCAAAATATCCCTGGACTTTTGGGGTAAAATTCATGAAATTTCAGGAATTTCGGGATATTTCGGGAATATCGGGAGATTTTAACGGATATTTCAAAATCGGCCGGATATTCTGCAGGATATTGGATATTTGCCTGTTTTGATATCGGTCCCTCTAAAACACGGATATATCGGTGGATATTTCGGTATATCTATCGATTTTAAGTACTCTGATTCTCATTAGCTCTACCATAATGATCAATTTTATTATTCATTATAATATAATTTTTGTATACTTTTAGGGCGTATTTATTAATCAGTAATCAAATTCAGGAAAGGGAATTAAGTTACTGATTTGTGAATTCCAGTGTTTACTAAATTTTTTGAGAATTAAGTTACGTGGACCCCACTCTCAAATCAGTAACTGATGGAAAGGGAACTTGATTCCCCTCACCCACCCTAAGAATCAAGTTCCCTTTTCCCGATTAAAAAAGAGAATTTATATATTTTTACTAAAATATCCTTACTTGTAATAATTATAAAAAATAAAAAAATAAAAAAAAAAACTGTCTTTCCACTGTATCGTTTTGTTTTAGAGATTGTTCTCTATTATTCTTTTTTGTTCATCGTTTTCCTCCAAATCTTGCTATAGGTACGCATTGTTTTTAATCTTAAATTTCTTGAATATACATAGAAATCTTTAACTCATTGATGTTTTTTTTCTCTTTAATTTTGTTAGTCTGCTATGGCTGTTTGTTTAAGGTTTTTTTTTTTTTTTTTCCTTTTTACATGAACCATGTATTTGCATATTCATATGTATAGGTGTTTTTTTTTTCTCTATAAGTTTTGTCAATCTGCGATGACGTTTATTTATTTATTTATTTATTTTATTTTTTTTACGTGAAACGTGTATTTGCATATTCATATGTATATATTTTGTTTTGTTTAAGTTTTTTTTTTCTTTTAACTAAAGCAGTATAGAGTAGTGCCTTGTTTCTTAGTTTTTTCTTGCTTGTGGGTTATGTTTCGTTTGGCTTTTGTTTTTTGTTAGGCTGCGTTGTCACTTGTCAGCTCTTATTTGTTGGTGTTTTCTTGGTGGTCTTCATGGCCCCCCTTTGAATATATTAGCTGTTCATATATATATATACTACAGTGACTTTAATTTATTTATTTTAATGAAGTTATCTTAATAGATCTGTATCTAATGTTCATTTTACATATGGTAGAGACAAATGACTCGCTTAAGTTTATCAAGAAGGAAAAAATTGCTTGTTACGTTGAACTCTTTGGTCATCATACTTTGAACTATATTAGCTATTTGTGTTTCTGGTTATGCTTATGCAAGATTATATTATGAAAGATGACTCAATAGTCAACGTTCTATTTTAGTTTTAACAGATTAGTACAATTATATAGAATGACTTTAGAGAGTGATGTGATATGTGTAGCACAGCTACATATGGATAGGCAAGCTTTTAATAAATTGTGTCATTTACTCAATACAAGAGGCCAACTAAAAAGGACATGTAATATGTCTGTGGAGGAAATGGTGGCAACATTTTTACATGTTCTTACTCATCATGTTAAGAATCGCGTGGTGGGTTTTAATTTTAAGAGGTCTAGGAGAACTATCAGCAAATATTTCCATGAGTGTTTAAAAGCAGTGATTAGATGTCAAAAAGAATTTTGGAAGACACCTAAACCAGTACCAAACAACTCTATGGACCCAAAGTGGAAGTGGTTTAAGGTAGGTACAATTTATATATTAATAATGTCAAAATTATTAATTATAATACTTTATGAAAATATACTAATATATTTGTTAAATGTGATATAGAATTGTTTAGGGGCTTTAGATGGAACATATATTAGGATACAAGTGCCAGGGGTAGACAAACCAAAATACAGAACAAGGAAAAATGAAATTGCAACAAATGTATTGGGAGTTTGCTCCCAAGACATGCAATTTATATATGTTTTACCTGGAGGGGAAGGTTCTGCACATGATGACAGAGTTCTTAGAGATGTCGTGACTAGGAGAAATGGATTAAGAGTCCCACCGGTAATAATAAGTATTTTTAATTTTCCTAGCAACTAACAAATTTTAGTCTTTTAAATTTAAGCGAAGTGATATATTTATTATACTTGAACTTTTTAGGTAATTATTATTTGGTGGATGCTGGTTACTCCAATGGAAAAGGATTTCTTTCCCCATATAGAGGTCAACGATATCATCTTAATGAATGGAGAGATGGATATCAACCAATTACTCCACATGAGTTTTTTTAATATGAAGCATTCAAGTGCTAGGAATGTTATTGAAAGATCGTTTGGCTTATTAAAAATGCGTTGGGCTATCCTTAGAAGTCCTTCATTCTATGACTTAAAAACCCAACGTCGCATAATTTCAGTGTGTTGTATGCTTCATAACTTTATTAGAAGAAATATGTCTATTGATTCAATTGAATAAGAATTTGACAACATACAAGTTGAAGAGGATAATATTGTTGACAATGAAAATGACTACATTAGTAGCGTGGAATCATCCAACGAGTGGAATACATGGAGACACAACCTTGCTGTAGAAATGTTTAATTCATGGCAAAATAGGGAATGAGGAATTGAAATTCACATTTAAATTGTATTGTACTTATTATTTGAATTAATTTTCATGAACTACATATATTGTATCTTTGAATTATTATTTGCAAGTGGATTTTTCGGAACTAGTTATATCTTTTAGTGTGCAAGATTTGCTTTCTTCAGGTTTCGTTTATGGTTGTTTATATATATATTTTTGGTTTGTTCTCTCATAGTAAGACTCATTACTGGGCGTTTTTTTTCTTTCAATAAATTACTTGTTTCTTCTAAAACAAATTGTTCTTCTTATATTGATTATATATATATATATAATATGTTATCCTAATTTCTCATATTTAGCATTGACATTGAATTGGCTTGAACTACTACTGCAAATACTACTTGGATGACAAATTCATATACATTGCATTAATTTATTACTCATGTATACTACTGCTACACTGGTTTACTTATTTATTTATTTGTTGAATATAAAATTTTAATTATTTTATGAATTTTTATGGCAATATAAACTAGGATGATAGAATCTAGAACAAATAACGCACACAGAGGGAGAGGGATGAATAAACATTTTCGAACAATCGCAGAGGACGTGATACTTGTTGAATCATTACAAGAATTGAATCAAAATACTATGTGGAAAGCAGACTGTGGTTTCAAAAATGGTTATTTAGCTCAATTGGAAACCATAATGGAAACTAAACTACCTAATTTAATGGAATGTGGGATTGTGAGGCTATATAAATGGTCACTCACCATTGTATTTGATACACTTTTGATGAGAACACTAAAAGACTTCTCTCTTTGATCTATTCTTTCTCTCTTCTTATACTTTAAGTTTATGTTTTATATTATTGTTTATTCTTATTAATTTTATAACACGTTACCAGCATGAGTCTCTAACCATGTTGTTTCGATTTTCAGATTTGAAAGTTGTCTACCCAAAGACAAAAATCATCTAATCCAAGTTTGATACGTGATTACAGAGAGAACATTCTTGTTGGGATTGAGCCCTCCAACAAACTGTAAAATACTATTTCTAGTTTAATATTTGTGTTTTAAATAGTGGTTTTTATTCTTCTCCCATTTTATTTTTGTTTACAAGATTATTTGGGTTGCCAAGAAATAAAAATAATAATTAATTAAATGTATTGCAACCTGAAGATTGCAATAATAAAGTGAATGAATTACAATAAAAAAAATTGACGAATCAAAGAGCTTGAAGCTCGATTCAATATTTGAAAATTGTGAAATCAAAGAGCCTAGAGCTTGATCTGATATCTGAAGATTGCAAAATCGAAAAGTCTAAAACCCTATTTAGTGCAATTTAGTGTTTTGAGATTGCAAAATCAAAAGCCTGAAGCTTAACATAATCTTATTGGAAATTATAAATTACAATAAAATAAAATCAAAATATGAAATAATGAATTTCCATTGAATTAGAACTTGAAGTTCTAAATTCCAATTGAAGTGATGATTATTTTTGAAATTTGAAGTTCTAAAATTCATTATTCTCAATTATAAACTTGAAGTTATAATGAAGTTTTAAACTTCTATTAAAATGAATTTTATTATAAACCCAAAGTTCTCAAAATGGTAAATTATGAACTTAATGTTATGATATAATCATAACCAAATATCCAATCGTTAATGGATATTGTGCAATCATTTTTGTGGTTTATTTAGGAGGATGTTGACTTAAAATAAAGTCCAAAAATTGCAAAAGGATAAATATATTTTATCTAATTTTAAAGGGTAAATATATATTATCTCATTTTGAGCACAATCTAAGTATTTCAATATGATTAACTTTGTTGCTATTTTGACTTAATTTATTTATACAACTACTTTTATGAGTATGCTCTATGGTTGTCAATATGTTGGATCTTTCGCATCAGAAAGTAAATTTAGTTTTTATATTTAGTGGTTCTTATTTCAATTATATGATTGGATTTGATCAATAAACATAGAACTAGAAATTCTAAATTCGAATCCAATTGAGAACTTGAAGTTCTTAATTTTAAAGTGTCGAATTGAACATGAAGTTCCATACTTTTGAATATGGATTGTTGAATCAAAAGGTAATTCAATTTTACATTGTTAAATGGATATTTAAAAATCAGTATATTGAAAAAGGAAATACAAAGGCCTGAAGCTCTAAATATTAATACAAATTCAAAACTTGAAGTTTTGTCTATTGATCTTATTAGAATCTAATGTTCTCAATTCTAAGTTAATCAGACTTGAAGGTATGATGATATCAAATTTAATTAGAATTGAAAGATCTAATTGTGGTTCTTATCATTTGTAAAATTTAAATTGTAATTTCCATTCCAAACCTGAAGTTTTGAATTTTTCTAAATTTCAATTATGAACCTATAGTTTATTAACAAATTATAAGTTTCAAGAGTTGGTATGATTTTATTAAAAAGTTGATGTCGTTAAATAAGAGACTTCAAAATGTGAATGAAATATGCATTATTTCGCTTCTTCTTCTCCTCCTGACAAAGGTACGCAGATGTGAAATCTTATATTTTTATACTAGAATTTTCATATTTCACACATCTATTAATCACAAATTGCTTATGTTATTTATTCACTGACTTTTGAATTTATTTGTTTTGAGAAATATAGTTTTATGGTCGCTTGAATTTTGTGATTTTTAAAATTGGTGGTTTTATTATGTAGTGGATTTGTATTCACATGGTCTTATTAATATAATATTACATTTTTGGTGCTTAAGTTATCTAAAATTAAGTTTTTGTATTGCATTAAATTTATATTGTAACATTCATGAAAACAATATCATGTTTGCTAATTCATGAGTTTTTTTTTTTTTTTTGTAGTATCTAATAATTGATATGATTTATTTGTGAATTATATTTGACTTTAATTGCTCATTTTTTTAATTGAAATATCTTATAAAAAAATGAGTATTATTCCTTTTATAATTCCTTCACTTAGTAAGGTATGAAAGGTAGAAAATAGTCAAATACGATCTTCTAAATTCCTATTATCATATGTACATTTTTAATTTATTTACATTATGCATATGAGCAATATTACTTATTTGAATTATTTGTTGAATAAAATATTACTTATTCATAACTGTTATGATATATATCCAGCATTGTTATTAAGATTAAATATATTTTATGTTTTGATTTTTATTGTTTAAATGGTTATGTCAGATTATATTAATTTGTTATTTAGCGATCATTCTTTTTAATGATGAATTGAAATATAAATATTTCATGGTAAAGATTTAATAGTCTTTTTGATTCGATAAGAAAAATGATTTGACTACCAAATAAAAATACATGATTAAAATATCTTACACTTCGTGATTCAAATATTTGTTCATGAAGTAACAATATATATCATGATAATTACATGCCTCTAATTTGCTCTTAAATGAGCAATATTGAGATTATAAATTTGAGAATATTTGAATTGATATCATGTCTTATTTCAACCATAAAACATCACCCAAAATGGATTAATATCATTCTCTAAAGTAAATGATGTTTCTTCTAAAATATCATGGTTGTGATGCGAATGTAGATAGTTGAAATAATTATTGAAGCTAAGGTGATCACTACGAGAAATTTAATTCAATTCACCAAAAAGTGGAATAACACCAAAACAAAACAAGAAAATTTAAAAGAATTTTGAATACACCTTTCAAGAATTATAAAAACTTTTTGCTTGCTGTAGGTGTTAAATATAAAGATAAAGATTATGTACACACGGTACATCTTAATATTTTGTTAATCTTTACCAAGTATAATGGACACTCTTGAAGAGCTAATAAATTTAGATGAAAACAGAATTTTGTATTTATTAGATCCAGTAGATCTATAACAAAAGAAATTATTTTGAGTCTATTAAACTTATTTTATTATTTTTGTCTCACGCCAAAAGCATATGTTCTTTTATTGTTTATTTTGTCATATGATCATATGTTTAATATGAGAAATGTTATGAATTAGAAGTTCAATTAAAAAAAAAAACAATGAATCGCGATATTGAAATTTTTTTTTTATATGGATATCCATTTCATAAATAAAAATTATTTTTGGTATTGAATATTCCTGAAGAACATAAGATGATATAAGTAAGTACTTAAATGACAATATGATGGAATAAATGAGGTCATGTAGAAAATTACGATGATGGAAAAGATTTTCTCGAAGAATAAAAAATTAATTTTCTCGTCGTTAGGAGGAGAATTATTATAAATTGATAAACGATGTGAAATTACACGGCTTACATCATCTTGTGATTTGCATAGTATGCAAATAATTTTTCAGATGATTCGAAGAAAAAATAATAAAATTACATTCTGCCAATATACAAACCCGGGTGGTTGTACTTGTAGAACAATTTATGAAATGACAGCAAAAATCATCTGTTAATGAAAGACAATTTAGTTCAAATGATAAGGTTCCCTAGAAGTAGAATTTGAAATATCATAATAATACTCGAGTGAAAAATAAATCATCATCATCAAAGGCTTCCAAAGAGTTAGTCTCACAAGTGAAAAACAAATTCCTGAAGATACATATAAAAATGCTAAATCACCCCCTATGAGACAATTGAAGTAGAAAAATAGAAAGATCTCAATTGTCCCAATAGAGACACATGTACCAGAAATAAAGAAATTATATTTCTTCGAAAGGAATATTTGTATAAAGAGGCATGTGTACTAAACATTAAAGAGATTTCAATAACCCCTTGGAAAGGCACGTGGATTACAAAATGTAAATCAATTATATTGATAATATAAAAATTGAGATCATATATTTCTCTGTATATTATGAAAAATATATGATGATCTTAAACTATAAATTGTATATATGTCGACATATTGGTGAAAAATAAAAGGCAGAGTTATAATTTTGAAATTTTTTGGACCTGTAGTTTAAATGTTTGATGACATCAAACTTATTGAATAAATTATTTTATCGTACGAATTAAGATAAAATGTTTACTGCATAAACATAAGTTGACAATGAATAAAAATCCTAGAAGGATTTAAATGCTTGAAGCAAGTAATTCGATGCTACATTTTGTATATATTGAATTTAATAAAACCAAATGCATGTAGTGCATATGCCTTTATGAATAGTGTGTTGAAAGAATCAACAAATTTGATTTCAAATAAATATATGTTGATCTTTTGAGACTTATTAATACTTCCAATGAGCTTACAAATTATACTTTTATAAGGAATAATTTCTAAATTGAAAAATCTTGAAAAATAATATTTAGTCTCGGTTAATAGCCGGGTTGAGTGTTTTTAAATTAACATAATAATACATGAATCAGCATATATAAGAAAAGGTCTTGGAGTATTTTTTCATGGATAAAACACATTGAATGGGTTCTTCAATGTTTATTCCATAACTTAAAGTGGTGTATGATCTCCTCTTGTTATTGAAGAACTTTAGGTCCTGAAGTACCAAATATAAGTTCAACTTGTGTTTTTATAATAAAACAACATGCATGATTTCATATATAACAAGTTGGACCAATTCAAAACGCGATTTTATTAAAGTTCTTTACATATGGTCTCCAAAAAGGTGTTGATAAAAAATACACTCAAGTTTCAATCATGCAGAATTATTTATAAATACACTACCAATTTAAACAAGCAAAATCTTGGTACATGATATTTGGATGCAATATTTTTGTAAAATATTGAATCATCCACGTCAGAATGAGGGGGAGCGTATTTATCACTTTATCATAGGGAGTTACTGATAATATTATATATTGTACTCTTTTTCCTTCATTAGGTTTTTATCCCATAGGGTTTTCCTAGTAAGGTTTTAATGAGATAGTTTTGCACCCCCATTACCACTAAAAGTTAATTTAAGATGTAATGTACTCTTTTTCTACTACTAGTTTTTTTCCCACTGGGTTTTTATTAACAAAGGTTTTAACGAGGCATATTCAATGTATGATTGATGGACATTAATTTAAGAGGGAGTGTTATAAATATTATTCAATTATATATGAATGAATATTCATCAATCCATGGAAGAAACTTCCATTCTTTTGTATTCTCATTAGCTCTACCATAATGATCAATTTTATTATTCATTATAATGTAATTTTTGTATACTTAATGTAATGTGGGATTGTGAGGCTATATAAATGATCTCTCACCATTGTATTTGATACACTTTTGATGAGAACAATTGAGGAATAAAAGACTTCTCTCTTTGATCTATTCTCTCTCTTTTTATACTTTAAGTTTACGTTTTATATTATTGTTTATTTTTATTCATTTTATAACAATTGTAATGTTATAAAATGAAGTGTCTTTGAAACAAAGGAGTGTCAAAAGATAAAAATGATAATTTTGGAATAAAATAATGTATCTTTAGAATTTTTTAAAAATTTAAGTTTTTATGATGGAGTTTCTTCAGAAAGAGAGTGTCAAAAGAAAATTTTGGATTACAAGGAGAAAATCTCATAATTAGAGTTTTCAAAAAGTTAGCAAAGTAAATTACACTTATACCCTCCGATGTATCTAATTCTAAACACTATGTAGACTATAGAATTGCATTATCAGGCCCACATGTGGTTGGTTGTAAATAGAATTGGTTGTAAATAGAATCTATGCTTGAGCGGAGATATTTGCACCCCTCAAAACTTGTTTATACTAGACCTAACAAGGTTCTGGTTCGAACCGTGGACCTGGAACCAGAACCAAGGGAGGTCATCCAGTTCTAGTTCCGGTTCCGGTTCCGGTTCAAAGATTCACGGAACCGCCTGGTTCGAACCGACGGTTCTGTTGAGAATTTGTACCTATACAAACCTCTAACATCTCCTGTTAACACTCAAATACTTTGTAAGATTCACTTACAACATAGGCAATAAAAATGGCAATAGCAACACTCTATTCTTGATATATATTTATTGCAAGGAACTCTTGCAATCAAGAGAACAGTTCTAAATGCTACAATAGTAGTACCAACAATATCAGGATCTACCAATATACTTCTTAGAAATATGATAGAGTAAATCTGAACCTATTAACTGATTTATGTCAACACACAACCTAACATTGAACCAAAAAATCAATAAAGAGAAACAGAAGAATAGATCAGAGAAAGAAGAAGGAGAAAAACTCCAAGGTTTTATCATGGTTCAGCCAAGAATGGCCTACATCCAAGTTGAGCCAACCAGAGAGGCTCACTTTTGTAGGGAAAAATACGTTTGTATGCGGTGGAAGCGAGACTAAAAGAGTTTAGTATATTTTAAAATTGTTTCCATATTGAACCTTAACCCTTTAATTAATTACATATATAAGAAAAGATGAAATACCTTTGTCGTGTGATCCGATTGACTAACGTCGACGGTAATTCGCAAGATCTTCCAAAACCGATCACGAACGTGAATCACCTAGGAGCGTGGTCTCTCTTCTTTGAATTGTGAATCTGAGAATGGACAACAAAAACTTTTCTGAATCTGTTAGTCACTACAATCTCCAAAAGGTTGCTATGAATGTTCCGGTCACTTTTGAATTCATAATCGTGAGATTGAAATTCGCGTGAACCTAATTCAAAAGTGTGTACAAGATCTTTTGATGTTAAGATCACTAGTACACTATCGAAACAAGAATAATTCTTTTCTCACAAAACCCTCTTGGTCGAAAATCTCACCATTCTAAGAGTAGGATTTTAATTTTCCACTTGCAAAAGAAAATTAATTCTTCAAGCAAAAACAACTAGGGTTGGCCGAAAATTCTCACTATACATATATAGGGACTGAATTTTGCCCTATATTATTTAGGGTGGCCGAATTCTTGCCCTAGTTAATTTATGGTGGCTAAATTCTTACATTGTCTAACAAGGTGATCACCAAAGTCCTTTTCCAAATAGGATACAAAAGACTTCTTAGAATTCAAACCCTGATCTAACTATTTAGTATATTTGTGACTATATAAAAGACTTCCTAATTTGACTACACAAATAAAGTCTTTTATATTTAGTATAATACTAATAGTAGTATACTACTAGGAAACATATTTCCTAATCAGAAAAAGATTTGATTTTTAATTAAATAATTAATTAACATATTAATTAATTTTCATTTAATTAAATAATAAAATAAAACAATATAATGGGCTAAAAATTAGCCATTGCCGCCCATGACTAAAACTTGGGCCTACATATTGTTTTCTTATTTTATTTAATCCATTTGGACTTTAATAAAAAGCTCAAATGTGAACTAAACTCATTCTTACTAAAAGAAACGAGCTCACATGCCTTTCATTAATATATTAATATAATTAAACAGTCCATTAAATAAATAATGTGCAAATTATATTCTTAATATATTAAATACAATTCTAAATGGACCCACAAATAGTCCGGTAGAATATATCAAGTGATTCATGTAAGTCCGTGTGGATTGAGGATCTTGGCGGGCCTATCTAAATTTAAGCTCTAATAGATATAACCCAATCACAATCAACAAATGATTCACTTAGGTTCAATCTATTAATTTTAGTTCATTCCACTAAATAACTAAAATTGCACTCTTAAATAAAGATGGAATAAGTTAACGATTCTCATTCATACCCTAGACAATCATATGAGAGATAGTGAATCATCGTGAAGAATATCAGTAATCGCCAAGAGCTCATAGACCGCCTATAGCTCTCCAAGTTACCATATTTACTTATATGACCACACTTTGAACTTAGATATATATTATGACTTATCCAGAAGTCATCTTTCAATAGAAACTATTAAAAACTCAACGTTAAGATTTCATATCCAAAACAACAAAGCATCCATATGATGATATTCTACTCACATTTAATAAATAGAGCCACGATGTCTATATCTATAAATGAAGTCCTCTATCGATTAACAAATGAATACCACCAAACTATCGAGGATAGACTATGCTATATAATCGTACTCATTGATAGCTCAAATGATAACACTTGCAACCATAAGTCCATCATTTATCTCAGGATTAAGATAGACTCTCCAATTGTCCTGATAATGAAAAGACTTTTATCTATTGACGGTTCTAGAAAAAGTATTTCATTGTGATCCAGTTCAATGCACCCAGTGCACTAGATTCTTTTACTCGAAGACCCTTCGATGATTTTATACTCATCACAACACATTTGATCCCACTCAAATGCTAGTAAAAGAATTCTACAACTTTAACAAGATAAAGGTGTCCAACCTTTAACTTAAGTTGTGAACGTTATTCAAGACTAACTAAAGAATTGTGTCTACCTCATACATATTCAGATGTACGAACAATTCTTCTTTTCTCATAGTTTTTTGACCTTATGATTATTTACTTTGACAATTATAATAATAAATGTTATATAAGATTTTGTTAACAAACAGAAATCACTTTATTAATATGAAAAGATTGTCAAGTACAACATTACACTCTTGCTATTGAGCATAACCCTAACAACTTCACTATATGATTGTTGATTACAAGCCAAGAGCTACCCAAATAAACCCAAAAATCCCACCTAAATAGATCGGATACAAGACAATCTTCCAAACCCTAAAACCCTTACTTTCAGTGAGTATAATCAGTCAACAATAAATTTCTCAGCAGATAATACAAGAAGCAAATAATATCCTCTCTCACAAATACACATGATCTCACAAGAAATCAACAAACTCTCACAAGAAATCAGTTGGATCACTCAAGAACACACAGAGAATTTTCAGGAGAGAGAGGAGCTTTTTAGAAACCTAAATGTATTCTGATTTTCAAAACTGATTGCTTCTCTCTCTATCTTTTTCTTTATATACACTTATCAATACACGTGTACTGTAATCCACAGTATCCAATCAGGTCATGCCATTTCAGATTTCCTTGTGACTCAGCAACCTTATCTGCTATCTTCAGATACCATTCAAAATTTCAAATACGCACCGTTTTGAATGTGTTGACTTCGGTTGACTGCAACATCTGGTCTGGTTAGTATTTGGGCTTACTTTTGGGCTTCAACTGGGCCAGTCATTGGCTTATATCTGGACTGCACTTTGGGCCTCCTTATGAACTTAAGATGGACTAACATTCCCACAAGTTCCATGTTTTTTTTTTTACAATACAAAATATTACATTTTATTTATAAAAAAATAAAATATTAGAAAAGATATTGTAGTGTATTGGGCTATGGCCCATAACCCTTATCCAAGTAATTATGTTTTCCCTTCCCTTCTCCTCCTTTTTATATAGGTCAGACATCTCATTCACTTCTCTATTTATCCAATGTGGGATGTGGGATAAATGAACTTTTAGTATGGTTTTTTTACTTTTCTAATTGTAACATAAAAATATAAAATTGAAAGGACAAAAGTGAAAGGTTTTCATGACCATACAATTTGATTGATCATTAGCTTTATATATATAATATATGATTAACTATATATGATATTCGTACATATGTGTATTATTTATTTATTTATTAGTGTGGTTTTATATTTTCTTTTTCTTTGTTCTGGTGCAAGAAGGGAACAAAAACAAGTGGAAGATCACGGAAACTCAGGAGCATGCATTGCCGTTGGTGGCATACACACTTCATTGAGCTTTGATTAGTGATCATCATATAAGTCCACCGAATCTTTAATTTTAATTACTTACAATCGATCACTAACAATCGGATTCTTTTTCATCTTTTATTAATTGGGATAAATATTTAAGCTATGGTGTCACATTAAAATATGTAATTAGAAATGAAGTCATTTCTCATAGGTAAATCTAAAAATTTTGTGTACAATAATAGTAAAGGATCTTAGGTTGATATATACAAATAAACGATAATTTATATGAGATGTGACTTGATATATATGTGCTAAAATGAGATCCAGTTAGATCTAAACAAGTAGACCCGAAGGTTTTGGTTGAATTATATATCAAGTCATGTGCTTGCAACTTGGTTTAGTTTACAACTTTGATGACGATTTTTGTGACATTTGAAGAAATTGGGAGCTTGATTTCTTATAACTTTGATTTCTTATCTGATTCATTTTGCCATAGATAGAATTACCAACTACTACCATTCTGATTTCAATGCATTTTATATTTTTATGTAACAACTAGAAAAGTGAAAAAACCATACTAAAAGTTCATTTATCCCACATCTCACATTGGATAAATAGAGAAGTGAATGAGATGCCTAACCTATATAAAAAGGAGGAGAAGGGAAGGGAAAACATAAATACTTGGACAAGGGTTATGGGTCATGACCCAATACACTACAATGTCTTTTCTAATAGTTTATTTATTTTTAAATAAAATGTAATATTTTGTAATGTAAAAAAATAAAATAAAAAAATTCCAGTTCAAAATCGGTGGTTCCACCGGAATCGGAACAGGCGGTTCTAGAACCGAAATCGAACCGGAACCGTGTCACCTCTAGTTTATACCCTCCACATTTTTATTAGTTTTAAATTTCTATAATACCCTCAATTAAAATTACTTTTATACACATTCAAATCTTTGCAATAGAAATTAATTTAGGGCCAATTCGGTATTACTTTTGAGAAGTTAAAATCAGTTTATTTTATAATTTTGCCATAAAATGATGTTGGGTAAAACTTTCAATAGTGAATAATTGATAATCTGACAAGTTTTGACAGTGATTTTGAGAAGTACGTGGGGGTTACGTTTTGATTATGGAATAATCTATTTCAGCATTTAATGAATCTTTTAAAATATCATTATTATCCTTATGAAATCAAATTAAAATCATTTATAAACCTTATTTCATCTTAAAATTAAATAGTCTAATTAAATCTTTTATTTTATTTATAAAAAAAAAAAACGAAATAGCCCAGAAAAATAAAACACAACAGTCCAACACAAAAACAAGAATGCAAAACAAAAACCAAAGTCCACCACGATCCAACAAACCACACAAAGCACTAGAAAGATTCTTAGAAAGAACCAACTTGGAAGAAAGAGGTCAGGAAATCCCCTGAGTATGCCCAAAGAACCGCCGGAGAAGAAGATTTGGATCCTTAACCCTAAGCCATGCAAGAACGAAAAACCTTAGAAAAAGCTTTATATAAATTTGGTGCCTTGAAAAGTGCCGTCGCATGAACAGGCCGTGAGCAGTCCAGTGAACTTTGTCGTCTCGTGAATAGTTTCCTAAGATAGTCGTCACATGAACAGTGTCGTTGCTTGAACAGTGCAACAAAAAAAATTCCGAGCTATTATTATATTCTATGTTTTTGAGCTTGATTTATAACATTATTGTTATTATAATTAGTTGTGTGATTTTAATTATTGGGTTAATTGCATAACATGCCCTGAATTTTTCAAAACAGGCTTAATATTCAACTAATTGCTATAATTGCAATAGACCCCCTTGCTATTAGTCAAAATCCGTTAGAGATAACGGTTGACTGAACCATTATCTTTTTTCTTTGTAATATAAACAATAAACAAATTAATTTTTTTAATTAAAAGCTAAGCACAAAAAAAATATGGATATACTGTGTATGTCCTCCAATGGAGATCGATTTGTTCTCAATAGGGGAGATTTGAACCATTTCTCCTCTAATGGAGGTTGCCAGATATCTAGTTCTTCTCCAAAAATGGAGAATCGGGTCTCCATTAATGACTTTAAAGCCCAAAAAATACAAGATTGCTTTGAAGTTGAAGGTTTGGTTTGTGTGATCAGATCTGATTTTTAAAGATGTAAGTGATGAGAGATTTATTTTTTAAAGTTAGAGTTGACCAAAATACCAACGATCAACTCTAACTATATATATATATAAAATAATTAAAGAACAGTGATAAAGGACTGAAGTGATGTATATATAGTTATAGTTGACCATTTGTTCAAATGGATTAAAGTGATGTATTTTGAAAAAACAAGGAACTTAAGTTGCTAATATAACAAAGACGTTTAAATATGTGATATTTCACCAAAAAATAGGGACTTTAGTGAAATTACCCCTAAAATTATTACAATGCAGGAACCCGAGATGGAGAGACTAGGAAAATATTGGTTTCATATTGCTCTTCAATTACGGTTTACATCCATGAACACACAGTGGTGCAATATTTTCCTCCTTCGGTGGTTCACGACCTCAGTACACAACTACACGTACAACTGCCAAATGGGATTTTTGATACCATTTTTGAAGAATCCAAGTACGCCTGCCAATTGCCAAATGTCAAACCAACAATCAATGCGAATCAAAAATCAAAACAAAATCATAAAATATTTGAATACAATTGATTACCTGCAGAATACGAGCAGCAATGCACATGTCAAAAACTTCCTCCGATTTATCTTGAGGCAAATTGAAATGTTCTATCATCAATTTGATATTGTGCTCTAATTGAAAGTCCATTTTCTGTCAACACTATAGACTATAAGATATTGTAAATTGTATCACTAATGCAGAAAAAGACATAACAAAAATAACACATGAGAAAGAAACAAAATTAAACTTGTTCAATCAATTATGACTTAAAGAGTTATACCACTCCCCGCCATGTGCTTCACGTTTGAATCATTCTATAAAAAAAATGTTGGAACTTCTCTATATACCTTTGTTGCAATGACATCATCCCAAAAAGCATACTTTATACGGTCAAATTTTCCTGTTTTGCACAAGTCATCCATAAAAATCTTAATTTCTCCACCCTAATAAAATAAAAAATAAAGATTATAATCAGATCAAAGTGCAAATAAGGAATAATTTTGAATATTCATGACATGGAAACTTACGCAACATCTCTCTGAAGTTGACAAATATGGATAGCCAACAACGAATCCCACCAAATTATGTTCGGATATCTACGTGGAGATGCAGAAGAAAAGATGACTCAAAAGTTTGAAGACGATTCAAAGTTTCAACAATACCATATTAGGTTTGTAGACTATTCAAAGTTCCAACGATAGCATATTAAGTTGAAGACAGATTCAAAGTTTCAACAATACCATATTAAGTTTGAAGACGATTCAAAAGTTCAACAATACCATATTAGATATGTTATGAGCTTATGATATAAGCATGCCTAGTGTTATGTTGCAGCTGTTGGTAGGTGTAACAAACTGCACATAAACAAATACAAATGTGCTGGGTTGGGCATAAAAACCGAAACCGAATCGAAAACAGTCATTCGGTTGGGTTGTAAATGTTAATACAGTTCAAACACATTAAAAAAAATATCCTGTGTTGTTGAAATGAAAGAAAGAGTAATGAAAGTAGTGCATTCCAATTGTGATATGCAGAACAATGTAGTTTAACCTCGATGCACCTAACGCCTTTAATAACTATGGGTCTATGCACAAACCTCCATTGGAAGAAGAAGAAGAAAATGAAACATGGTAAATTTATGTTAGGAGATTTTTTTATTTTTTATTTTGGAACTCACAGACCTGTTTAAACAGGTTAGATTTTTTTATTAAACAAACTAGGATTTTTCTGGGGATTAAACACTTACAAGTTACAACATGATTTTTAAATAACTATAAAATAATAATAAAAAGGTAATTTAGAGCAATCAAAAACTTACCAGAGTTTGAAATTTATCTACCATAAAATCCATATTATTTTCTTTCCTATGCAAAGGACTGCAGTTGTGACAAAACAAACATTACACATCTATAAAGATAAACATAATATATTGAGAACCCAGTGCTTTAATAATAAATCATTTGGGATTATTGCAGATTAATGCAAACTCAGTCGATATAATCAGAAAATCAAACCTTAAAGGCACTGCAATTACGTTGTCCGGATCTGAGACAGCCAAGTACACATACTTGTCATTGAAATCTAAACCTAACAACCGACCCTGTCTCTGTATTGATTTCTTCTTCAGCAATTCCTTGTACAAGGCCAAGGGCTTCACGCACTTCATCATGGCGACTTTAGAGACTGTAGAATTGCGTTCTCAAGAAGTTAGGGTTTAAAATTATATATAGTTAGGGTTTTCAAGAAGTTAGCTAAGTAAATTACACTTATACCCTTCAATAGAATTGCATTCTCAAGCCCACGTGGTTGGTTGTAAATAGAAGGGCCAATGATTTCTTAAACCACTGATTTGGTGCGACAGTCCCTAAATGGCCATTAATTTTTCAAAACGACTCAAATTAGTCATTTTATAGAAATAAAATATCAATTGTTGCCACTTTGGCCATTAATTGTTTGAAATTCGTTTGCTTATGCCATAATTTGTTAGAAGTCCGTTTACTTATGTCATAACTTGTTTATATGATTTTTAATTCAAAAATACTCCTTTTATTTTCTTTATATATGTTTCTTCAATAAAGCCACAACATCTCTTGTTTCATTTGTTATTCTTGTATTTCTCTTTATCTTTCCTGTATCTTAAAAGTCTCTTCCTTTTCTGTTTTCTTTAACTTCATTTTTTTTTCTCTTTTCAATTTCACAGCTGCAATTATTTTATGGCTAGGACATAGATGTGTTGATTATTATAATAAACCTATTGTACTTCGACAGCTTTTTAGTGAATTATAAGAAAATAGTTTGTTGTAATCCATGATTTGTATGAGTGCTTTGTGTGAGCCTTGTTAAGTAAGTATAAACAATATCTCCATTCAAATGTTTATACGTGCCCATGGGTTCACGGGTCATAAATTCACCACCCAACCCCAACACTATTGGGTCAGGTTCGGACAGGTGCCTGCGGGTACTGGTCATATTGCCATCCCTATACGGACACAAATGCATAGCACATGAATATTGCCAATTTCAATAAAAACTCGGTAGTAATGTCTAGAGAGAGAGGGAGAGAATTTGCAAAAGAGAGAAGTCCTGACTCCCTTGGCCGTGAAGAGAGTCAGGTAGCATTCAGCGGTGGGGTTGCGAGTTATGATTTTAGAGCAGGGTTGGTTTCAATCTTCATCGATAATCTGAATCCTTGTATGGATTCTTTGGGTTTGTGGCGGTTTTTCAAACCTTTTGGGAAGGTGAGAGACGTTTTCTTAGCTTCGAAAAAGAGTTCACGAAGAAGTGTTTTTGGGTTTATTCGTTTTGAGTCTATGGAGGAAGCAATCAAGGTGGTGAGGATGGTAAACGGCATGGTTGTTCATGGATGGCCTATTAGAGCTCAGGTGGCCACTTTTGGTTGGAATAGCAGAAGACCATCTATGCCAAAGCATCATGTTAAGCATGGGGAGGCAATGGTTTCGTTGGTGAAAGAAAGGGATGGTGTGGAGAGATGTCATAAAACCAGTTTTGAAGGAAATAAATCCTTTGTTGAGGTGGTATCTGGAATCCAGAAGTGCAATGCATGGGACAATGAAAAGGTGGATGAGAAGGTGGTAGAAATGGAGTGGAATTGTCAAGACAATGAAGATGATTGGCTTGCTAGGTGTGCAGTGGGTGTCCTCAAGGATTTTTCTCCAGTTTCAAATGTCAATTTCCGATTGAGGTCAAGAGGTATTTCATTCTCTTCTATGTATTTAGGTGATAAGAATATTCTTTGGAAGTTTGGGTCTGAATCAGAGAGTGAAAACTTTGTCAAAAATAGTTTTTTATGGGATGATAGATTTTGTTCAATGATGAAATGGTCTGATTCTCTTAATCCCCAAGCTCGTTTAGGGATTGAGTGTGTTGGAGTGCCTTTAAGGCTTTGGAATGAAGCTTTCTTCAACAAGGTTGGGAAGCAATTAGGCGAAATGGTGATGATAGAAGAAGAAACTTTGCTAAAAAAGAGATTGGATAGAGGCAGAATTCTAGTCCTAATACCCCTGAAACATTCTTGTCCTGATTTGATCAAAGTAAAGGTTGGGAGCAATTTTTTTGCTGTCAAGCTATCTGAAGTTTCTTCTCCTGCAGACTCTTCTTGGCTGGAAAAATGGTTAGGCTTGCAGACGGTGGTCACTCACTCAGATTTGAATTCGTGGCCAGATTTAGAAAGTCAAGGGGAGCCAGCCCATCCTCTGTTCTTGAGCCTCGAAGATAAGGACCTGGTCTCTACTTTTCATATGGTTCAAAAGTATGGCAAGACAAGTAAGGTAGGAAGATTTTTGACATGTTTGTTGGGTCATTCAGAGCAAAAACAGGAAAAGGTGGTTGACAAGGATGATAGGTCTATAAAGCCTAATGATAAGAGTAGCATGTCTTTGAATGAAGAGAAAGTAGCTTTTTCCGGTCCTCCACGTGAATCTTTGGTTGAGGGGTCAGTTTTGAATTTCAAAAATTTGAAAGGGGTACGGTCCTTTTTGCTGAGTCAGAGTGGGACAAGCAAATGTGGGCCTCCGAAAAGTGGGTCAGATTCCTTCAATAGTTTTCAGTTGGGGTATAGTGGGAAAGGCCTTGGTGGTGTTAAGGATCTTCATTTGGGCTTCAGGAAAGAAAAGGGCAATTCTTTAGAGCCTCTTGAGAAGAAGGTGGGTGTTGGGCACAAGTCTCTGAAAGTGGGTATGCTCCCATCTTGTGATAATGGGCTGGGAAGTAAGGTGAAGAACAGAGAAGGGAAGGTTTCGGTCAAAGAGAAGCCTCTAAAGCCTCTAACTCCTGAGTTAACTCCTTGTAAGAACTCTTGCCTTGCAGCTAAGGGCCATACTATGAAGTGTAGGAGTCTCAAGAGTAATTTTAAGTTGTCTTGGTATCTTGAAGAGGAGATCTCTAAGGCTATAAAGATTGGAGTAGCTCTGGGGTTTGATTTCGATAACAAGGGAGTGGGGATGGCCGATGTTTTTGCGGAAGCGAGGAGGAAGTTGAATTTAGGCGGTTTGAAAGAAGTGAAAGTTAAGTAGGGTTTTCCTTTTTTGGGTGGCGTTTGTTTGTGCTTGAGGTTGGGGTTTTTTTGGTGCTTGTTTTTTGTGCTTCAGCAATTGGTTATTGGTTGGCCTGTTTGTCCTGTTTTGGTGCTGTTTGGTGGGGTTTGTGCGCTGTCTGGTGCTGGGTTTGCTTCAAGGTGGCTGGCAGCCTGTGTTCATGCTTTTCAGTTGGTTGTTTTATTGGGTCTTTTGGGTGGTTTCGGGTGTGTTCGTGTTCTTGTTGGTCTGTGGACGTGTGTCCGCCTTGTAGCTTTTTGGCCTTGCTTGGCCTTTTCTGAATAAAATTTGCTGTTCAAAAAAAAAATATTGCCATCCCTATACTAAATATATCTGACATGAAATATCACAGAACAAAGAATTATATAAGAATATTACACTACAGCATTCTAAAATAATCTATATCCATCAAACTCCAACTAACTTTAGATTGATTATACCCTTTTTGTTTTAGTTATCGCTACAATTTTTATTTTATTTTATTTGAAAGAAAACAAACTACGACAAACAACTAAAAACAGAGAAATGAAGCTAAACAAGACGGCAAAGCATCCTGCCAAATTTTTTCCTCCCTATAGGAGAAAGCCAAAGCTACGAGAGTATGTGCCCCACCATTTCCTGATCTTGGAATGGCCGGACATTTTAATACTCCAACATCTTTACTCAAGGCTTTGATATCTTCAATGACACAACCTGCAGAGCCCCCACAAAGGATCCATACTATTTACAGCAGAAACAACATTGCTAATTTGCTAGCGTCAACCTCCACCCAATGGATTGGCAGTTTCAAAAGCTTGGCTAACAGCAAGGAGCTCTCCCATTTCAGCATCGAAAAAGCCAGAAATAGGTTTCCTTACCATCCCCATCTCTAATGTGTCATTTTTATTAAAATGATGTATATTGACTCGTAAGTTCTCAAAAAAAGTACAAAATCCGGCATCAATAGCATAGAGGTGAGGAGTAGTGTCAATTATTTAAGAAAATAAAACAATAATAGAAATCAAAGCACATGCCACCAACATGATTTTACATGAATGATTCACAACCCATCAGTGCAACTCTTCAACTATGAACAAAACAGTCTTACACAATCCATGTCATACTAGCACTACTGGCTTACCCATAAAACAATCTTACACAATCCATGTAACCCTGCCAAATGGAAAAATATGAAATATATGTTCTCGATTTGAAAGCAAAAACAAAAGTTAAAATTAAAGAAGGTTCACCATTTCAACTTAAAATTTAATTTTATAGGAACTAATAAAATTGTCAATGCCAAATCTTTTATCCCAACAAGGGTTAATTGGCCATTTTTTCAATTTCCCTTCGAGATTAAAAACAAATCATAAAACATTCAAATACAAAACTATTGTCTTAAAATGAATTAATCAAATTTTGCACAAGACGATAATAAGACAGTTTACCTGCAAAACGAATCTGGCCTTACAATCGTCAATACAACTCTCATATTTTTGAATCTGTGTCAGTGAAAGAGGTAGAGAATTTGTATAATAAGGAAGCACAGCTTTCCTTGTGTACTGTCAACACAAGAAACTATGAGATCCTGTGAAAATAAATTATTAATGCACAAGACTTGTGATAATACATGGAAAATCAGTCAGCATATATCCTTTTGGCTAATAATGTTTTGCAAGATAATAGTCATTTATGTATCTTAATCATGAAAAATATCTTTATCAAAATATTACATAAAGAGCAAAGAGCCTGCAAACCAACAATCAAATTATTGAACTTTCCAAATATTTTCTGACACATATATACCTTTGATGATAAACTCTTATCCCAATATGTGTACTTTATGCCTTTGAATTTTCCACTAACACACAAGCTGTCAATCAAATTTATCATTTGTAAACCCTAAAATCGTATAAAAAAGTAATCATATCAGAGAGCAAAAGAGAGATGTTCTTAATAAATCATGAAAAAAAAAAATCAAGAAAAGAAAACTCACCTCAACTTTCTCTTTGTTTCTAATAAAAGGACAGGCAACAACAAGGCCAAATACTTCATGACAATACATCTGCATCAATGGGTAGCATTGGGCAGTGAAAGAGAAAGCACATATTAAATAGAAGAGATGCTTCGATGATTATTTAGGCTTACAAAAAAGGACTATAACTAATACACATAAAAAAAATGAAAATAGTTAGAAAACTTACCACACTTTCCATAGCGTCTCCTACCATTAAATCCAAATCATTTTTCTTTTGAGGGATAATACTGCAGACACATGCTGAAAATATTGATTATCCAATCAAAAATACTAAATTTCATCGACAATGATTCATAATCTTTAATTAAAATTTGTTTTAATTAAAGTAATGCACTTTACCAAGCTAAGCAGTTAATATAATCATATACATAAGAGATCTCATACGGTAATGAAAGTGGTGATAATTCTGAAAATCTGTAGTCCTCATCGACACAGCAAAATTCACAGATTCTCCCCGACATATAAACATAGCAACCGAGAAAGAGCCGCGTTTGCATTCTTTAGCGGTTCCATGTATAGGGCCAAGGGCTTCACGTACTTCATCTACTACTCAAATCATCGAGTGAAATATTAAACATTAATTGTAAATTGACCGGAAACGGATTGATTTTGAAGCAAGATGGAGATTTATTGCTTTCTTTTAAAATAAAAATAAAAAACAATAATAATAAAATAATAAAATCAAATACCTTCTGCTGCGTAGCTGTAGAGTGAGAGGCGATAGGTGAGAGGTGAGGGATGATGATAAACGTTTAAAATTCAGTAATGCTACATATCCCACCTAAAATCTCATTTTTTCATCCCAACACATATGACATGTGATGTGTCAAATGGTGAGTGGATTTTACATGGGGTATGTGAGATAAATCATCATTAATATGTATCAACTCACAATTTAACACCTCACATACTATATGTGGTAGGACGAAAAAGGTGGGATTTTAACGTTATTGTTTAAAATTAGGGGTAATTACCTTAGTGGCTAGGGATGGCAAAAACCTGGGTCCGGGTCGGGTATACCCGGACCCAGTCGGGTACCTGGCCCGGAAATACCCGGATTTTCGAATCTGGGTACCCGGCCCGGAAAAACCCGGCCGGCCGGTTTCCGGGTATCCATACCCGGATTTTACCCGGGTTTTACCTTTTTTTTAAAAAAAAAAAAAAAAAATTAATTCAAGGCTACATCGATGTAACAAATAAACCAAATATTATTAATTGAAATTTGATATTTACTTCTTCAAATATGCACAATATTTAGTTGTAGTTAAGAGATCTAACATAGGGTGCAGGCTACAGACATTTCAAAACCAATTCTGTCAAGCAACCAAAATTTTCCATTAAAAAGATAGTTGTAGCTGTTGTAGCTGTCTCTCTGTTTGACAAACAATCAAAACGATCAAGTAATGCAACATATTGAAATGTTGAGGTAAGTGTTAACAAACAGCAAATTTTCCTTCATTAATGGAGGTTTTTGGTTGTTGAGGTCATTGATACTTTGAATACATTAGACATTAGTGTCTGAAGAGCACTCTCACACACACACACATTGAAACTTTCAGAATATGCAATTATAAAATTCATAAAGACTGAAGTAGTGAACCAGTAATAGTTGCAGAAGCAACAGCTCTGTGGTGCTTTCACATATTATATGCAAAAGCTGGTGATGACAAAGCTGTGAGAAAAGAAGAAACTATGATTGAACTAAACAGAGTTGTTTATGATGAATTCAAAGTGTCTTCACCAAACCCAAATAATAAATAACTTTAAAAACATCTCTAAAGAACTCAGATCAAGAAAAAGGAGCCTTGTCTTTAAAGACTCTTTTAAATCTCCACAAATCTAATCTAAGTTGAATAGAATATAAAATCATTGTCACCAAAGGAACAAGTTTGCAAGCACATCCCAAACAAGATCAATTTCTTCTCGTTTACATTCAAACTCTTTAGCACATGTTTAAGATCAAGGAGACAATGGAAGAAAAGAGGAATTAGAATATAGGACTTTATGAAAGATCAAAAAATTTGTCAAAAGTTGCAGGCTTATACATTCAAGACCATAACCGGTAAACGAATGTACAAAACGATCATCCATGGCTGCTAATAGATGTTAAGTTAGGGTTAAGTTTGTTTGTGTAAAAAAAAAAAAAATTAAAAAATTAAAAACCAGGTACCCGGCCGGGTATTCGGGTACCCGGACAACCCTTACCCGGTGCCGGGTAAGGCATGTCCGGGTTTTACCTGGGATTTTCGGCCCGGGTAAAGCCGGGTACCTGGCCCGGTCGGGTAAATTTGCCATCCCTCCTAGTGGCCATCAACTCTTGCGGCCACTATCAAAATGGCCACCAAATAGGGAATTGGTCTTAAACTGGCCATTTTTGGCAAACATTGTTATACTAGTGGTCATTCCATCCATTTCCATCCATTTCCATTCAATGAGTGGTATTTTTGTAAATATGAGGATGACATTAATTTATTTTAGATGGTTTTTGGAAATAATTTTTTCTTTTGTTTTTTGAAACAAATAATTATATTTAGTGTGTGTGTATATACGTATAGCATATCTCAAACATATATATCTATTTCTTTTTTGAGAAGATTAAGGCTACAAAATCTAAAAATTCTAAAAAATATATTTGAGATAAGTTGAAAAGAAATATATATATATTTTTTCTTTTTAGAATTTTTAGATTTGGTAGCATTAATATTCTCAAAAAAGAAAATATATATATTATTTTTTGAGAAGATTAAGTCTACAAAATCTAAAAATTCTAAAAACCATATTCGAGATAAGTTGAAAATAAATAAATACATATATATATATATATATATGTTTGAGATATGCTATATGTATATACACACACTAAATATAATTATTTGTTTCAAAAAACAAAAGAAAAAATTGATTTCCAAAAAATATATAAAATAAATTAATGTCATCCTCATATTTAAAAAAATGCCACTTATTGGATGGAATTAGATGGAAATAGATGGAATTGGATGGAATGGTCACTAATGTAACAATGTTTGCCAAAAATGGCCATTATAAGACCAATTCCCCATTTGGTGGCCATTTTGATAGTGGTGGCAAGAATTGATGGCCACTAGGGTAATTACCCCTTAAAATTATATATAGTTAGAGCCCGTTTGGTGTGTGGGATATGATAAGATTATTTTTATGGATAGGATAGGTTAGGATTTGATGAATTGTACAACAGCGGACTAAATTCCACACCCATCATCTTTACTTCAGAAGATGGGTGAGACGTGAATACGTGATACATCCTCATGAAGACCCAATAGTGGTCACCTTGCAAGCCAACTGTACCGTGGTTCGGGTGATGATTGACACAAGAAGTTCAGTTGATATCTTTTTCAAAAAATGCATATTATCGTTTCGGGTTAGTAACCTCGACTGTCCAAAATTGCCCTTCACCTCTCTACGGTTTTACTGGTAATTCAGTGATACCAGTAATAAAGATCACGCTTCCAGTAACCGTCAGACAGAAACCTGACCAAGTTAGCATCATGCTAGAACTCCTAGTAGTGTACTCACCCAGCGCTTACAACGTGATTTTGGGGAGACCTTTTTTTCTCCAAATTAAAAGGAGTTTTGTTTGTTTATCATCACATGCTTAAGTTCCCAGTGGGAGATAAGGTGGGCATGATCAAAGGTGACCAGTTAGCTGCATGCAACTTCTTCCAACCCAACTACCCTTCAACAAACGTGCACACGGATTACTCCAGAAGGTCATTTTGATCCAATAGACCTAAATAAAGAAGAAGCTCCACCTAAACCAATGCAAATAGACGGAGAGTCAGCCAAACTAGAAGAAAAAAGACAATTCCTCGAGAACGAGAAAGAGGAGAACCAACGAGAGAGTTGGAAACCAACAGCTAGATCCGGAAGACAGCACAAAGATGGCTCGCATAGGGGCACAATTACCCGAAGATTAGAGACAATTAACGCCTTGAAAGCTTGTTGATTGAATTCAAGGACATCTTCGCATGGACCCATGTAGACATGCCATGGATCCCTTTCCAGCTCATCAGCCATAAACTTCACATGCCATGGATCCCTTTCCTATAGACCAATTAAGCAGAAAATGTGTTTCTTCAATCTAGAAAGGAACGCGGCCATTTAGGAAGAGATTGACAAGCTTCTAGTAGCAGGCTTCATCAGAGAAGTCAATTATCCAGAATGGATTGCCAACGTCGTTATGCATAAATTCAATCGCATATGCTTGATGAAAGTGTTGCTTAGGTTCCGAGTGAAAATTGAGTGACATCTTGTGAGGACCCAGACTTGAGACGAATTCCCTCTATGGCATTTGAGTATGTTGTTTGCGAGCTAAAATTTTTTGTTAATGACTGAGACATGAGATATTATGTATGTACTTGATCGCTTGATTTTAGTTTTGAGTAAGAGTGTTGTGTGTGCTTTGATTCTTATTGGTATGCGAATTTGTCTTGTCGCTTTTGTTTTGTTTTAGTTTTTGAGTCTTGAGTCAAGTGTTTATGGGTATTGCCACTAGTAAACCCTCAAAAAACTATAACTCCTCCTACCAGGGACACCTAATGGTTTAAAGGCTTGTAGCATATGCTCAATGCTATCGTGTTTCCCTACGAAAATAGCCTAGGTAGATTAGTTTTGTTTTTAGTTTTTAGTTTTTGTTTCGATTTTGCTCGAGGAATAACAAAAGCTAGGTTTGGGGTATTTGTTAAGTTGATAAATGTTGATATTTGAGACCCCTAATTCTTATGTTTTATGTTATTTTCTTGAGTATAAATAAATATTTTAACGTGTTTGTTGAGATTGTGTTGAAGATAGCTCTTGAAGTAAGTTTGAAGCCAAAAGGTGATTTCAAAGAAAGTTTGGAGAAATGCCTTTGTAGCACATTCAACTTGTGAAGACCATATCTCCCTCCTCAAATCAAACCAGGTTAAGATCTACATATTTTCGGAAAGCCCCGGATGTCTAGTTTTCAACGTACTTTACGGTTTGTCAATCCGAGTTTCCGAATGGAAGTTATGGCTATTTTAGTGACCAAAGGTCAAAGCTAGGGGTGGACATGGATCGGTTCGGTTCGGTTCGGTTTTAACCATAGCCGTATTGAATTGACATATATTCTGTTTTTAAAAATGTGAATCAATTTGAACCATTTTGAACTTGAAAACCGAATTGAATCGAACACCTTTATCTCGGTTCGGTTCAATTTGATTTTGGGCTTATTGGGCTTTGAGGGTCTTTATTATTATTATTATTATGTTTTTTAATTTTTTGGGCTTTACGTTGCTTTTTTGACATTTAGGCTTAAACTTTTTTTAAGAAAACATAATATGTAAAAAGTAATTTAAAAAAAAAATGCAATCCAATTTTCAATTCAAATCTAAAATTTCAATCATATTCAATCTACATACTCAATCAAAATATAGAATCTTCATAACTTCTATAAAACAAAAGTAAAGAAATGTAGCACATAATATAGTCTAAAATAAAATATCATCAACAAATAGTTCATTAGGGGTAGGCATGGTTCGGTTCGGTTCGGCTCGGTTTTGGCCAAAATTGTATTGAACCGAGTTATATTCGGTTTTTAAAAAATTGAATCAGTTCGAACCGTATTGAAGGCCAAAACCGAATTGAACCGAACACCCTTTTCTTGTTTCAGTTCGGTTCAGTTCAATTTGGTTTTGAGCCTATTAGGCCTATTGGGCCCAGTTTATATATATATATATATATATTCATTTCTTTTTTACCTTTTAACATTTATTATTGTAATTTGGGCCTTTAGGCAACTGATGCAGTCCAAATTTACAACAACTCATTATTTATATAACCAAATATGTCCAGATAATCAACATATAAGTTGCCAAATTGAATCTAGAAATTGAGTCTAGAAATAGCTACCAAATTCAATGTGTCACTATTACCAAATTCAGTGAATCCATAATCAAAAGTAGCTTCTAAATAACTACCAGCCTACCAAATTCAGTCCAAAAATTGAATCCAGATAACTTCAATTACATAGAATTAGGGAAGTCCAAAATGCAATCCAAAATAAAATATGATCACACACAATCCATAATAAAATTAAACTTCAAATACAATCCACAATATAATAAAACATAACCAAATCATTCAAATGTTATCCATGCATTTCTTCCGCTTCAAATCTTCAGCTGTAAATAGGTCTTCAACAGATTTCAACCCTTCCTACTTGAATAAGGCTTTGATAAGTATATAGACTCAGATCGGTTTTTATCATAAAAGTTACTCTTCAATAACCAAAAGAAAGCGAAAAAAAAAAAGCTTTTTCAATCACAAATCAGAACAAGAAGTCCCTATTACACATGATAAAATATGTATATGCATTTCAACAACAACATAGGAGAATTCAATTGCACTTGAGGTTGCTTCAATAAACACCACTAATTAAATGCACCATGCCATTGCTGTAAAACTAGAAAAAAAAAAAAAAATCCTCCAAGCACCTTTATACAATCTTACTATATAAACAAGCATCTCACAAGCACAATAATGGATTAAATTGGAGTAATTTCACCTACGAATTTTGCAAAGATTGCAGGGTATTATAATGTTGGTTAAAATCAAGAGTATTGAAAGCAAACAATCACATTTCACATTTCAATTTGTATATGAAATCTCATTATCTTCACTTCATGTTTGATTTATTGACACATTTTCTTATTCTAATAAAAAGCCAATCAAATTCTACACACAAAACATAGCAGAAACACACAAAATTTAGGGCTTTAGGCTGACCTTTTTATAGCTAATAATCCTTAATCTCTTGAATCTTGATGACACCAAATCTACTAAAGAAAGCTCACTCAAAGCTTTATACAACACGTGAAAATGAAATCAAAGTTTAGTCAAAGTCAGAAAAATCAAATAAGTAGAAATCTAGCATAAAATGAAATATATTCAATTAAATCAAAGTCACCACTCACCAGATCGAAACAAATAAGTAGATAACAAAAAAATAGAGAAAAGTTAGAGAAAATTGTAGATCAGAATGGCAAAAGAAGAAGAAAAATACCTTGAATAGAAATGAATATGATTGTAGGCGGCAGTCGGAACCATGGAAGAGAGACGATCGAAGGTGGACTAGAGATTTCTGGTGGGTTGACTAGTTGAAGATGTGGTGGAAGAGAAAGAGAGAGTGAGACTATGAGTTGAGAGAGAAAAAAAAAAGGAGATATTCGGTTGATAGAACAGATAGGTCTGAAAGAGTTAGAAAAATTAGGGTTTTATTTATTTATTTATATGTCGGTTCATACGAGTCGGTTCGGTTTTGAAGACTCAAAATCGAATCGGAACCGAATTCAATATGGTTCATTCGGTTCGAACCGAATTGAACCGAACTCAAGTGTAAAACCGAACCAAACACACTTTTTCAGTTTGGTTCGACTCTGTTCGGTTCGGTTCCGGTTTTTGTACCCACCCCTATAGTCCATAATAAAATTTAACTTTACAAAATAATTCATTAAGACAATTCGATTTATTCGGTTCGGTTCGATTTAGTTTTGTATGTTCAAAATCGAAATCGAACTGAATTCAATTCATTTTTCAAATTTCAAATCGGTTTGAATCAAATAGAAGTTATGAACCAAACCAAACACCATTTTTTGGTTCGACTCGGTTCAGTTCAATTCGGTTTCGGTTTTTGTGCCCACCCCTAGTCAAAGCAGAATAATTCAGCAAGTCATGGCCGCTGTTTTCAGCAGCCAAATTGTTCCAATGGTTTTGGTGGTCGCAATTTAGTGGTTGCGAACAACCAATTTGTCGCTGAATTGCAAAACGAATTTTTGGCAAATTTTCACTCTGAATTGGTCCAGAATTGTCCCAAAACTTCCCAAATCAAATCCTAATGACTTTAGAAGATCAAAATATATTTGGGAAACTTCCTAAACTCAAATCAGGAATCAATCATCAAAGAATAAATCCAAGTTAGGAAATGATTCTCATTCCTTGTTTAAATCTTCTTTCCTACTTGGTGTGTTTCCTACAACAAATCAAATTGAGAATCTACAAGGAGGATCACCTATAAATACCAAGAGCTTCTTCAAGAGAAGGGTTAGAGATTCATTGTTCAAGATTGAAGAATGAAGATCTTTCATAGTTTATTTTCTCTTTTCTTCTACATTTCTTTAGTTTTAAAGGTCCATATTTCTCATCTTTAGTTTGCGGATGATACCATTATGTTCTTAGAGCCTAAGGTGGAGTATCTTGTCAACACTAGGAGAATTTTACATTGTTTTGAGATGGCTTCAGGGTTGAGTATAAATTTTCACAAGTCTTGTGTGGTGAAAGTGGGGAAAAAGGTGGTAAGGGAGGAAGATTGGGCTGCTTTTTTTCATATGCAAAAAAAATAAATTTACCAATTACGTACCTTGGAATGCCTCTTGGAGCTCGGCCTAGCTCTAAGGCTTTTTGGAATTTATTGTTGATGCGGGTGGAAAGGCGTTTGGCTCATTGGAAACTAAAATTTCTTAGTAAAGGTGGAAGATTGGTTTTGATTAAAACGGTTCTTTCAAGCATCCCATCATATTATTTATCAATCTTCAAAGCTCCGGTTAGTGTGGTTAATGCTATAGAAAAGCTTCAGAGTGGTTTTTTTTATGGGGTGATGGGATAGAAAAGAAAAAGATTCATGCTATAGATTGGGGGTCTATTTGTCAAAGTAAAAGAAATAGAGGGTTGGGAATTGGTAGGATAACGGATAAGAACAATGGTTTACTTGCTAAATGGGTGTGGCGTTTTGGTAAGAAAAAGGAGTCTTTATGGAAGAAGGTTGTTTGTGCCAAATATGGTGAGAATCTTAGTAGTATAGGTTGGAAGTGGAATGCTTCCTCTAATTCATCGTCATTTGTTAAAGCGGTTGGTAGTCTTATTTGGGTAGGATCCATATCGAAGAATATTATTGATGATGGCTTTAAGGTTGTTGTAGGTAGTGGGGATCGGGTTTGTTTTTGGAATGAGAGGTGGTGGGATGATTGTGTAGGAACCCAGGTTTACAGATTGCGCAGCGGAAAGGTTTTAAAATTTTTTAAATGCAATCATCAAGTAAATCTATTTGTACAATAATAATCGAAAACAATTAAAGAAGGTGAAACAATTTCATACCTACGTAGGAGGCTCCTTCACTTTAATACGATCTGCTCAGATCTTCCTCGCTATGACCCGGGATTAATAACGGCGTGTGGGCACGTCACGGTACTCAGGAACAAGGAGGATGAAAAGACACACGAAAGCAACACCTTGCTATGTGTATAGAATGCAGCGACCAAACTTTTAAAACTAAAATTTATAATTTTTTTTTCTTTTTCCTAGTTAGGTCGCACCCCTCATCCTCTTCTCTTCTTTTCTTTTTGTTTTTATGCAACCCTTGCAAAAATTAACTCACCCCCTTAAAAGACAAACACTGATGCCTTTTTGTGTAAGTTGATCTCATATAATTCGGTTGTTATTTTTAAATTAAAAATATATCTCATATATCTTTAAAAACAAACCAAATCTATTTGATTTAAAAAGAAAATCTTTATAAAGATATCTCATATCTTTTAAAAAAATAATTAAACATTTATTTTTGAATTTAAACATTTTAAATTCAATTTCAAATATTTAATTTAATAAAATAAAATAATCATATTATCTTATTTTATTCAAAATCAAATATCAAATGACACCCTCCATTTAGTGATTAACAACATAATTAAATAATCTTATTATTTAATTTATTTAATCACCATTATTCATTAATTAAATAATCTCATTATTCAATTAATTCCCGAATAGATACATGTCACTTTCATAACACAATTAACTGGACAATCCAATTAATTAACCGTGACCCTTGTTACCTAAATCGATCGGGCTAGCAAGGGGACCTAATGGACCCACAGTATTTTGAGCTCCAATAATCCTTAGAAATAATTAATTAAACTCTTTAATTAATATTTCATGATTATTAACTTCGGTGTTATTCCACTAAAAACACGAAATTGCACTCTCTCAACTGTAGACGTATTTACACAAACCAATAACTCTTGGTGTCCATTGATATAGCTATTACATATGGTATGATCCTCCACAGGTAGTTCATAATTAGAGCTGGGTCATAATGTCCGTTATACGCCTTTAATTATATCTTTTCATTAAGTACCATTGATTCTCTAATGAACAATCAATCCTACATTCCTTACAGAATTATAAGAGCGCTCATATTGTTCAAGCCCCGAATCAACCCTTAAGGGAACTACTATCTAATTCTCACAACAAATGAGTGGATTCCACTATTGTGTGCAGACCTTCCCAGCCACAAGCCAAACCACGATCCCAACATACGGAGCATATTGATCAGGAATGCAACTTCGACCTCACCTATGGTATATCAAAGATCACGATCTAACCTGAATGAGTCGATAAGACACTCAGGATTAAGATCACCCATATATAGCCATCATTTGTTGATATATATGAATCTCATCTTTTAACGGATCTTGGTGAGAGATTCATATAGATCATGGCCCAGTCCTATATGATCAAATCATATAAGGTGCCTCCATTCTCATATCTCCATATGAATGATCTAGGATAAGATCACCGTATATTACGGAATGGACCACGGCTGTAGATTGACCACGAATAAAGTACCCAGCTTTATTTGCTATCTACGGACTCTTTAAATTGCTCGTTTCAAACTGAATCCATCTATATATGACATTCATATACTCAGTTTGAAATTACATCCAGCAATCTTGGATGTTAAGAACACATGTTATTATAAATGTATGAGACAATTTGAATTAATAAACTACTTCTTTTATTTCTTGTTCAATTCACATTTACAAACTATAAGCTTTAGGGCAAAAACCCCAACAGATTTTCCGTTAAATGTGGCATTCCCTAGAATTTCGCTCTTGCGGTTCGTAAAAGTGGTGTGATCAAAGATTTTGGGGGTTGGCAAGGGGGTCGTTGGTTTTGGGATGTGCAACTCCGTAGGTGTCTTTTTTATTGGGAATGGGATAAGTGGAATATGTTCTTGGCTGCTCTTGAGAGAATAAATGTTAGAAGATCAGTTTCAGACTCACTTGCTTGGACTTGGTGCCCAAACGGTGCTTTCTTAGTGAGGTCTTTTAGAAGATGTGTTGAAGATGCGATGGGTGATTCCAATTCTGAGCTGGAGTCTATTTGGAGAGGGCTTAGTCCTCCAAAGGTTGAGGTTCTAGTGTGGCAGTTGATTAGAGGAAGGATTATGGTTAGAAGCTTGCTGCATGGTTTTGGTATTCTGCCAACAAGTAGTAAGGAATGTCCGATTTGTAGCAGGTACGAAGAGTCTTCCGACCATTTATTTCTTCGTTGTTCGTGGTCTTGGTCTTTGTGGTCTACTTGCTTGGGGCGGTGGTCGGTTAAATGTTGCTGCAGTTCAAATGTCAATGAGTGGAGAAGGGGTTGGTATGGGCTCTGGTTGAATACTAAATGGAGTAGAGTTCGGGCGACTTTTTTCAATGCCATTGTGTGGACAATTTGGGAAGTTAGGAACTTGGTTGTCTTTAAAGGCATTGAGGCTGATCTGGCGTACTTCATAGACTTGGTTCGCTTTAGGGTGGCTTGGTGGTTCAAACACTACGAGAAGGGTTCGTTGGAACTGATCACAACTATTATTGAGAACCTACAGATTTGTTGTGTGGACAGTAGTGGTAAGTTGAAGAACAAAATGGAGGTAAGGCCTAGTTACAATTTTGAGGCCCTAACTTTTAATGTTGATGGTTCATTTAGTAGGGAGCATGGGAGGGCAGAGATTGGGGGGATTCTTACTGATTCTAAAGGGAAGGTTTTATGTTTGTTCTCTTCGTTTGTGGGTAATGTTGATACACCCAAGGCTGAATTGTTGGCTATTCTCAAAGCTTGTAATTTATGTGGTTTGAAGGTTGGCCTTAAGAATATGAAAATCCTTATTATGAGTGATTCGAAGGAAGCTGTCTCCTGGGTGAATGACAAAGATTTTGGAAATATAAACCTCGTTGATATTATTTACGACATCTGTTCATGTCTATGCCTCATGAAGAATATTTTGGTGCATTTCATTTCTAGAGCTACTAATTCTGAAGCTGACAGTTTAGCCAAGAAGGGCTCATCTTCTTTACTGATGGGGAGGTTATAAAGTGGAGTGATGAGTTTTGAGTGGGCTCTGTTGCTTCTTTGTGTGTTTTGCTGCTTTTTTTGTTGTTCTGGTTTGTTTTGGTAGTTTTGGTTGGCTGTCTTTTTTCTTTTCTCTGATTTTGTGGGTTGTTGCTGTTTTTTTGGGTTGTGGTTGTTCTTTGGTTTGTTGGTTGTTGATGTGTTTTGCCTTGGCGTGGTTGTGTTGGCTTTGGTGGTTTTTTGTTGTTTGTCGTTGCTAGGGGTGGGCACAAAAACCAGAACCGAACCGAACCGGGTTGAACCGAACCGAAAAAGGGTATTTGGTTCGGTTTTACACTTGAGTTCGGTTCAATTCGGTTCGAACTGAATGAACCGTATTGAATTCGGTTCCGATTCGGTTTTGAGTCTTCAAAACCGAACCGACCCGTATGAACCGACATATAAATTAAAAAAAAAAAACCCTAATTTTTCTAACACCTATCTGTTCTATACTTCTTTTAGCCAAATATCTCATTTTATATGTTGATTATGTGGTAGCTTATATGTTGTAATTTGGTAGCTTATATGTTGATTATGTGGACATATTTAATTATGTAAAATGTAAATAATGAGTTGTAAATTTGGACAATTTGGACTGCATCAATTGCCCAAATGCCCAATTACAATAATAGATGTTAAAAGGTAAAAAAGAAATGAAATTTTTTTTAGGCCCAATAGGCCCAACAGGCCGAAAACCGAATCGAACCGAACCGAGAAAAGGGTGTTCGGTTCAATTCGGTTTTGACCTTCAATACGGTTCGACCCGATTCAACTTTTTAAAAACCGAATATAACTTGATTCAATACGGTTTTGGCCAAAACCGAACCGAACCGAACCGTGCCCACCCCTAGCCGTTGCTGTCTGGGTTTGGCTGGGTTGTGTTTCTGCTGGTGTTGTTTCCAGGTTGGTGGCAGGCCTTGCATTTTGGTCTGGTGTTTTGGTTCTTTTTTTGTTTGGCTTTGGAATAAAGTTTGCAATTTTTTCAAAAAAAAAAATGTTTTTATTTGCTTTCATAGTTATGATGTGTAACTAAACTTCTCATAGTTAGGGCTAACTTGAAGCCCTAGATATGATTTTGATTTCATAAACATATTGTTTTAATGGAGTAGTATTATTTTTCCTACATGATGAATTCAATTTCCCCATAAAAATTGTCTTTCTTTTATTGTATTTCTTTGATTGATCACCTTAGGAGCATGTTTTTAGGATTTATGTTGCAAGGATACAAGTTGGACACCATACAAATCTATCATTGGTTGCATCAATTAATTGAAATAAGACTCAATTAAGGGAAGGTGTTTCGTAAATTACCTAGAATAGATACCATGTTTTAGGGTTTATATGATGTTCATATTCTCTTTATTCTTAATTAATTCCAATTATTAAATCTAAGTAGATATCATGCTAGGTTATAATTTGGAATATAAGTATTTATGTAGACACCATACAATTTACATGACAACTAAGAGAGAATCATACGATCCGAGTGAAACTCTATCACCTTGTCGTGAACATCTGCATCATGTTTGATATCTTTAACTCCATAATTGTCTATAAATCGGATGAATGTTTAGTAGTGGATAGGAGGCTCTAACTAGCTTTTCCTTACTGATTTTTCTAAATAATTTTTCTACTATGTTCTTAATTTTAGTTTAATTTAAATTCTTAGTTTTTAATAATCAATTCAAAAACCCACCCCACTCACATGTGTGAGTTGTGTTTTATTTAAGATGTTTCAGAGTCATAGAGTATCTTAATTTAGTGTTTTTAAATTCATAACATCCTTAGGTAATTTATTCCTCGTGGGAACAACCCTTGCTTGTCTGTCATGCTATCATTTACGATTTGTGCATTTGCAAAGTTTGATAATAATTTGTTTGCCTATTTGGCAACCAACAAGTTTTTGGCTCCGCTATCAGAAAATAAATTGCTTACTTTAGTTTTGAGTTTGTTTTGGTTTTTATTTTATTTTTTTAGGTTTATTTTTAGTTTATTTTTCTTTCTGTAGGTTTATGAACGGTCATCGTTCTGTGGATAATCGTCCTCAAGAGCGAGATCCGGAGATCGAAAGAACTCTCCATCAGCTGCGACAAGACGAAGAATGACACATGGCGGACGATCCTCCACCAAATCAAGCGGTTGTTGCATTGGCGTTGAACAGTCTCACAAGAGGAGTGTGACTTATTAAAATTTGACTCATTTTATGAGAAGTTATCTTGATTATGGTTAAATTTTGACTTATTAAAAAAAATTATTTTAAAAACCAAATAAACCGACCGAACCCATTTTAAGCAGTTTAATTTGTTTGGTAAAAGGCTTAAAAACTGAAAAATTCTCGGATACCTTTATCTTCGGCACAAGTGCACAACCGACCATCATAAAAGAGTGCATTTTTGTTCACCCACACTAACTAGGGTGAACCATTACCACCCACTCCAGGTGTTGACATGTGTCTCAAACTTAACTCTAAGTTTGAGACACATGTCAACACCTGGAGTGGGTGGTAATGGTTCACCCTAGTTAGTGTGGGTGAACAAAAATGCACTCATCATAAAACCAGGGATGGTAAAATAACCTGTGAGGACGAGGTCAGATGAGAACCCTTATTTATTGGGTGTGGATGAGTTTTAATTTGGTGGGGATAGGGTGATAATGAGTCCATTTTTGCTCACCCCCATTGTCCCCCTCCCAAAAAGATGACATGTGTCTAGGGAGGGGTAAATTTGTCCAAAGATAAACATGTTTGGACAAATTTACCCCTTCCATGGACACATATCATCCATTTAAGGGGGGGGGGGGTATAATGGTTACCTCCCTTGAAGGGGGTGAGCAAAAGTGTTCTCGGTGATAATGGAGATAGATAGTAAAACCTGCAATTGGTATTGGGCAGAGATTTTTATAATCCCGACTAGTTTAAAATGTAATCTTTATTTTTATTTTTTTATTATTATGTTTTTTATTTCAATGTTTATGTTAAAAATTATTGAATTTATTTGTTTAGTTATGAGATTTATGTTTATTTTTAATGTTTATCAGATGATTTCCATTTAAGATTTTTTTTTGTAATCTATTTATTTAAGATTTTATTATTGAGAATTTTAATTTAAAACTAAGATAATCATTTTAACTAAATAAAAATCCATTATGAAAAAAAAAATACAAAATAAGAAAAATTAATGGATTTTTTATATCTTTTTTTACATAATTATTATTAAATGGAAGAATCTCAAATATCCTCAATCCATTTTCTTTATTTTTAATTATTTATTATTTAAATAAATAATTTTAACTAAATAAATAAAATAATCAAATTAACAAGCCTATTAAATAGGCCCTATTTTAACGGTTTGTACTGAATTTTGAAAGCTTAACAATATTTTACCTAAAGTGTAAAATCTCATACTTTCTATAATAAATAAAAAAGTATGTCACTGCTAGGATAAATAATTTTGACAGAAATCTAACATTCCAAACAAAAATTCATTGTTAGTATTGAATCTATCTTTATACTAATTTTCAACCTGTTTATACAAAATTAGTGCAATGCTATGCTTCCATGAGCTTTGAACCATGTATAAGATGCCCAAAGCCGGAGAGATTTTGTAGAATCTTAAAATCTTAGAAATATGCACAACATAGGCAATAACAAGTCTCAAAAATGTGTCTTCTTATCTTTTCCTTCTTCCTTGTTTCTTCTTCAGGCACTCTTCCTTTCTCATTGAATTCGCTCAAATGATTTGGCGGCTGTTCCTTTGCTTCTCTTTACGCAACCCCCTCAGATGGAATCATGGACCTGAACCCACATCAACTGCAGCATTGACACCCCAATACGTATAAAATTCTCCACCATCTCTGCAACAGTGTTCATCATTTTCTATACAAGCAGCTTCTACGATGCACGGCCTGCTCCCTTTGGCATTTTTTTGGTTGTCGCTGCCACAAATAAAACAACATAGCAACTCATAAACATCATACAAAGTGTTTAAGACATTGGGTTGCCTGGCATATCACCATAACAAATAATTCCTACAGGATCGATACTTTCCATCTGAATACATATAGAACAGAGATCAGTATTATATTTAAGATGGGGGGCTTTGTTTATATGGCAACTTACAAGTTGCAAAGATCAAAACTGTCCACTTGTAAAAAAAATATCATTTATGTCATTTTTTGAGTTGCTTTTACCAAATTACCCTTGATCTGATTCATATCAAAATGACCTGAGTACCCTTCATTAATCCCCTAACTTACAAATATTACCAAAGTACCCTTACCCCATTTTCCCTCTAATACCTACAGCACCACCATTTTCCCTCTAATACCTACAGCACCAACAACTGGGGTTGAGAATTTGAAACATCATCAATCAAAGGGAGAAGGGCGACTAACATCGTTATCGGCACCGTTCCATCTCCATCACCGAACCCGACCAAAGCCCCGATTGATTAAACCCTATTCACCATTTTCGTTGTAACACCCTCTGACAACAATCCCGATTCAAACCCCAACATCGACCAAACATCCATCAGAACCAGAACCCGAAGAAGAAGAAGAAGCCCAGAAGAAGGGGGAACGAAAAGAAGAAGAAGAGGAGGAGAAGCGACTTGGCGACAGGAAACCAACATCAGAACAGAGGTAGTGTGTTGGGTTGATTGGTTCTCTTTTAAGGTTTGACTGGTGGTGTGATATGTACTAATTTGAGAGAGCCCCCGCGCCCCTCCCCCCCCCCCCCCCCCCCACAAATAGAATAGAATTGGTACCCCGAATTAGGAAAGAATAACCCCCTAATAGAGAAACCCCAAAATATTTAGAGAAGAACAGAGTTTGGAAATAACAATAACAATATTCATTCTGATTTTATTTAATTCAAATCATACCATATATAGGTCTTATACTGCAGTTGTAACATAACTCCCAACTAGTATCCGATAATCCTTGGTGGTGGTTTTTGTTATAAGGGTTGGGAATGATAGATTTGACCTTGGAATTAGATGTGTGGCCCGGGAATTTGTTGAATGTTAATATAAACCTTCATATCTGAATTTCACACTTAATTTCTGGGCTTCATACAAGATTAATAGGCCTTACATGAATTTCCCTTGCTTCAGTTTCACATTTGAGATTCTCGTTCCTTACATGAATTTCCCTGGCTTCAGTTTCTCACTTGAAATTCTCGTGCCTTACATGAATTTCCCTGGCTTCAGTTTCCTTTTTACAATGCATTTTGTTCAATTTTGCTATGTTTAATCTCTGTTTAACTTTCTTTGTTTATCCTTGTTTGAAATGCCCGACCCTAAGTATATGTTATTTTTGTTTTGTGGTAAAGCAGATGCCTAAAAATCCAAACAACAATCTATGGCGTTTCCCAGACCACAAAGAGTGGGTGGTTGAAGTTAAAGTAAACTCTCAGAGCAAGAAAAATCTAATTACAGATATTAAGGAGGTCCTAAGGAGTTGTGGCATGCTTCAAAGATTTAAGCAAGGTCCGTTTGGCGATTACTTGGATTTGCCACAACCGTTGAGGATTCATGGATTACTTATTCACAACCTTTTAAAAAGGGAGGTTATTAAGCCCGAACAAAGAGAGGATGAAATATGGCTAGGTATTGGGAGGTCGCAGCTTCGTTTTGGGAAAGAAGAATTTTGTGTTTGTAATGGTCTGAGAATGGGCCTGCTGCCTCAAGGTTTCAATAAAAAAAAAGATGCTAAAGAGGGTTCGTTGTTAAAGAAATATTTCAAAGAGAAAAGGCCGACTGCTGACCTATTGTATGCCACTATGAAAAGGCTCACGAGCAAGGAGGGTGAAGACGTATTAAAGATGGCGTCAATCTTTATGGTTAGCCAATTTTTTGGCACAGATGATGGACGGAAAGCCATTCCCGGATGGATGTTTGCATTAGTTGAGGACGAAGAAGCTTTTAAAAAGTTTCCGTGGGGGTCTTACATATACAGTGTTACACTGTTTTGGCTGAAGAGATTTACACAGCACCACATTCACTTACTGAGAGGTACAACTAAGGAGGAAGAGAAGAAGAAGGAGGAAGAGAAGAAGAAAGAGGCAGAAGGAAGGGGAAGGGGGAAAAATAAAATAGAAGGAGAAGATGGAGAAGATGGAGAAGATGAAGAAGAGGAAGATGGAGAAGAGAACAAAGAAACGGAAGGGCAAGAAGTGGATGAGAATATAGAAGGAGAAGAGGAAGTTGGAGAAGAGAACAAAGAAAGTGAAAGGCAAGAAGTGGATGGGAACAAACAAATAGAAGGGCAAGAAGGGGGCGTGGATGAAAACAAATGAGGGCAACTCCCGGAAATTGAGGTGCCTGTAAAGAAGAAATCCAAGAAGCATACCCTAAATATATTTGGGTTTACTCTACCATTTCAGGTATGACTTATATTTTCTCGTCCCTTTGTACATTACACACAATATTCATGTATATAACAATAGAATAACATTGTATGATATTTAATTAAATAGGTATGGGCTGTGGAGAGAATAACTCGATTGTCGAATGTCGTCGGTACACAGTACCGTACCGGGTATCCACGTTTTAACAGATGGAATTTCAATAAAAGAGTTACCAATATCGAATCTAGATTCATATCATCGGTGTGTATTTCAATAGTTTTCGTTTTATTAGTTTTATAATAATACCGAATTGTTTTCGTTTAAGTCCATAAGATTGATTTTGGGGCTCCTTACACATGCAGATGTCATTTTTTCCTTGGGAGGTTACGAGACATGAGAAGGGGACGGATTACTATAAGTCCTTGACGCCGGACTATGTGTGTGGCCCACTGATACACAAGGGGAAGGGTTTGTTAGAGGCAGCTCAAGAGGTAATTGAAAATGAAGAGAAGGTTAGTTCTGATGAGGACCATGATCAGAATTATAAAGTGGATGGTGGGGATGAATCTATGTACAACCGTACAACATCACCCTTTGTGAGATCACCGGATGATCCCCCATCTAGGAAGAAGTTGTTTGAAGATACTGATTTCCAAACTCACAAGGTACGATTTAATTTGATGAGAATATTTAGTGTAGTTTATTATAATTGTTTAGTGTCTCTTAGTAAGGAGAAGGGGGTGGGGGTGGGGGGTTTTGGGGAGGGTTTGGATGGTACACTAAATGATTTTCTTGTTCTTTACCACAAATATCTAGGGCTCTACATATGTACTCACAGGATCCCACAAAACATCTCACACAAGAGTAAATGGTAAATGATAATTTCTCACAGGATCCATATGCGACTTAAAATGTGACTTAAAATGAAGTCACATCTAAAGTCACATGCTTCTCGGTCTCTGTGGTTCCAAATTTATATTTCACGGGCTTCAGCTCTTAAATTCCCTGGCCCAATGAAATTATTCCTAGGCCTTACTATAATATTCCCTGGCTCTACATATGTATTCCTACTTGGCTCTACATCCCAAACTATTTAGTGTAGTTTATTATAATAGTTTAGTGTCTCTTAGTAAGGAGAAGGGGGTGGGGGTGGGGGGTTTTGGGGAGGGGTTGGATGGTACACTAAATGATTTTGTTGCCACAATTCTTTTCCATTTCATGTAGCATTATTATAATGATGGGTGAGGAGCAAAATGTAGACATATGTATGGGTTAGCAGGATATATTTGTAAAAAGCGAAGGAATATTATATAGGACAGTTTCATTTTACCACTGATTATTGTAGTTATGTTGTAAATGTTGACACTCATATTTTGGTCATTGCAGTCTGTTATTCCGCCGTCCACCATTGCCGACCTTTATTCAGCTATTGCTTCGCTGATTAAGGAAAGCAATTCATCTACTGCGAAATTAATTGCAGCAAGCGAGGAACGACAGAAATCTTATTTCACAGCAGAACTTACTAAGATAAGAGAAGAAATGAAGGCTGGAGATAAAAGAGAAGAAATCAAGGCAGGAGAGAACAGAGAAGAAATGAAGGTTGGAGATACACCGGCCAAGAAATCAACAGATGAAAATTTAGCAAGAAGCAAACAAAAGAATGACAAGATTTCTGAAGAGGTAATATATTGCCAACCCCTAAACTTGGTACTAATCTAATCATTTTTTTTTCTGTTTATGATACTTTAGTCATTAATGGATTACTTATACTTGTGAATATAGGATGTTGATCGTGAGATTTTGTGCAAAGTAGTGGAAAAAAGTGATGCTCTACATGATTCAAAAATGGTTGAGGTATATATTGTCATCAAGTTTTTGTATGTTTATCAATTGCATTCCAGTGATTTAATATCTTTGTACATTTTAGGATGTGGACAGCCAAAGTATTCTTGATGAAAATGAGATGAAGGAGATGAATGAATGTGTCAACAATTGCATTAAAGAAATGGTTGAGGAGACACAACCGTTGACAAAGAATTCTGTCCAACACTCCATAAATTTGGATGATATCGCTTCCCCAAGTCTTGTAGCTTATGAAGTGGCAAACCCAAATGTGACATACAAGGATCGGGACAAGGCTAGGAGCAGAAAGCGAACAAGGTTTCTGTGCCAAGAATGGGTTAATCCCTTGGCGAGTAAAAGATTGAAATCAAGTGGTTTGGACAAACCTTCCACCGAAGGCGAAGTAACTGATGTTGAGTTCATGGCCTTTTTGAAGACCAAACAACCCACTTGGTAAGGGTTCATTAATATTCTCTAATATATTCCTAGTATAATGTATTAATTTATGAATTTGTTTTCCCAATATCAATTAAGTAATGTTCACAATTAACAGTGTATATACCGGGCAAATCCAATTAATGGAGCATCATCATTTCAAAGAGCTGGTGGACCCAAGAAAACTGATATCGGATATGGTAAGTTGTTTTCAAATTTCCCTCGTCTTCTATATCATTTGCAAATTAACTGGTTGTTGGGCATTTTTCTGAATGGATTTGTTTCAATTGTATATATCACAAAATATATACTAATATTAGGTCAAATGGTTAACGTTTATCTTTTTTTTTCCATAGCACATACACAGCTACTTTGACGTTCTGTGGAGGAGGCGTTCAACTCCAGATGTGAACTACCTGCAGAATATCGCATTAGTCAACGTCACATTTTTCGTAAGTAACATCCATACAAGCTTTAGACATTAATGGTGAACTTGTAATTATTTCCATTTAATTTCTAACTTTGTAATTCAATTCATTACATAGGTGAACCTAAAAAGGAGATGGGATTTTCTAATGGAGAATATGGATACTGAAAGGGCAATACAAGAGGTTGAGATGAGTGAACAGGAAAAAGCTAATGATGGAAAAGTGAAAGAAATGCGGAAAAAAGGAGACAGTAAAACAACAAGGGGCAACAAAAAGAAGGATCCACCGCCTCCAGTGGTCCAGGTTTGGGAAGAGTATCCGGAATTCAATCCGTTGGAATTCGAACCAGACACGGATTGGCTACAAGTTGTTTCCGATCACGAGCTTCTGTATGCTGACCCCTGGTGGAAAATGGAATCTGTAAGTATGGTTTCACTTTCAACTTTCATTCATAATGTGGTCAACAATTATTATATACGTGGGCATAACATTTGTATTGTATACACAGGTGTTGATACCATGTAACACTGGAAATCATTGGGTCCTTTGTCAAGTAATGCTAAAGAATGGAGAAGTTCATCTCTATGATTCACTGTGGCCCCGCAAAGGTAACAATGACTTGCGGTTGAAAGACATCAGATGCCTACTTTACTTGTTGCCGTCCATTTTGAAGCACTCAGGTTACTATGCCCAAACAAAATTCAATCCTCACACTAGTGCATTCACTGCTACAAACATCAAACCCACCTTGATTCCCCAACAAAATGATGGGTATTGTTCTTTCCTTTATTTTCATTTGCACAAATTCTTCATTCCCCTTAACAATCTTATATGTTTGTTTAATCTTAACATGTTGCAGTTATAGTTGTGGTGTGTTCATGTTGAAGTATGCTGAATTAATACTCTCCGGATGTAGATTACCGTGGACGAATGAATTTGCCCAAAAAGATATACCTGCAATTCGTAGGGCAATGGCACTTGATATTTTCACAAATGGGCAAATTGTAAATTCCCCTTAAATTTCTGGCTGTAAAGACTGATTGTGTATGTCATAGATAGTGGGCAGTTCATTGTATGTAGGGGCACTTGTATATATATGTTAATGTTTTTGAGCGGGAGGCCTAATAGGTGGGCATTTTTGTTTGGGACATGAAACAACTTTATTCCCTGGCTGAAACACAGTGTAATTCCCTGGCATTACAATGTCATCGTTTAAGCTTTACATGTTTTCTTGTTCTTTACCACAAATATCTAGGGCTCTACATTGTACTCACAGGATCATATGAAACATCTCACACAAGAGTAAAGTTGTTATTTGCTAATTTCTCATAGGATCCATATGCGACTTCATATGTGACTTCAAATGAAGTCACATCTAAAGTTACATGCTTCGCAGTTTCTGTGGTTCCAAATTTATATTTCACGGGCTTCTGCTAATAAATTCCCTGGCCCAATGAAATTATTCCCAGGCTTTACATTTGTATTCCTACTTGTCTCCTTTCAGATATCAATTTCCCAGGCGCAAACAACGTTTTCTCAGTCTTTACGGTACCATTCTAGGGCTCCCCAAATTTTTTGACTTGGTAAAAATATATGAAACTACTACCACACCACAGCTGGAACCGACGCATATGCGACTACAAAAGTGACCTCATTAAAGTCGCTTCTATAGTCGCTTCTATAGTCGCATGCTTCTCGGTTTCTATGGTTTCCAAATTTATATTTCTCGGGCTTCATATAATAAATTCCCTGGCCTTACTATAATATTCCCTGGCCTTACTATAATATCCCTAGGCTCTACATTTGTATTCCTACTTGTCTCCTTTCAGATATCCATTTCCCAGGCGCAAACAACGTTTTCTCAGTCTTTACGGTAACATTCTAGGTCTCTCCAACTTTATTGACGTGGTAAAAATATATGACACCAACCATACGTGCAGCCGATCCATATGCGACTACAAATGTGACTTCAATAAAGTCGCTGCTGAATTCGCTTGCTTCTCGGGTTGTTTAGTTTCAACATGCTAATCTCTTGGGCTTCGGATTTAAATTCTCAGGCGCAATTCAATAATTCTCAGGTGTTACGGTAACATTCCTTGGCTCTACATATATGTTCTAATCTTAGGCTTGGCTTTGTGATAACATTGTTGGCACGTGTTTTTACATAATAGGTGTTTGTGGATTACAGCCTGATCCCACAAAATCTGGGGTTCTTCTTTTAAGGCTGGATCCCACAAAATCTGTACTTTGTTCACGTGGGATCAAACCACCTAAATACAAACTTCAAACTCCTTCCTCTTCTTCTGTCAAACGAGCTTCTCCTACTTTGCATAGTATACCAGTTGAAAGCAAAACTCCACCCACATACTCATCCTCACGTCCGCATCTGCAGGTAAAAAATCTTCATCAGTTAAACATCTTTATCATTTACTCTATATTATTCTTGTTTTTCACTTCTTGATTCAGGAGAAAATGGCGAACCCTAGAGTATTCTTAGACCTCACCATCGGCGGCGAACCAGCGGGCAGACTTGTGATCGAGCTGTTTTCCGACAGTACCCCTAAAACTGCAGAGAACTTTAGGGCTCTCTGCACCGGGGAGAAGGGAATTGGTAAAAACGGGAAGCCACTCCACTACAAGGGCACGACCTTCCACCTCGTCATACCCAGGAGCATGTTCATTGGAGGAGACCTCACTGAAGGTAACGGACTTGGAGGCGAGTCCATCTACGGTGATAGTTTTGCCGACGAAAATTTCGTAAACATGCACATCGGTCCTGGGATCCTCTCCATGGCGAATACTGGTCCAGGAACCAACAACTCCCAATTTTTCATCTTAACCGCGAAGACCGAGTGGCTCGATGGCACTAACGTCGTATTTGGCATTGTCGTTGAGGGATTTGACATCATGAAGGCCGTCCAGAAAGTCGGTTCCAATTCCGGCTTCACCTCCAAGCCTGTAATGATCGCTGATTGCGGTCAATTGGCTTGAAATATTGTGACTTTTTCGACTCTTTTGGAATCTGGATGTCTTTTTAAGTTTTGTGTGGTTTTTTTTTGTGGCTATTCTCAATGATTCGATCCCTATTGAAGGGGAATCTAAATTTCTAGTGAATGATATTAAGTTGCTGTGTACTAGTGTTCGCATTATTAATAGCTTAGCAATGTTTCAATCTGAAAATTCCTTTGCTTTTGAGTTAGCATGTGCAACTCTTGTATCTGTTAGAGAGAGGCTTTTTGTAATTTGTTGTTATTTGGTTTCGTGTGTTACTTTACTGGTTGTTATATATCTCAAAAAAAAAAAAACAATTATTATCTCCTAAGCCCGAGAATATTTATTTTGTGCCTGGGAATATCTTTTCTCAGGAGGGGGGTATATACCTGCATTGATGTCACTAACACACTATAACAGTATATAGTGGAAAGTGGAAAGTGGAAAGTGGAAAGTGGAAATGGCATAACACAGCCCCTAAAACTACATGTCCGAAAATAACCCCCCTTGTCCCCTTGTTATGAAAATTAAAATATAATAAAAAATATAAACACCATGGTCATTGTCAAAAGTTTGCCACGTTTTGTCACATGATAGGCTGTAGTGGACCAAAAGCCGGAGAACGTTTCAAAGTGTTGAGCCAGGGAATTTCTCTTACATCCTGGGAAACTGAAGTAAAAAAGTGTGGGAAAATCTAAAATTTGATTTTTGGCGTACAGAGGGGGATGGGATATTCAAAGTCAAACAACACAATCTTGAGGCCTCAACCAATAATATCTCGCCACTTGTCTAGAAAGCCAAAGCACTCATTTGGCTCCATGCTGCGGGCTTCAAAATGACTTTATCCCAAGCTTTATTGTATTATCACGAGCCTAACAGTAAACCAACCGTGCATCCGATCGTGTGGGTCCCATACCGTTATCGCCGATCAAGACGGTCAATAGGGATACGGCTTCAAGGGGAAAGTTTACTTTGTTTTTCGAGAACATCGAACGGTCGGATACATCTCCCCCAACCAACTCCATTGAAATTGGTCCATGTACACTATCGTTATAGAAGTAAAGTATTCAGGGGTTTTGTTACTTTCCCTTTGGAACTAAGGGATTCTGTCACGAACACACCCTATATTGTGTAAGACTTACACAATGATTGGCCACCGCTCGTGGAAAACAAATTTTGACGTTGGAAAATTTTTTAAATTTGTAATAAAATTTAAATTTAATAAAAACAATAGACATAAAGGACTGGGATGTCATTCCTGGCTTTCTGATGTATTCTGGGCCTCACGACTTTATCCCGGGCATTATAAACAACTTGCCACGTGTTGTCACGTGATACGCATATAGTGGACCAAAAGCTGAAGAACTCTTCATACTGTTGCGCCAGGGAATTTCTATTAGGGCCTGGGAAACTGAGTAAAAAAGTGTGGGAAAACCTAAAATTTGATTTTGGGCGTAGAGATGGGAAATTCAAAGTCAAACAACACAATCTTGAGGCCTCAACCAATAATATCTCGCCACTTGTCTAGAAAGCCAAAGCACTCATTTGGCTCCATGCTGCGGGCTTCAAAATGATTTTATCCCGAGCTTTATTGTATTATCACGGGCCTAACAGTAAACCAACTGTGCATCCGATCGTGTGGGTCCCATACCGTTATCGCCGATCAAGACAGTCAATAGGGATACGGCTTCAAGGGGAAAGTTTACTTTGTTTTTCGAGAACATCGAACGGTCGGATACATCTCCCCCAACCAACTCCATTGAAATTGGTCCATGTACACTATCGTTATAGAAGTAAAGTATTCAGGGGTTTTTTTTACTTTCCCTCTGGAACTTAGCGTTTCTGTCACGAACACACTCCATATTGTGTAAGACTTACCCAATGATTGGCCACCGCTCGTGGAAAACAAATTTTGACGTCGGAAATTTTTTTAAATTTGTCATAACATTTATTTAATAAAAACAAAAGACATTGTGGACTGGGATGTCATTCCCTGGGTTTCCGATGTATTCCGGGCCTCACAAATTTATCCCGGGCATAATAAACAACTTGCCACATGTTGTGAAATGATAAGCCTGTAGTGGATCAAAAGCTGGATCCCACTAAATCATCTTATTCCTATTTATTCTTAATTAATTGCTTGATCCGATCCAAGTAAATCTTCTTCTTCATGAGTCTTCCAACATTGAACAACCTAAAAAGGAAAAAAACGAAAACTTCTTCTTCTTCTTCGCGTGGTCTGAAATCGAAAACCTAAACCTGAAAAGTGCCTCTTCTTCACGGGTGAACAGACGACTAAATCATCATCTTCTTTCTTTGCTTTGTATCCAGTTGAAAGCGAACTTAGTTGCTTCTCATTTTTGGGACCTCCCATAGACCCTTCCTCACGAAGAAGAAGATTCGCAGGTAAACAATCTTCATAAGTTATACATATCCTTGCCACACAAATTCATTCTTCATTCTAGGGTCTGAAACACGATTTTGCTCTTCTGAAAACAAGTTCTCAGATCTAATATAATCAGCCTACATTATGCGTGTTTTGGTCTTCCTCCTTTTTTTTTATTTTTTTTAATCACTGTGAAGGGGTTTTGTTTGCGAAATATTTCCCTGGTTTACTAAAAATTAAACTTTAATTTTTACATTTCTTAAAAATAACTGATTTTGTGAAACCAAATTCATTGGTATACCAGTTTTGTGTTGTTGTTGTCAATATAAGCTTCGTATACAAAGTCAAACATTCATTGTCTAATTATAATTTGTGAAAATATAATCAATTTACAGATATAAAGTGTGATGTTTGCAATGGGGAAAAATTGTGTTTATGTTGTTTTCAAAGGAAGGAAAACCGGTATATTTAATTCTTGGCCTGAATGTCATGAACAAGTGGATGGTTTTCCAGGAGCTTCTTACAAGAAGTTTAACTCAATTGATGAAGCATATAAAGCTAAAAGCAACCTTTTCGAACATTCAAGCCGTTACTCTTCTGAATATTCTCTGAATGTTGAAGAGAAGGTATCGAAGAAGAGTCAAAGCACTGGAGTGATGTTGTTGTTATTTGTATTTGTTTTTGTTGTTGGAGTGATAGTCGGCAAGATTGTTTAAAGTGTGAAAGGTGTTTGGCTGCCACTATGTTTAAGTTAGGGGTATGGTGTTTTTATTATTAAACCTGTTATGTTCTTATGTTTAACATGTGTATGCCCCCCCTGTTGTAGAGTTCCGGTGTTATGTAATTTAGTAATTATCTACAAACAGGCAAAGAAAACATAACATAAATTGTTAGATTCATTATTTATTTTAATAACGGTAGGGGGTACAGCATATGATTAAAAAAAAAAGGAAAAACATGAAAACATAAAAATCTGCACTTCAATGGGAGGAAGATGTCTTCAGGTAGATGGCGGAATATTGAAATCCATCAACTGTTGCTGCAATTTCTCAACAAGTTGATACAGTCCATTGAGCTCGTTGTCCCGGGCTTCGATTTGAACATTTAGATTGATAATTTCTGCTTCCAGGTTCTGAAACTTCCCCATCAAAACACTGTAATCAACTTTTAGGCGTTCAGCATTTGCACGCTCTTGAAGGACAGTGTCCTCAGCAATTGCAATCCGATCATGTAGACAGCTGAAAATGGAATTTACCCTGTGGGTGTTGTCAATGCCTCTACCGTTTCCTTCCATTTGAACTTGTTAAACTGGCCTAAAAAAAAAATTGAAGATTGAAGTGAGTAAGCCCCCCCTAGATGGGATATTTATAGTAGAACTAGATTATCTACCCTCGATTACCCAACCGACAGCATTGCAAAGTCACCTTTTCAAATATTTTTTTTTTTTTTTTTTGAAACAACACCTTTTCAAATTACCAATTCATTAAAAATTGCAAAAGTCACAACTTTACCCTATGTAACTTTAAATCAATAAATTTTAATTTCCATTGAAAACTTAAAAGTCATAAATGAACCATTGGTCCTAATGAAAATGAAAGGGAATTGAACATTTATTTTCATAAAAAACTGAAAAGTCACTGTAACTTCCAATGTGGAAATTGAACATTCATTTTCATAGGAAACTGAAAAGTCACTGTAACTTCCAATGTGGAAATTGAACATTCATTTTAATTGAGAACTGAAAAGTCACTAATGACAACTGTTCCAATATGTCAAACCCGGGAATTATATCGTAACGCCCGAGAATTTTGATTAAGTCTGGGAATTATTTAATTGGGCCTGAGAATGGTTTCCTAACGCCCAGGAATTAAGCTTTATGTTTTTCTTGTGTGATAGTTGTTTTATATCCTTCAACCCCGTGAATGCATATGTTAGGCCTACGAAATTAAATAGTTACACCAGGAATTTTTGTATTGGGCCTGCCAGTATTATTTTATATATAATGCCCATGAATAATATTGTATATGTGAAATGCAACGACGGCGTTTTGGATGTTATAAGTTAGGGTTACTGTCAAAAGTCATTTGCTGGCTTTTTCCACTCAAGGACAGCCTCGACGAAGGAGCCTTTTCTCACTTCCTTCACCACGTTTAGTTTTCCACCATTTTCACATCAAATCACTCCCAACAACAAAGACAACAGTGGGTCTTCAACATAAGGTATTTCGAAGGCTTAATCCTTTCTTGATGTGGTAGATTGAAGCATAAAGATTCTTATTTTCTGGGTTTTGTTGTGTGGTGGTATTTTTTGGTGATCAATTGGAGATGGGAAATAGTAGAAGACGGGGTAGTAAGGGGAAGCAAGTTGCTAGGAATGGTGGTAAGCCTTCGAGAAAGAGAAAACGAAATACCGTTATGCGGTCACCCAAAGGGAAGGGCAAGGGAAGCACATCGACGGAGCCCCCAACCCCGTATTTTCCAGAAAGATGGGCTAATTTTGGTAATAGAAAAATTTGGCCGGAAAGGGGTATAAACTTGGACATTTTTGGTACAAATTGGATATCAGAGACAGTAAATACTATGGGATGGAGGGGTTTTGTGAGGACCCCAAACAAGGCGGCACTAGAATTGGTTCGTGAGTTTTATTTTGCAATGACGTCTCAGTTTAACCAAGGGATGCCAGTGATTGTCCAAGGGAAGGAAGTCCTGATTACAGCCACTAAAATTAACCAATGGTTTGACACGGTAGAAGACCTCGATCAGTTGGTTGAAGGCCTTCCAATGCATGAGTTCTTTGAGCCCTTTAATGGGCAATTAGCTGCTGATTTGAGGATAGATGGTTGTCGTGTGTGGAATGACTATCGGTTTCCCCTTTTGTACAACGAACTGAAGATAGAGGCTGCCTTTTGGTACTTGTTCTTTAGTTTCTCCTTGGTGCCCACCACACACCGCACCCAGGTGAGTTGTGAGGATGCCCGTTATCTTTTCTGTGCAAAGAATCTCATCCTGATGGATGTAGGGCAGATTATCATGAAACGAATGATCGAAGCTGGAAAATCTACTGTTGGCCCACTACCTTTCCCTTGTTTAATTACCCATTTTTGTGAGGAGGCCGGCATTGATGTGCATCGAGGAGGATGGACCATGATTTCTCCAACAGGAAACCTAGGCAAGAGAGGTTACAATGACATTGCTAGGCGTAGAGGACTACCTCCACTTGTAATTCCAAGGGGTGTGAATGAGGATGACATGGATGACTTATCCGAGGAGGACGACTCAGAGGACGCGGACTACAATGAGCAGGACCTTGGAGATGATCCACATGCAGAGGGACGTGATCACGGGCCAGCGTTGAATCAGATTCTAAAGACTGTTCAAGGTCTGCGTGTACAGATGGATGCCAACCAGGTGGCCAACATGACAGAGTTTGCTAATCTTAATCATAGGATGGATGCTTTTCAAAAGGCTTTAGTTGATTCAGGCCTCCACATTCGTTATGGGCGTCGTAAGACCAATGCCATAGAAAAGACCCTGCAGAAGGCAGATCCTAAGACCACCTTACCACTCTCGGGTCCATAGATTTTGGGCACCTAGGGGGTGTTCTTTTTTAGTTTATGGTTTAGTTGCTTTTTTTGAACCTTTTTTGTTTGTTTCATGATTAATTTCATGTATTTCTTTGTTTTTCTTATCTTAATAGATAGGGACCCCCTATATGTTTTTGTCTGTTTGTACAGTTGTTTCTTAACATAAGGCTAGTTAATACATATGGTAACCTCAGCCCAGGGAATTATATCCTAATGGCAAGGAAAGGGATGACTATGTGTTTTAGTGTTTTTGTGACAGTTGTTTAAAGCGGGAAACATTATGTATGGGGTTAGCTATAAAAATAAATATAAATTTGTTTTGTATTGTTTGTGTATTGTCTGTTTGGGATTTGTCATCCCCCGTGCCATGTTTAAAGCCCGGGAATACTTAAATAAGGCCTAGGAATTTTATCGTTGAGCCTGGGAAATTAAAATATGAAGCCCGTGAGATTATGAATTAGACAAAACAAAAAACCGAGAGGAATGCTACTTTAGAAGCGACTTCATCAAAGTCACAAATGAAGTCGCATTTCACTCTGGTGGGAATTGGACCCTTTCTGTTAGTCTTGTGTATGCTTAAAGCCCGGGAATACGTAAATACGGCCTAGGAATTTTATCGTTAAGCCTGGAAAATTAAAATATGAAGCCCGTGAGATTACGAATTACACAAAACGAAAAACCGAGAGGAATGCTACTTTAGAAGCGATTTTATTAAAGTCACAAATGAAGGCGCATTTGTCTCTGGTGGGAATTGGACCCTTTCTGTTAGTCTTGTGTATGCTTAAAGCCCGGGAATACGTAAATACGGCCTAGGAATTTTATCGTTAAGCCTGGGAAATTAAAAAATGAAGCCCGTGAAATTACGAATTACACAAAACGAAAAACCGAGAGGAATGCTACTTTAGAAGCGATTTCATTGAAGTCACAAATGAAGTCGCATTTGTCTCTGGTGGGAATTGGACCCTTTCTGTTAGTCTTGTGTATGCTTAAAGCCCGGGAATACGTGAATATGGCATGGGAATATTATCATTCAGCCTGGGAATACTTATAAAGGCCTGAGATTATTAACATTGAGCTGCAGATATGAATAACTTCAAAGAAATAGGGGTATTACACCACCATGGGGTCAGCACAAACAACATTACATATATCAAGTTTTGACCTTCCGAGACAGGGGAGGGGGCTCACAAACAAAAAATAAAACTTACGTACATCAATAGGGTAACAAATTTCTTTCCATTTCTACCACCTAAAAAGAGATACATATCAAGTTTCTAACCCTCGAAAATTGAGGAATCCTCAAAAGCATGAATGACTACTTCTTCATCTGTGTAAAAAAGAAAAAAAAAATCAGATATATCCTACGAAAAAAAAATAGATTCAGCCTCAGAACAACATTTAAAAGTCAAAACAAAGAGCATGACACACATACAGGCAACACCTACTCATACATGTGATACATATCAAGTTTTTAAAAGTTACCACAAATAAAAGTTAACTACATAAACTTATAACAACTGAAAGAACCAACTGATACATGTGAAGTTTCTAACCTTCCAAAATTGGTTCCTGCAATGCATGAAGGACTGCTTCTTTCTCCGTGTCTTTCAAAATGGGCTCTGATGGCCTATCTGGGCACTTCAGTCTATTATGTCCTTCTTTCTTGCAAATGCTACAAGTACGTGGTTTTTTTGCTGGTTTGCTTGTGCTGGACATACTTGAGGGTTTCGGGCAATTTTTTTTATTGTGTCCAATTGCACCACAATTCGAACATGTTTGTTTCTTTCGTTTCTCCCCAGCAGAAGGTGTTCTTGACTTCTTTGGTCTTCCTGACTGCTTCCTTTTTAACCATGGCAATACAATGCGATCACGAACTACATCAGGAAGATCCCATGTTTCAGGATTCGGAACAGGATTCACAGCCATGGCGTAAGCATGTTGCAGCCATCCCGTTGTGAAAAAGTCATTACATAATCCGTTGATAGGCATACCTTTAATCCTGGTACAAACCACACGATGAAGAAAAAGATTTTATTATTATAATTAAATAGTGACAGGTCGAACAACCATTAAAAGTAACTTAAATTTTGTAAGCATACCTAGCAACCGCCAAGGCATGAATACACGGCAATTCATCTAAATCCCATTCACGGCATGAGCATGAACGTTTTTCCAAGTCGACAATCGCTCCTTCCCATTTGTCTTCTACCTTGAATCTATGGAAGTCAATGGGGTGAACCTCACATCGTTCTGATGGTAATACCCTCTGTTTGATGTGTAGGTCTGCATAATGAGTCAAGAATGTAGGCATTTCACGTGCATTGCTCCGACGGTCGTGGAACCACCTTTGCAACAAATCTCTGATAAATTCTCCAATAGATGTGATAGGTAACTTCCGAATTGCAAGTAGACAAGAATTAATTGACTCTGCAATGTTGGTAGTCATCATATGGTACCTCTTTCTAGGACTATGTACACGTGAAAACTTCTCTACCCCAACCTCTAGAAGCTCATCATAAACCTTACGGTGGGTGGCTTTCAACTCTGCCATTTCATGGTCGAATTCCTCAACACGGTACATGTACGTTGCACGGAAGTAAAGCTTGATCACATCATCCCGTTGCTTGCAAAATCTTTTCAGATTTTGTGACAAGTGGTATGCACATACCCCATGTGCTGCATCGGGGAAAATAGCTTCCATGCCTGCAAAGATACCCGCATGCCGGTCCGAAACTAACATCACACGTTCAGGATACTGGATCACATTCCGAAGTTGCTTCAAGAACCATGTCCACGACTCGGTGCACTCAGAATGAGCAAACCCAAATGCCAAAGGGTATATCATCTCGTTACCGTCCTTGCACACCGCAACTAACAACACACCTCTGGTCTTGGCCTTCAAGTGGGTCGCATCGATGGCGATAACTTGCCTAATAACCGAATTGAATCCCTCTATACAAGCCCCAAGTGCCATGAATGCAAAGGCGAACCGGTTTTCAGAGTCGGTTTCAATCTTAGTTATAGTCCCAGGGTTGGATTGTTCCAACATGTAAAAGAATGCAGGTAACATCTTAAATGACTCCCACGGATCGCCGAATGCCTTATGCAAAGCGCATGTCTTGGATCTATAAGCTTTGTTGTATGAGAGGTTTATGCCGTGTTCATCCCTAAAATCAGATATTATATCTTTAGGACGGATTGTGCGTCCAGGATCGGCATATTTTCTAGCATACATTTCACCAATTACACGGGCACTTACTCGCGTAAAATCCATATTGTAGTTGCAACAATCACCACATGTGTGATCCTTAACAAAGGACTTAACATGCCAATAGGTCCCATTTTTCAACTTTGCCGCTCTAATAACCCATTCACAGTCTCCTTTTCTACATCTTGCGTGAAACCGTGTATGGTTCGATCGTGACACCTTATACCCAAACCTCTCTTTAAATGCATAATTCCCTAAAGTATCTTGCAAGGTTTGCTTGTCCTTGAAGATCTGTCCTTTGTATAATGGACCTTCGTGATCTTGGTCTTCAAAAAAGTCCTTCTGCCGAATGGGTTGAATTGAGTAGAGTTCTGACCCCGGTATTGTCCACCGTGATGTAATAGAAGGTACAGAACTGTTGGGTGCTCCCTTATCCCTTCCTTGTTCTTCTTCAACATCAGTTGGGGTTTCTCTACCACCGGTTACCGCTTGCCCACCACATTGGGGAACTTCCGAAACACCATTTGGGTCATTGCTAGTATCATCGTCAGTACGACTGTCATCCTCCGTATCAGATGTTTCAGAACCATCTGTGTCATCCACATCTGCATGTTTATTTGTTGATGCTGGAGTCCCGTCATTAACCCATGGTGATGTACTGTTAGGTGAAGGAACAGACGCATGCGGATGGTTACTACCACACACTGATTTGTATTGTGAAGTACCAACTGGGGAGTTTAGATTATTGGTGGGTGTAAAAGGCAACACAGTACATTCTAAGTTTAATGTTGTGTTTCTCGCCGTTCTTGGAGTTTCATGTACGCCTATAGATTTCTCGACCACTTCAACATCAATTTCGGGCCAATCGGATTCGCTGTGCATAAGGATAAAATTTACCTCGTCGTCAGCATTAATAAGTAAGGAAATTCCTGTTAGCTGTGACGAAATCTTCAGATCAAATCTTTCCCTACATACCCCAATCCGACCATACAACTTTTCCACAATTTCACTATATATTCCCTTTAAACTCTTGGAAACACAACATGCAAAAGTCGTCGGACCAACTAACTGGTTACCCTTCCAATAACCACTGCAACGGACTAAGAATGCAATCATTGAATCCGTATGACCTGGCAAGAATATTACATTCATTCAGATAATGAACCAATACAAAAATTAGTAGCATAAACATTTGTTGAAATAGAATGCAGCAGAGTGAAATCCAACTACTACTACTACTACTACTACTCTCTCACTCTCCCTCTGTATAGCTTTATATATAACACTTTTAGCCTTGTGTTGTGTGTGTCCTTTAACCATCAAATTTTCCAAGAGTTGAAATCCAAATCTCATTATCAATTCGAAGGTGAATTACAATCCAGCCTATACATGCACTCCAAAAACTAGATGTATGGAACACAAAAGAGAAAGAAAGACAATAATCAAAAAACATTTTCTGTATAGAAACTATAAAGGAAGAGCTACAATTACGGGGCAACAATCAAATACTTTCATAATCAAAATTTGCCCCATTGCTCTCACATTTTAGACTTCCTAAATCTTAACACTGGAATTCCTAAAACAATGGTATCAGCCCCCACATTCAATTCAATATATTATTACATTTTCTTATAAAAAAATAACAAAGGGTCCTCTTAAAGGATGAGGCTCAATGGGCACAAGTGGGGTTAGGATCAAAATATTTAACAACAAAATAAATGAATATTCAATTAATGACATTGTCACAATTAATATTTGACTGAATACCACTCACCTTTGCCTTCCATTTCTCACTGGAAATCAAAATGTCGAATGCCCAACCAGCCAAGAGAAATCGGGATTGGGTGTGTTCGAAGAAAGGAGTCCAAGACCCACAAGACGACCACAATGTCGATTTCCCAAGCTTCAAAGAGGAATTGGGATTGGGTTCGGTGTGTGTGGAAATCGGGATTCAGAAGAGTGTCTGTGTTGATGATGGTAGGCGGGGAAGACCAAGAAGAAGAGGCGATGATGGGGCTGGTAGGCGAGGAAGAACAAGAAGGAAGAAGGGGCGATGGGAGGGGATGAGCTAAGATTGGGGTACGACTGGATCCATTGGCGGATGAAGGGGAAATCGTTCAAAGGGAAATTATATTTTCGATTGGCGCCCAAAACCTTAGAGGGCAGTTTCGTCATTCGATACCTGTAAGGGGCTTCTGGGTCATTTTGCCCCATTTTAGTGAAAAGGGTATTATGGACCTCAAGTGGACATTTTAGGGAAACGAAACATTGAGAATGGACACTATTGCAAGTATTTCCAAAAGTGGACATTTTTGCTCTTTGCAACTTAGGAAGTGCCATTTCCTTATATTTCCACTTTAAGGAGATGAGTATACAAGTTTTATATACATCCAGCTTCCCAAGTTATCAGATCGAAAGTTGCAGCATATGTGGGAAAGAGAATGGTTCACTACTTCAGTAAAAAGTAATCCATGACTGATTATCTATGCTAGAAAACTCATTCGAAAGAACCGATAATGATTAAATAACCATAATGGAAAAAAAATGAAATACATATTATCCATCTTACTAAAAGCCTTTAACAAACAATGTGGCAGGGGATTTCCAAAATAAAACTAAAGGGTATATTAAAATTAAATCACCAAAACCCTTAGTGATGGCTTTCCTATCTATGACCCTAGCAGTCCAATCTGTCTGATATATAAGGTGTAATTATTTTCTTACATATCAGGTTCAGGTTATTTTATCAGAACCCCCTTTATTAGAACTGCTGAAGCTCAAACAATTGCATTCTAGATTTACTTCAGAGAGACACAGAGGAAGGGAGGAGGGAGACAGAGACATACCATCTTCAACATCCTTCAGCTGGTAATAGTGGGGCGCTATTTCAACCAACCACTCAGGTTTTAGTTCAGTTACCTGCAATTCAACTTCCAGTTTTAGCTACGATTGCAAAATGTAAGCAAGGCAAAGCCCCGCCTTGGAGAACAGTTAGTCATTATTAGCTCTCATAGAAACTGACCTGCCTCATGTACTCTTTGGTTGTCAAAACTAATTCATGGCAAAAAAACCCATCACAGGAGTACCTAAAATGGACAACCAAACAAAAAGCTTAAGCTTTTAGGTTTGATAGTTACTAACACAATATCATAGTTTTATTTGACTAAGGAGTCTTGGGTTCAAATCCCCACACATGATTGAATTTGTATGTTTGTGAATTTGTTATGAGTTTGAATATATGTTTAGGTCAGAGCCACACGGCAAGTCCGTTAGTCTTACACGTGAAGGGGTGTGTTCAAGTGTTTAAATACTACTGTTGACCCATTTCCCATCAGATTAACCTTTAGGTTTGATGGTTATTAACAAAAGGCATTGTTTTAGTGCATTCTAAAGACAATGAAAAATTAAATGCAAATTTATAACAATTTTAGGGCACAAAGAAGAATATCTCTAGAAAATAAAGCCCCACTCAATCAAGCTTTAATCATATAAAATACTCAAAACACTAGTTACCTGGGCCAACCATGAGCTCGGATGTATATGAACTGTGTGTGGATGTTTTAGTGTCCAATAAGATTCAATTTTCTGTAACTTTGCAGAATGAGGGAAAAACCTGGAAAATAAAATTAGTAAAAATTAAATTCAACGGTGCGCACTAGAAGAATTATGACTGACAAAGTCATCAAAAATAAATAGCAACTACATTCTTACCAGATGTAATGGCCTTTTTATCGAATCTAACTAATTCTGATTGGATGTTATTTCAATTTTAACCCTCTCCAGGATCCCCTCCAGCTGGTCTCGTATATCTCTCTCCCGTTTCATAATCCTGATCTGAAATATTAGAATTTAAGCTCCTACCAATCAGAGTAACAAAGGAACACTTAGAAGCCAGGATCATTTATATATTCCTCAAAACAGTTCAATACAATCAATAAATAAAACACGATCCACAAACTTCATCTACATCATCTGCATTTAGAACAACAAAAATATATGTTCCGTGCATCAACATATCTCGCATTGAATCAGGTTCTATTATCGGTTGTATATAGTCTAAAAACCACAAACCACATTGTAAATATCAAGTTACAAATCAAGTGAGAATTACATGTGAAAGCGACTCTAGTTTTCATCTGGACCATGAACAACAGAAATGAAGACAATTCATGGTCCAAAGAAGACAAACTAAAGAAAAAGTATGTCTCACATTAGTGATTGCAAAAAATGAACTTATGAGTTATGTCTCACATACACGGTGTTAGGTTTTGGCTCGTATTCTCAAATGAACTAAATGTGAACCAAACGAGACTCAACTGATGTGGAGCTTCCTGGAGACGTGGGATACGTTTGGAAGTTAAATGGTGGTGTTTTTAAGGGAGATTGAAGATTGAAGAAGAACTGAAGAAGCGTAATCTGGTAGGTACCGCTGCGCAAGACCGCAGCGTAGGCAAGTGCCTAAGCCGCGGCACATGGAGCGGTCATGAGCAGAAATTGTTTCGTGGTGTTGGAAGCGGGGTGCACACCGTGACCTATACGGCGGAGACGATGTATTGTTGAGATCGGGAATATTGCGTAGAATTGGAAAAGGTATTCTTCTGGAAGTTCTTGTGCTTGAAGGAAAAGGATTTACTCCCTACAAGAAGACTTGTCATAAAAGGAAATAGTATTTATGTGGAACAAGTAAGTCTAGTACGTTTAGGAGTAGGATTTCCTTTTATCTTAAACTCTCTGTAACTAGTATAAATAGTCCTAATATTTATGTTATTAGATTTAAGGCTGTGGAGTAAAAAGAACACCATGTAAACATCAGAGAGTGTAAGTGAGATCCGGGGAGACCCAATGGGAATATCCGAGGAGGGATCCAATGGAATATCGGTGGATCTAGTTAGAGATTCGTGGGTGATATTTAGGGGAGACCTAGGGGATATTGTGGGGTTCTTGGTGAGGATCTTGTGAGTGGAGTTTGGGTTAGGTGTGAGAGAGAATCCTGGAGTATATGGTTGTAATAATTTATCATATAGTGGAACTTTCTCTGTCGTCCTGACGGCCCGTGGTTTTTTACCCGTTTTGGGTTTTCCACGTATATCTTGTGTTGTGATTGTTTTATTCTCTCTCATCTATTTTTCTACTTATTGACGTTATTATTTGCTATGAGTTATGGGCGTATATTAGGCACGGCGATTCCGCGTTCATCGGTATACAGGGATTATCCCCAACACACGGATGTCAATTGCTACAAGAAGTATTACAAAAAATGAACTTTTATTTTTTAATTAAAATAAATAAAAACCTAACTCCTCCTCACCTCAGGCTTTGTGTGGCAGGATTTGAACCCGAGGTCTATTATACCTTACCAACTAAGCTGCAAAGGATGAACTTACTAGTAACTAATATAAAAACCTCCCTCATCTAGAAAGTTTCCCAAACACTAAAGAAAGAAAAACTACATAGAGAATTACATGCAAATTGAAGAAAGTTACCCAAAATGAATTACATGGACTCTTTTCAATTATAAACCTAAAGAACTGAGAAACTACTAGATCAATTCACCTAGGGTCAGTGACAGAAAAAGATCAAGTTACAAGTTAAAGAAAAACTTGTGTCTGGCATAAAAATCAAAACCAAAATGAGGAAACAATTGCATAATATACCTGAGTATAATTCTCATAACACCATTGAGTGGCGTAATTACATTCCCTCCAAGAATTGTAAACCTGAAAAGCAATAGCAAGGCTCAATAAAACTTTTAAGAAGTAACATAGTTGATTCATTTCTTAAGTCATAAAATTACACATGGAGCTACAACCCTAAGGATGGCAACCACAAAAGCATACTTTGTTAATGTAGTGAATATTAGCACCATCTTTTCAACTTTAGTTCATTTAACATTTCACAAAAAAAATATATATATATTTTAAAAAGAGAGGAAGAGGCAGCAAATTAAATCGACAACCTTCATCTTCTAACATGTCGGTAAAAATGCAAGACAGGGAATTGGATGGAAAGAGAAAAAATAAATGAGATGAGAAAAACCAATCTTGAGCAAAGCAATATGATCCCCAGCATTCCCTAAGTGGAAGTTCATTCTTGCATTGTCTACACGAACTTGTTTGTCCTTTGGACGATGGAAGATTGAATTTCCAATAGAAAGCATAGCAGCAATAGTAATGATCTCATCCGAACATTTATACTTATCTGAAGCAACTATTGTTTTTGATAGCATGGGGTCTAGAGGAAACTCTGCCATCCGCCTGCCAACTTTAGTCAACTCACCAAATTTATTTAACGCACTAAGGGCAAATAGTAGTTCCAACTAGGGGTGGGCACAAAAACCGGAACCGAACCGAACCGAGTTGAACCGAACCGAAAAAGGATGTTTGGTTCGGTTTTACACTTGAGTTCGGTTCAATTCGGTTCGAACCGAATGAACCGTATTGAATTCGGTTCCGATTCGGTTTTGAGTCTTCAAAACCGAACCGACCCATATGAACCGACATATAAATTAAAAAAAAAAAAAAAAACCCTAATTTTTCTAATACCTATCTGTTCTATACTTCTTTCAGCTGAATATCTCATTTTATATGTTGATTATGTGGTAGCTTATATGTTGATTATGTGGACAGATTTAATTATGTAAAATGTAAATAATAAGTTGTAAATTTGGACTGCATCAGTTGCCCAAAGGCCCAATTACATTAATAGATGTTAAAAGGTAAAAAAGAAATGAAAAAAAAAAATTAGGCCCAAAACCGAATCGAATCGAACCGAACCGAACCGAGAAAAGGGTGTTCGGTTCAATTCGGTTTTGGCCTTCAATACGGTTCGAACCGATTCAACTTTTTAAAAACCGAATATAACTTGGTTCAATACGGTTTTGGCCAAAACCGAACCGAACCGAACCGTGCCCACCCCTAGTTCCAACGCTTTAATTAATGATTCAGCTGGTGGAGGGTCTATAAAATCAAAATTCACCATGTCATCAATCCCAAGACTTTTAAGAATAAGGACAACGTTTGCAAGGTTAGTCCGTTGTATTTCCGGTACCGTAATATCATCCATATCCTTGTGATAATTGTAAAGAGTATACAGCCGGAAACATTTTCCTGGACTTGTTCGTCCAAACCGACCAGCACGTTGCATGGCTGAAGCTTTAGAAATAGGGTTAACGAGCAAAGCTCCATTCCAGTCCTTGGATTATATGATTTCACCTTCGAAAAACCTGGATCACTTACATATTTTATTCCATCTATCGTCAACGAAGTTTCTGCCATATTTGTTGCAATAACCACTTTTTGAGCACCCTCAGGAGTCAGGAGTGGGTTCAAATATTTTAGCTTGAAGTTCAGTGGGTAGGGTTGCATATAAGGAACAGATAATTAATTCAGCAATTTTCGTCCCGAGGCCTCTCATCCTCTGTTTCAATTTCCTCCTGACCTGTGAGAAAAACCAAAATATCACCAGGAGGCTGTGTTACATGGATTTGTAGCACATTCACAATTGCTGCATCTATATAATCAACTTCTGGTGCTTTAGTATAATGAATTTCGGCAGGGTATCTCCTTCTAGGTATTTTGAAAATTGGAGCAGAACCAAAATAATCACTGAATTTCTCTGCATCAAGATAAGGAACTTGAGATTGGATGGAAATTTGATTAAATCCTATTACACATAAGCAACAACAGTTAGATAGTACTAAATTAAGTTGGTCCATTTTTCAAGCAAAAGCATTTTTAATGCTTTGAAAATCCCCACCCCCAATAGATGTTGGTAATTTGTTAACCTCAATGTTTGTGTTTTCTAATCTAAGATAAATTATGTAGAAATAACATGGTCTGTTTTTATTGTTAAAATTTCTCTTCCTTCTCATAACTCGGGAGCTGTTTGCTTTTTTGTCTAAAGTCTTATAAAACCTTAATTTATTAGATATATGGATAAGTCTTAAAAATTAAAATATAATGATATGTTTGTTTTTTTCATTTTAGATGACTTATTACAAATATAAAATTGATTAGGTTGTGTTAGGGTTTCTTCAAAAATTGGGAATTTTTGGAAAATTGATTTTTAATATTTTATTATGTACGGATAAAATCATAAATGTATGAATTGTTATAAGATATTTTTGGAAATTTATTAAAAAACTCTACTGTATCACTTTTTGAATAAGATAAAAGTCAAAAAATTTTACTTTTTCTAAAAGACATATATATCTTAAAATAAGATATAAGTTGAAAAAACAAACAAACTGATTTATCTTAATTTAAGATATAAGAGGTAATAATTCTTATTGGGAAAAAAACAAACAGCCCCTCAGTCTACCTCCTTTTCTTCAAAACGAATCGAGTAACCAAACTGCAAATAAAATTCTGATAAGTAATTAGCAACAAAAATCAGAATGCAAGAATAATATTAACCTTATGGTTTTCCTTTTCTTCAAAAATTACTATTTAAACACTAATAGAGAATCAGGATGAATGCAAAATTGCATACCCAAAGTATGATGATACTTCAATCTATAAAATCTAAAGATCTGAACAAAAGCACCAAGCAGAAATCAGTAAGCGGGGGATTCCATATAGGATTTAACTTATCCAACCAACTCATAATTAATAGTCTTTCCTTAGGAGTGAAGTTCTTCATTCAAAGGTTGGTGTGTCGTGTGTGGTTGACAATGTATGCAAAGTTAAGAACTTCAAAATTTTGAATGCACTCAAACCCTATTAACCTAAGGGTGAATAATTAACCCTAAAATGAGAAATATGTTCATGTTTGCAAACCCACTACTTATTTTAGCCAGAGAGACTATCCCCTGACATGTCTCTTTATGCACTGCAACCACCAGCGGTCAAAATCAGATTGAACATAAGTACCATTCGTAGCATTATTCTTTTCTTGTTTCGTATACATACATAGCATGATGAGGGGTGAAAAGAAGGAATGTAAACCATTGATTAATAAAAGTATTCATTATCTTTTACATTGATTATATAAATTAAAGTATAAAACATAGCACCACTAACATGCAAACGAAATCAAAACTGCATCATATAAAAGAGACATGCCTCATGCCCAAGTTTGACACCCATTTCTAGACAAACTCGAGCAGCAACTCGCCATGGTTGCGTACAGCCAACCCTACCAAACAACGCTGTGCCAGTGCATGTACAGCCAACTCTACATATGGGGCCCGGTCTGGTCCACCAGCTTAACGGGCTTGGGTTTGGCCCACTAACGAAACGGGCCGGGCCGGACAGCCCGCCAGAGCCTGGCCCATTTTCCAACACTATATATGAGATACATTGTTTCTTGGTATATGTTTTGTAGACTAAGGGTGGTGAATTGAGCATACTTGTGCAAATTGTTTTCTTATAATAATCTTATTAAAGGTTAATTTGTATGCTCACCATGGTTTTGACATAAGTCACGAAAGAGTTTTCAATATACCCTCCGACAATCCATCATAATCACTATGTTCTTAATCCATCAAGGGTGTCAATCTAATCAAGATTATATAACAAATTATCCTAAATAAGAGTATAATCAACTAGTGGGTATACATGTCAATCATATAATGAATATAATCTAGTTATAAAATGAATAGAACATAGATAGAGATTTAAATATATTAAAGCTTAAGCAAAACTCAATCCAAATGTTCTCACATCAAAACCATAGAAAGGGTATTTAGTTACACATATTACAATCAAAGGGAAGGCAAGTAAAATATTGGGTGATGCCTCCTTTTGTAAAGCTTGATCATTTCCTTGCATTTGATGCTCTTTGTGCAAAGAGTGGATGATAAGGATGTGTCTAAACAGGTGGAGTCAAATGAGAAGTGACTAAGGAGATATGTGGAGAAGATGAGAAGAAAGGAATTATCAGGGGAAAGTAATCTAGACTAGGTGTTAAGTTTGGGATAGAGGAGATTAGTCCAAGTAAAGAAATGGAGGATGTTGAAAGATGATCAATGGTGATCCTAGGTTGAAGAAAGGATTCTAGGATGGGTTTCAAATGGAAAAACAAGGATGAATTTATAGTACATTCAATTTAGGTCACATATGGTAAATTACCAAAACAGCCTTCTGGCATGGCAAATTACCATTTAGTCCCTTAGAGGGGTCCCTTTCGTAATTTCCCACCAATCAGATTTGGCCATTGATGTGTTCACAGTGAGTTTCATGGCGACACATTTGGTGACAATGGGGGAGACACAATATGGTGCCAAAACAACTCCCTGTCATTATGGCGACATTGAAACGCAAACCGCAACATTTCTTTTGGACTTGTTTCGCGGTTTGGATTGAAGGCGACGGTTGGAGTGACAGCTGCCGAACGAGAGGGCTTGGATTCCGGCGGTTTAGAGAGCCGAGAAGGGTGGCATCTTGTTTGCGCGAGCTCCACCGTCCATTTGCACCGAAATTTGGTCGGAATAGGCAAGGGCTGCCAGGCTAGAGGAAGAAGATGAAGAATGGGGTGTATTCAGCAACAGCCTGGGGTGCGTTTAGTCTATACTTGAATCGGTTTTGGACTGGCTATTTGGACTTAGCATTTGGGCCACGCATTGGGTGTGCACAGTAATAGGCCTGGGTGTACTTAGAAGTCCACTAATCAGCTATGACCAAAACGCACCGTTTCATTTATGTTGAAGGCTGCTGGGGTACACAAAGAAACAGGTTGGGGTGCAATCAGAAGCCCAATCACCCTCCAAAACGCACCGTTTCACTTGTCCTACGTGGCACGCTTGCCCGATTTGTGTGGCAATTTACGGAAAGCTCCCCTGATCTCTTGTTAAATTATAATATCTTTAATCTTCCTTCAATAATAACAGTTTCGTCCTTAATTGACCAAAATTACTCCAATGCCCCTTAACTTCGTAATTACCTGAAAACACTTAATTTACACAATTAAATCATAGGATATTGCCTGGGAATCAAGTATAAAGAGAAGGAAATGAGAGCTAAAATCACACCAATCTTGATTCGATCAATCAAGATCAAGATGGATTTTTTTTTTCCAAATTTTCAGATTTCTAGATTTATGCTCCATTTCCAGATTTTTATCCATATCCTATCTTCATATTATTTTAAAGGATTTTTTCAATATTTTATACTTAATTTTTTTAAAATAAAAAATAAAAATAAGTGTATTTTAGACTTTTAAAATCTTTGACCATTGACTGTTGAGAGTTAACGAATCCCAGCTAACGGTAAGGGATGCATGTGCAACATTTTTCATAGGTCATGGAAGTTTGTTTGTATATGCGCAAACTGATATATCCGTGTAATTTTCCCAAATGTTTGATGACATTTATACAATTTGCCCAAAAAATAATAAAATAAAATCTCTTGGTACAAAAATATGTGGACGCTAAAGAAAAACATTATCTAGCTAGCTTATTGTTTGGAGACCATTCGGGATTTTGTCTCAATAGGAACTCATTAGGCACATAATACATTTTATCTTATATGTTTGATCCCTATAGGTAGATTTTCTTATAATGAAACAATGCACTTATAAGAACTCATTTTTTCAAGATTTTAATATGCTAATAGTTTTTCGGAGAAATTCAAGGAGCCTTTATAAATAGTTTGTTTGCCTTACGCTGGTTTTGGTTGTTTTTCCGATCTTTCTCGACTAGTAAACAAACTTTGAATAATTGTACATTATGGAATCTTCATGCATGAGAGATGACTCTTGTTACTTGTTAGTAACAAAAGGTAAAAAGATAGAATAAAAAAGTGAAAATTGCACAAACCGATCTCCATCATTTTTTTATCTACTATAATATATATATATATATAATTGAAGTAGATCAATAAAAGCATCTACAATGGAGCTCAAAAGAAACCCATTTTAAAAGAGCCACTTTTAAGTGAATCTAGTGGGAGGGCACAATGGGGCACAATGAGACCCAAAAAACAAGCCCCATTTATGGGACCCACTAGATTAGATCCAAATTGAATTTCAAATGTGGGTCTCTATTTAGATCTTGGCAAATGATTGGAGTTTAGTTCTCAATAACTCCCAATCATATATATGTGTATAAATTATTTAAATTTAATCAATAATTATATATACCGAATAAATTGTTTTATTTTAAATTAATTATAATTTATTAAATAATTATTGATAGTGTTAATATATAAAATATATATATATAATATTTTAAAGAAGAATAATGATTGTTTGGAAAAAAAGTAAAAAAAACAAATGGATCCAATTTATCTTTTCCAATTTAGTTGTACTGTGGAGAAAAGAGACCCATTTAGAGAGGATCCTAATGAAAAAAAAAAACCTATTTTTTGAAAATAAGAACCATAAATGATGATGTGGCATACAATGAGTCTTGTATTTGGGTCTTGCCTATTGTAGGTGCTCTAATAGATTATACGGTACTTTATACCTATTAGCTAATACTATAAAGGTTTTTAATGTGAATTATAAGAAAAATAAATTAGATATTTTATATAATTTTTTATGACATTTGTATAATTGTATTTTTCTTTGACATATGATTTAAGTGGCTATTAATCTAATACTAATACATATATTATATCGGATTTAGCTATATTGTTAAAAAAAATTTAATTTATACATCCTTTAATTGAAATCTAAAAACTAAAAATTAATCAAGTTTTTTAAAACAATGATACTTTAAGACAAAATAATTATAAATAATTTAATTCAAATATAAAAAAAATAAATATTAAATCAAATAGTCAACAATGGGTCCCATCCAACCAAAGACGTTAAACGGTTTTGAAAGAAAGAAAACGAAGCAATAACAGAAAGAATAAGACAAAATAAGACACAGCACGAGAGAAGCGTTCAAAGAAACAAACGTCTCCTCGTCCTCCCGCGCGCGTTTCTCTCTCTACACCTTTGGCTTCATTTTATTTCTGTCTACATGCTCAGAACAAACTTTGCCTATCGTCTTTCCTTGACAAGGTTTACAACAAATCTTCTCACACACACACATTTCTCTCTCTCTCTCTCAATTCTAACTTCTTCTTCTTCTTTTATTTTTTCTCTTTCATTTTAACAAAAAAATAAATAAAAATTCTACAGGCGAAAGGCGCGATTCAAAGAACGAAGAGATTGGGTAGTAGGTAGAAATGTCGACTCTGGATGCGGGCCTTACGAGGCGGCCGTCGAGGAGCGCCGCCATGACCACCTTCTCTACGGAGGTCTTCGACAATGAGGTCGTGCCTTCGTCACTCGGCTCCATTGCCCCCATCCTTCGCATTGCAACCGAAATCGAGAGCGAACGACCTCGTGTAGCTTACTTATGTACGTATTCAGTCGATATAATCTAACCTAAACTCTTAATTATATATTTTCAGTTTGTGTTTTCGAATATGCTTCTTCAAATTGCTTTTTCTGTTTTCTTGAAATTGCTTCTTAATTAATTAATTCGAATGCTTGTTGAAGTTACTTGTGTACGTATTAATTTCAAGTTGATATAACCTAAACTCTTAATTGATTATATATATTTTTTTCATTTTTGTGTTTTCGGATACTTCCTGAAATTGTTTTCTGTATTTTTTGTTTTGTTTTTTTTTTTTTTTGTTTTTTTTTTTTTTTTTGATCTATGGGGGAAATTGAAGGTCGGTTCTATGCGTTCGAGAAAGCTCATAGGTTGGATCAGAGCTCCACTGGCCGTGGAGTAAGGCAGTTCAAGACAGCTCTATTGCAAAGATTAGAAAGGGTAATTTTTAAAATTATCTGAGTAAATTCTTTATCTGCTATGGATAATGATCTTTTTTCGTGTTCTTTTCTCTTGGATTATTTTCACTTTTTTAATTTTTAATCGCATGCTCTTTGTTATTATTTAATCCCAACTAATTGGGGTTGACCTTTGCCGGGGAAATCTCCATATATCATCTTGGGTGTATGATGTCATGATGATGGCCTTTATAAAAAAATAATAATAATAATTTGTCTATTTGAATCAGGACAATGCATCCAGTCTAGCTTCTAGGATTAAAAAGACTGATGCACGGGAAATCGAGAGCTATTATCAGCAGTACTATGAACAGTACGTTAGAGCACTAGACCAGGGGGAGCAGGCAGACAGGTACACTAATAATTTTGCATATATATATGTACGTATAAAATTTCTGTTTGGTGTCACAAGTGTCCACCTTACAACATTTTAATAGAATTGTTGGTTCCAATTTCTTGATAGAGCTCAACTCGGTAAAGCGTACCAGACAGCTGGGGTGCTTTTCGAAGTGCTTTGCGCTGTTAATAAGTCTGAGAAAGTTGAGGAAGTTGCTCCAGAGGTAGGTCTATCTATTTTTCTTCTTCTTCTTCATTTTATTTTTTGTGAGTTTCTTTGCATTATTGACAATTTAATGGCATAAAGCTACTTACAAAATCTGTTCTTCTGAGCAGATTATTGCGGCTGCTAGAGATGTCCAAGAAAAGAAGGAAATCTATGCACCATACAACATTCTTCCACTGGATGCTGCTGGGGCTTCACAATCTATCATGCAGCTTGAGGAGGTATTTGTATCTGATGTTTGTATGTGTATAAGAACTAAGTACATAATATATTCCTTTTAACATGTAGATGTGGGGATTTTCTTTATGGGTCCACATCAAATCTTAACCATTGAATGCTATCTAACGGTTATAAGTAAAATGAAATATATTTTCTTGAGTAAATATTTTACATGAACTGTTAACTATGAAAACTCTTAACATAGTCACAAAAGAAATATATTAACATTAGTGAACTCTTAACGAAAAAAGTTAATTCTTGACATTAAGAATGATTATATAATATGTATGTATGCATAATTACTGAATGTAATTGTGTATGTTCTTATATATAAATTCTGTTTTCTTATGCTGTTAATTGTTTAATCCAATTTCTAGCTGCCTTGCTTAACTTGCCACTTAAATTATCTCTTTCTATACCAGGTTAAGGCTGCTGTGGCTGCCTTGTGGAACACCCGTGGCTTGAATTGGCCAGGTGCATTTGAACCACAGAGGCAGAAAGCTGGAGATTTAGACATTCTTGATTGGCTGAGGGCCATGTTTGGGTTCCAGGTATGTTGTTGACCAAAAATAAGTCAAGAAAGGATGTAATTGTATTATAGCTTACAATCAATGTGTGACAGGAAGAAGTAACTTATGAGTTTAGTTTATTTTTGTGAATGCAGAGAGACAATGTCAGGAACCAGAGAGAGCATCTGATTTTGCTATTTGCTAATAATCATATAAGGCTTCATCCCAAGCCTGAACCCCTTAATAAGGTATTTGCCAAACTCTCTGCTTTGTTTTATCCTGTTACATATTGGTTGTTAAATTAACTTTGGTGTTGAATTCATTATTTGGAGCTGAATTTGGATGTCTGTGCTGATAATGAGCAGTCGATATTTGATAAATTATGTCAACATGTTCAGTTTGACAGTGACTTCCATAACAGCTTGTTAAATTTTCCTTTCTAATCAATTTTATTCTCTTCTGAACACCATGTTTATGAGCAACTTCTCTTCATATATCTTCCAACGCTTGGGCTGTGGCTAAGACCATTTCTCATGTGCAGCTTGATGAACGAGCTGTTGATGCAGTTATGAACAAGCTTTTTAAGAATTACAAAACCTGGTGCAAATTTTTAGGGCGAAAGCACAGTTTACGGTGAGATATGATAGTTTTCTTCATCTACTTTTGTTGTGAACCTTTTCAATGAGTTCATTCTTTACGGTTTGAACTTGAACTTCTTATGTGTGACCTGAAACTTTTGACTAAAATATAAAATTTCCTCCTCAAAGGCTCCCTCAAGGCCCCCAAGAAATACAACAGAGAAAAATACTATACATGGGTCTATATCTTCTCATATGGGGTGAAGCAGCTAATGTTCGTTTCATGCCAGAATGTTTGTGCTATATTTTTCATAATGTGAGTACCCTTTAATTGTCTAAGTGAATTCCCTTTCTTAAATTTATCACCTGATTTGTTTTTACTTAATAGAAGTATACTTCTTTTACTTTTTGAGTAATACCTCAGTGTATATTCAGATGGCATATGAGCTCCATGGCCTTTTGGCCGGAAATGTTAGCATTGTTACCGGAGAAAACATTAAACCTTCTTATGGTGGGGATGATGAGGCATTCTTGCGGAAGGTTATAACACCCATTTACCGTGTAATTGATAAGGTAGGCATGAGCACAAACAGACACTGTCCTCAAAAATATGAGTTCTTTTTGCTCTGAGTGTATTTTTGTGCTTAAAATATTCTAGGAAGCCAAGAAGAGCAAAGATGGAAAAGCTTCTAACACTGATTGGTGCAATTATGATGATCTGAATGAGTATTTCTGGTTCGTATATACTTACTATATCGATGTTTGATTTTGGATCTCTTTGTACTTGAGTTAATTGGTTTTGCTATATGCTCTTCAGGTCATCTGATTGCTTCTCTCTTGGTTGGCCCATGCGTGATGATGGTGACTTTTTTAAATCAACCCGTGAGGTACTCTTACAGTCTACAGAGTTGTCGATACATAAAACCCAAATTAATATTTTGGTTGTGTTCACTGATGTTGCTTTTCCAGGGAAGGAAGGGTTTTAAAGGAAAATCACGGTGCACTGGAAAATCAAATTTTGTTGAATCCCGAACATTTTGGCACATTTTTCGAAGTTATGATCGATTGTGGACATTTTATATTTTGGGTCTACAGGTAGTCAATAGCGGCAAACATATACTGATGTTTTCATGGTTTAGGGTGGTTGTGTTCATAATAATAATATTTATAGAATCTCAACTGTTTCAGGCAATGCTTATTCTTGCATGGACAGGAGTTTCACCAATAGAGATCTTTCAGAAGAAAACATTATTTTACCTATCCAGTATTTTCATTACTGCAGCCGTTCTTCGGCTCCTTCAAAGTATGATATTCTTGCTTATTTACTGTTTGGTTGAAGTTGAAGCATTATACATAGTGTTGGAAACATGTGCCATTGATTGCTCAATCTTTTTGGAAGTTATCATACAGGCCATGGTCACTAAAATTCTAAGAAATGTGTGGATACTGTAATCACTTATCTTTAAAGTTTAAGAAACTGAAAATGGTATAATTCTTGGAAGTTGCGGTATTTTCCCCTGTTAAAAAATTGTTTAAACAAATCAAAAGAAAATAAATTTGTAATCTCTGAAATCATGTCAACTTAAGAGAAGCAACAAAAACAGAAAGTTCCTAGACAAAATTATTCTTAATTCTAAAACAGTAAATAAGAAAATTAGAAAATTCATCTTTACACTTGTCACTGCATTTGTTTATTTAGAATGATTGATATCGTATCACATTGTAGAACATGATTTTCATAATTTGTGGATGTGACTGATGTGACTTTCCATGGATAGCCAATTTGCACTTTTGGATATCTGAGTTTTGTTTCAGTGAATATTGCTATGACAAGCATTACTCAGATTTAAAAAAAATAAATTAAAAAAAAATAATAATAATAATAATAATCAAGGAAAATAACAAAAACACATTTTGGACAAAAAAAAAAAAAAAACCATCTCAGCTTGAATTTCTATTAATCTTCATGAGATAGTTCCATTTAATCACTTTGAAGGGCTGTAATTGGTTTAATTAAAGCAACCATATTTCTCTAACTAACTTGATATATCCATTTAGCTTTGTATATTGGTTTCTCATTCATTGGTAACGACAGAGTCTACCTTATGCAAAGAAAAAAAATGTGATGTAGGACAAGAAATGAAATAAAAGATAGGGAAGAAAGAAAAAAAGAAAAGGGGCGATTTAGTGGAAAGGAATGAAAATTAAGAAGAATAAGCGATTTCCTATTCGGTTGTCCATCACAATAAGACCACTTTTTTCAGCCTTCCACTTTCAATGCTTTCAGTCATGTCATTATGCTTAATGCCTTATTTGACAAAACCATGAATGATTTGGTGGCTATTTCACTACATACATACTGTCCAAGTAGTTTAATATTTTTTTACTTGTAATTAATAACTTTATGCATGGTGATTCTTTAGTTGGGTTTGAGAATTTATATGATAAAAAATGCACATTGTGAATCTGAAGTTTTCTGTCTTCTTGAGTTGAGTAGTCCTGACTGATACGATTTAACTTGGCTTTTAATCAATAGTCTTGCCTTTTCAATTTGTTTTCAGGTATCTTGGACCTTGTGCTGAACTTTCCAGGATATCATAGGTGGAAGTTCACTGCTGTACTGAGAAACATTCTCAAAATAATAACTAGCCTTGCCTGGGCTGTCATCCTTCCAATAACTTATGTGCAATCCGTCACTTTTGCCCCTAAAACTATTAAAGACCTATTGGGATTTCTTCCTCAAGTAAATGGGATTCCTGTTCTATATGTAATGGCTGTGGGACTATATTTGCTACCGAATTTACTTGCGGCTATGTTGTTTATTTTTCCTATGCTCCGACGTTGGATTGAGAACTCAGATTGGCACATTATTAGGCTTCTCTTGTGGTGGTCACAGGTATGCAACCTGCCCTGTTATTCTCCTCTCCTCTATCATCTTGATTTTTAAATATCATATTCTGTTGAAGTTTGTCTTACTGTTGAATGCATGCCCACAATCCCCGAAAATAAAATGGATATAAGGATTGTATCCATCCCCGTCCCAGCTCCAATGTAAATGGAGTGGATCTTTACGGATAGTTATATCCGTAGATAATTTTGCCATCCCTAGAAGCATGTTGCTCATTTCTGCAGACTTTATTGAAACAAATGAATTTAATTGGACCAAAAGTTATATTGGCTGTTTGAGCATAATACTATTGTTTGGACTCTTAAGTACAAGCTTTAGTTTTGGGTTTATTGGTCACCTATCATGTCAAAGCCACTTTTATGAGGAGGTTTTGGTTTCGAGCTCCCACTTGATTCTACATCAAAATTTTGATTTGGCTTGGTTCATGTGATCAGCCCCTTGGTCTTTAAACATGGAGGGGTACATTAGAGCTTATTACTATTCTTTGGGTCGTTATATACAAGTTTAAGCTTTTAGGTCTAATCCGTTACCTAACACTTACAATTTACAAAGCAATGCCTCTTTAAGCCAATTGTTTCCTCTATTCTGAAATAATTTATTTTTTTAAAGAAAAAGAGAATAGAAATAAAAGGATAGATCAATTCTATTTGAAATGGAAAGAAAGGGTCATGAGAGCTCTCTTAACAAATAAATAAGAGTCATTGGATATTTGCAATAGGATGAAATTTCTGGATTCAAAATGCTTGTTTCAGAAAACATGTATTTCTTGTCTTAACTAAAAGGACCTTTTCTGAGTCACACACTCAACTAAATTACTTTGCACACACTTGTAAAACTTCTATGTTGCATTAAATATTTTATCATGCTGACAGAATTCGAGTTTCCAAGTAATACATTACACACATATTAATAAAAAATGAGAACCATGATATTGGAATTTAAAACGGGATTTGCCTGATAAAGGATTTTGATTATAATGGGTTATGCTGCACTGTACTTCGAACTATTTTTGAGAAAATTCTTCAAGTTGAGCCAGCATGTGAACCTTTGCATAAGGTTTATCTTATTGATGCATAAAATGTAGCTGCACTTGATATATTTTAAAAATATTTAGAAACATTTCAATGATAATAATAAAGTAGATCTGTCCTCAGAAGAACTGTACAACCATTTCTCTTCTTAATACGAGTTTATACTTATCTTTTTTCAATTTGCATAATTATATAAAATATATCCTGAAATAGCCACATATTGGGGAACATTCTTTCATTTAAGTTTACTATATTGTGTTGCACAATTTTTTGAGATAAAAATTCTGTGCTCTCTTTTATAATATCTGTCTTCATATTTAAGCTATTACCAATGGTTGTTTTATCTGCTAAAAGAAACCATTTACTTGCTGCAGCCGAGGATTTATGTTGGAAGGGGAATGCATGAAAGTCAATTTGCTCTTCTGAAGTGAGTACAATTATGGATTTTCACTTTTAAATTTGTCTGACATGTGGTTCAATGTTCAAATACTTTTTCTAATTTCAGGTATACTCTTTTCTGGGTGCTACTTTTGTGCTCCAAATTTGCATTCAGCTTTTTTGTCCAGGTAAATTCAGTTTTGATGTGTTATTTTTCATCATGAGTCAGATACTGATCCCAGTTTGGTTCACTTTTAATGCTTTCGTCTATCATTTTTGCCAGATAAAACCTTTAGTGAAGCCAACAAAAGATATAATGAATATTCGTCGTGTTAGATATGCATGGCATGAACTTTTTCCCAATGGTATTTGGTTGCTATTGACCTTAATCTTTCCATGCTTTTCAGCTAACTTATCTAGTATATAATTAATGCTTCTCTTGTGAATTCAGCTAATAACAACTATGGAGCAGTTGTAGCACTGTGGTTTCCGATAATTTTGGTATGCCTTAATTTTAATTCCTATGTCTTGGTTTAATAATTTCCAAACGAGTCAGTTTACATTGGCATCTTCTTATATTTCCAGTAATCTTATCATTTTTTAATTTAATGAAGGTTTATTTTATGGACACTCAAATTTGGTATTCTATTTTCTCGACTGTGGTTGGTGGTGTTATTGGTGCCTTTGATCGCCTAGGAGAGGTAATCCTTTTAAATTATCATCATTAGTTGTAACGGATGATTCATCTTATGATTTTGTATGTTAATATTTGAAGAGTTAGCATGACATCTTGGCTGAATCTAGACCAATTTTGGGATCTTGCTGCTTATCATGCTTGATTTGGAAACTCTATTTGAGCCTATGTTAAGGGTGTACTGATGCATCTTGGAAATCTAATGCCGTTAGCATGGCTTTTCTACTTTCTGTCTATTATATATTCTTTGTCTCGAGTTCGACTTTCAGTTAGGAATCCTTAGCTCAACTGAGAATATTATTTCACTTTTTGTTTTTCATCGAACTTCTGATTTGCTTGTTGCAATGGGAAACTCAGTGTTGTGTGAAGATGTCACTGATAGGATATATTTGGCTGGACTTCTTAATTTATCTAACCTGTAACATGAGATATTTAACATACACTTTGTGCCCCACAATATCTCATGTCCTTAATATAGATACGAACTCTGGGTATGCTGAGGTCACGGTTCCAATCCTTACCTGGTGCGTTTAACACATATTTGGTGCCTTCGGAGAAGTCACGGAAAAGAGGATTCTCCTTTTCAAAGAAGTTTAGTGAGGTTCCTCTCATACCTTTGAAATCATTTTTTTATTTTATTTACACTTGAGATGAACAGAGTCATGTTCTTAAAATTTTCTATGCTGGCGCAGGTTTCAGCAAGCAAGAGAAGTGAAGCTGCAAAATTTGCCCAGTTGTGGAATGAAGTAATTTGTAGTTTCCGTGAAGAAGATTTGATAAGTGACAGGAAAGGCCCCCCACCACAATATATTCTCGTTTTCTTCAGTCTATTACTTTTTCACTCCCCATGTAGTCAAAACTAAATTGAGTATCTCTCTGATTCAGGGAGATGGATCTGTTGCTAGTTCCTTATACGTCAGATCCTAGCCTTAAAATAATTCAGTGGCCACCCTTTTTGCTTGCAAGCAAGGTCTGTGTAATATCTTCCAAATTCTTGATATTGTATATTGCTGATTTTTTTTTTTCTCTTGTATTGACTGTGTTTGTCAACCTTCCCAGATCCCAATCGCATTGGATATGGCAGTTCAATTTCAAAAGAAGGACACTGACCTTTGGAAGCGTATATGCACTGATGAATACATGAAATGTTCTGTGATTGAATGCTATGAGTCTTTTAAACTTGTGCTGAATGCTTTGGTAGCCGGAGAAAATGAGAAAAGGTTGTTATTGGCATTTTTCCATTCATATTTAAAACTGAACTCAGTAATTTTTTATAAGACAAAGAAGCTGCAATATTTAGAGAATTACATCTTTTTCTCATACTTTTTTATATCGTGCTACTGCATGCCTTCTATAGGGCTCTGGATTCCAGCTTATAATCGCTTTTATATTTTCCACTTCCATCAACCCCAAGACCCCCTTTCCTTGAGATTAGTAGATAAGCATGATAAGAACCTAATGAATATTGTTATCCTACTTTTAGCTTTTTCTTTGTCTTTCTTTAGTTTTATTTTTTATGTGATGAGCTCTTGTATGTCTTATATATGATTTTTCTACTTGTTACATTTCATATTATGTCCTTTTTAAAAAAAAAATTTGTCCGATCTTCAAGCTCAATCATCTATGTCATTGTGATTGCTAGCTAGTCCAGCTAGCAATGTCTCTTAATTGTGCAATAGGTCCTAGGTTCTAATCATGCTCACATTCGGGCTTAGGGAGGTTTGGTTTACAATATGGGCGAGCTGGGATGGGGTACAATCACCGCAGGATTTCTAATTGCTGGTCTACTGTAACAGGATAATCGGCATCATCATTAAAGAAATTGAAAGTAACATTAGTAAGAATACATTCCTTGCAAATTTCAGAATGGGTCCTTTACCAGCCCTTTGCAAGAAAGTTGTGGAGCTTGTAGGGATCTTGGTGAGTCATTCAATAAAATTATTTACAGATGAAATATCCATCTGATCATTTGTGCTTCATCAATATGTACCAGAAACTCACCCCTTCATTTCATGTTGCAGAAAGACGCTGATCCATCCAAGAAAGATAGTGTGGTATTGTTGCTACTCGACATGTTAGAAGTAGTTACACGTGATATGATGGTGCATGAGATCCGGTGGGTAAACTTCATTGCAATCTAGTTGGAGTAGTATGCATCAAATTGTAGCGGTATAACTTTTTGTTCTTGCAATAAAGCTAAACTGTGCTTCCTTTGTACATGTATCATACAATCAGTGAACTGGTGGAACTTGGAAATAGTAACAAAGAGTCTGGAAGGCAGCTGTTTAATGGTACTGATGCAAAACCTGCTATAGTGTTCCCTCCTGCGGTTACAGCACAATGGGAAGAACAGGTACAAATACATATAGAATAATCTGCATTTGTTGCAACAATTATGTTTGAATATAATAATGCTGGGCCTTCTGAGTTCTGCAACAATTGATACTTGTTTCTGCTTCTTTCATCATAGATAAGGCGCCTTCATCTTCTCTTGACAGTAAAAGAATCAGCTTTTGATGTACCAACAAACCTTGAAGCCCGTAGAAGGATTGCATTCTTCTCAAACTCGCTGTTTATGGATATGCCACGTGCTCCTACAGTCCGCAAAATGCTTTCATTCAGGTCTGATTTGTACTTCCTTCACACAAGATAGAATAGATGATATTACTATATGTTGATTTGTTTTGGAGAAGATGATAGTTGGAACTGACATCCTGCCCAAGAGCATTAAACTTGCTCACAGAATCAATCTGAGCTCAAGTCTTTATGTGGAAACTTGTTGAAGTTGAAGATTTGAGACATATACATTACATTTGAGTTATTTGATGGACTATATCTTATATTACTTTCAAGATTAAATCCATTTGAATTGAAGTTTGTTCACATAATTAAAATCTTTTTCCATGGACAGTGTCCTGACTCCGTATTACAGTGAGGAGACAGTCTATTCTAGAGCTGACCTTGAGATGGACAATGAAGATGGTATATCAATCATATACTACTTGCAAAAGATCTTCCCAGGTTTGTAAAATTGCAAACTTTCATAGTGAAATTGTATCTAATAATGGTAACATCTCTTCGGTTAGTGTCAATAAAATTGGTGTGATTGAATTTGTTAGATGAGTGGAATAACTTCATGGAGCGACTCAATTGTAAGAAAGAGAGTGAGGTTTGGGAAAATGATGAAAACATATTGCAGCTTCGTCATTGGGTCTCCTTAAGAGGACAAACTTTGTGCAGGACAGGTGATCAGTGCATTATTTTCTTTTTTGAATTCTTATCATATTTTTACCATCACTAATGAGAATATATATTGCAGTTAGAGGGATGATGTACTACAGACGGGCTTTGAAGCTTCAGGCTTTCCTTGACATGGCTGATGAAAAAGGTAAATTGACTTGTGAGAAAAACATCTTCAATACCTTGCTGTTGAGCTTCTTAAGAAAATCGATTGACAGTATGAATGCCAAAAGTATATAATATTTGCAACAAAACATTCCGTTTTTCCTTTTTCACTAATTCCCTGCAGAATGGATAAAAAGCTTGTTGAATGAGTTTTTCAACTCCTGAGTTGAATCAGAAAATAAATTTTTATTGGTTCTGCCTCCTATTTTTCAATAAAAAAGAATGAATCTATTTATTGAATACAAAGTAAAATGGGTTATATAAGGCTGTTGAAAATAAAATCAGCGATTCTGCACTCCATGACATCACTGATTTTGATCATGTTAGCTTTTTTAGGTAAGGACAAAATAGTATGACTAGATATCCTGATTCATTTTTCAGCTGAAAAACTAGAATAATGATAAATCATAAATGATACAGGACCAAAAAGAATACCTACATCCTTGAGAGGAGAAAGCAACAAAATGCATCAGGACTTGCTAAAAGGTTTCAAAAAGAAAATTGTGTTATTATTAGAGTGCAAAAAAGACTTATCCTTTAGCTCTATAGAAATCATAGGCTGCTTCTCTAGTTTTTTTCAACCATACTACTTTTTTGCCTTTATCTTTTACGTATAAAATTTTAAATTGTGTTTTATTCATCAAAGGATGAAAACTTCTCATATGTTCTTTTAGGCTAGTTTAAACAAGCATGGTTCTTTAACTCGTAAGTGAAGAGAATAGAAAGAAGAAACAAATGATTAAGCTCATGAATATACTGCATATTAAATCTTAATAAGTTTGTGGTTAAAAATTTAGTTGAATACCTCAGTTTGTTCAAGGAAAAGTCATGTTCTCCTTTCTACTTCTATCAACTAAGCATTAAAAAAATGAATATATAGCGTAGAGTCTCTAGAAATTAAAATTGAGAAGTCAACATAAATCGCAAATTTAGTTCTAAAGGATTGAGTGAATACCTCTTACTCATGCTCAAGTAAGCAAACCACGTATGAAGCTTGTCATTTTGGTGCTTTTGTATTTGAGGCCTCAGCTATCATCTTATGCATTTGATTGCAATAATATTTAAATGCTTTCTCAAGATGCAGCCTAGTGTCTGGTAAAGTACTTGTGTTTCGGAGATTCTTATGCTTCCTCATTTGAACAGAGATACTGGAAGGTTACAAGGCTATCACAATTCCATCTGAGGAAGAAAAGAGAAGTCAGAGATCCTTAAGTGCTCAATTAGAGGCAATGGCTGACATGAAATTTACTTATGTTGCTACCTGTCAGAACTATGGAAATCAGAAACGGAGTGGAGATCGTCGTGCCACGGACATTCTGAATTTGATGGTTAAGTATGTATTTGGTGTGAGAAAGACAATGGTGTTTTGCAATTGAAAATCTTGAAATTTTCCCTGAGTTCATTTTATTCAACACTCTAATTCCATTGCTTCTTTTGTAGCCATCCCTCTCTTCGTGTAGCATATATTGATGAAGTTGAAGAAACAGAAAGCAAAAAGGCACAAAAAGTATATTATTCTGTATTGGTGAAGGCTGTTGATAATCTTGACCAGGTAATTATCCTTTGACCTCTGAACATTATAAATATCTTGGCATTCTGTAGTCCATAAGCTGATTGGTTTAGAATCTCCTCTAAAGGAAATCTATCGTATAAAATTGCCGGGTCCAGCTAAGTTAGGAGAAGGAAAGCCTGAAAATCAGAACCATGCCGTAGTTTTTACTCGTGGAGAAGCTCTTCAAGCAATTGACATGAATCAGGTAAAACACAAGAATATTTATTTGCCGAAGTTCCAACATAGACTTTTTAGCCAATTTTACTTATTTATTGTACCAAATTCTTATAGGACAATTACTTGGAAGAAGCGTTCAAAATGCGTAATCTTCTGGAAGAATTTAATGAGGATCATGGAGTGCGTCCACCTTCGATTTTAGGCGTTCGTGAACATATTTTTACCGGAAGGTTGTACAAACGCTTTTATTTTTAATTTTATCTATAAATTCTTTTCCCCTTTCCATTAGAGAAATAATCTGTTTCCAACATTTAGATAATGCATTATGAATTTTTTCTGATATATATTTTTACATTTTTGGTGCAGTGTTTCTTCTTTGGCTTGGTTTATGTCAAATCAGGAAACAAGCTTTGTTACCATTGGTCAAAGGGTTCTTGCCAGACCATTGAAGTATGTTTTTTCCCTCATATACGCTGTAACAAATCAATATTTGTATATTTTGATTTAAGATAGGTGATCTCAGTGATAATATAATTTCTATAAATGTTCATATATCTTCTTCTACGGTTTAAATTTCTCGATTTCATTATACCAATTAATAATCTCTCCCTCATAATTAGAGATGGATCTGGTGTAAATAGTTAACAAAATTATAAATGATGATAACTATAAACTATGACAGTGTATCTAATAATTGTAATTGTTGATTTTTAGGATTCGTTTCCACTATGGTCATCCAGATGTATTTGATAGAATCTTCCACATAACTCGTGGCGGCATGAGCAAGGCTTCTCGGAACGTGAATTTGAGTGAGGACATTTTTGCTGGTAAGCATCTTAAAATATCTTTCTGCTTGGGGATAAATGTGATTTTACTTCAACTATTTATATTTAGTTTACTTATGTAGGTTTCAACTCAATATTAAGACGAGGAAATGTTACTCACCATGAGTATATTCAAGTTGGGAAAGGTCGAGATGTAGGGCTCAACCAAATCTCACTCTTTGAAGCAAAAGTAGCATGTGGTAATGGGGAGCAGACACTCAGCCGGGATATCTATCGATTAGGACATCGTTTTGACTTTTTCCGCATGCTGTCATGCTACTTCACAACAATTGGCTTTTATGTTAGCTCACTGGTAATTTTCATTACTTGCATAATTCAAGTTGAAAGATAATTGAACATAGACAAGGTCAATTGGAAGGGTTATAGTAAAAGAATGCCTCATTCCAATAATTTTACCATTAAACGAGCCAATGTCAAGAGGTTGACATTAAACAATTCTTTCATTTTTCAGAAAAAAATGTCTTTACTGGGCTGAGGTAAATCTAAAAAAAAAAAAATGATTTAAGTGAAAAGTTAAGAAGATGATATATTTCAGAGGTCAATTAATGTGGTACATAAAAGGTCTTCTATTTCTTGAGTTTGAGGAGTGAAGGTAAAACAATAGCATTAAATCCAAGAGGATTAAGGAGAATAAAAAAAAATACACTTACAGAAACGTTTTTCCTCAATAACTTTCATATTTATTTCTTTTCTTTTGGAAGGTTGACTCCCATTCTATATTTCCAAGTACCGACTTGGTGCCATATAATTATTGGAGAAAACAAGTTATTGTTATCTGTTTGTTCTTTAAACTTTCATGCCAATAGGTTGAAAAGCAACACAGTACATGTTGAGTGAAAGTAGACAAAGTAGAAAATACACCTAGTTTATACACACACAAAGAAAGTGGAGAAAGTCCAAATCTCTTGCAATATAAGTTTGCCTTTTGAACTGCAAGTCGGTTAGGAAGATGAAAAAATATGGATCGATTCTTATCATTATGAGCAGATCTAAATAGAAAGATAACTATTTGGTTAAGTACCATTTCTCGTTTTGCATTTTCTTCTGCTAACGCTTTTTCTTATTATTATGCAGATGGTTGTCCTTACAGTCTATGCATTCTTGTATGGTAGACTTTATTTGTCTTTAAGTGGATTGGAGGAGTCAATTGTTAAGTTTGCTGCGGCTAGAGGAAATGATCCTCTAAGGGCAGCCATGGGTACCCAGTCCCTTGTTCAGTTAGGTCTTTTGATGGCCTTGCCTATGGTGATGGAGATTGGATTAGAGAGGGGTTTCAGAACTGCTTTGGGTGATTTCATAATTATGCAGCTTCAGTTAGCATCTGTCTTCTTCACGTTCTCTCTTGGGACAAAGGCTCATTATTTTGGGCGCACTATTCTGCATGGTGGGGCAAAGTACAGGGCAACTGGGCGTGGGTTTGTTGTACGCCATGAGAAGTTTGCTGAGAATTATAGGATGTACTCAAGGAGTCACTTTGTGAAAGGGTTGGAGCTTACGATTTTGCTTATTTGTTATCAAATATATGGTAAAACAGCAAGGGATGCTACAACTTACCTACTCGTCACCATTTCAATGTGGTTCCTGGTGGTGTCTTACTTGTTTGCTCCTTTCCTCTTTAACCCTTCGGGATTTGAGTGGCAGAAGATAGTGGATGATTGGGATGATTGGTCAAAGTGGATCAGCAGCGGAGGAGGAATTGGTGTGCCAGCAGCCAAGAGCTGGGAATCCTGGTGGGATGAGGAACAGGAACATCTTCTGCACACTGGGTTTTTGGGGCGCATGTGGGAGATTATTCTTAGTCTACGCTTCTTTATCTATCAATATGGAATAGTTTATCAACTTAACTTGACCAAGGCAATCAAAACCGGTGAAGAGCGGAGCCTAATTGTGAGTATATTAGCTTTTTATTGCCTTTGAATGTGTTTTAGTTTCCACTTTGTTTGGACATCTAAAAAAAAAAAAGAATTCTAGTAATCTTTTCCCCCTGAACAAGTAGCCTGATTTGCTTTTGTGATTCAGGTTTATGGTCTGTCCTGGCTTGTTATTTTTGCGGTGATGATTATCTTAAAGGTTAGTGCTCTCACATTTTATGTCGAAATGACCTGATTTCTGTGATGGCTAATCGGTGTAACCTTAAACTGCAGATTGTGTCATTGGGTAGAAAGAAGTTCAGTGCAGATTTTCAGCTGATGTTCAGGCTACTTAAATTGTTCCTCTTTATTGGGGCTATAGTCGCACTAGTCCTTATGTTTGTTTTCCTTGAACTCACAGTTAGAGACATCTTTCAGGCTTTACTGGCCTTTTTGCCAACAGGATGGGCAATTGTCCAGGTACTTGAGTCTCCATGCTTATTTTTATATAGTGAAATGTGAATAAATCAATATGGTAACTACAGAGGCCGGGCTCCCTTCTGATTGAGTGTGGTTTAAAATGATCAGATATCACAAGCATGCAGACCATTGATGAGTGGTCTTGGATTGTGGGGGTCTTCCAAAGCTCTTGCAAAAGGGTATGAGTACTTGATGGGATTCGTTATCTTTGCACCTGTGGCCACACTCGCCTGGTTCCCGTTCGTCTCAGAATTCCAGACTAGGCTGCTTTTCAACCAAGCCTTTAGCCGAGGGCTTCAGATTCAACGTATCTTGGCTGGTGGCAAGAAGCACAAGTAAACAAAAAAAAAAACAAAAAAACACACATCAAATGATCAGAATTAACAGTGGGGTTTACGAATAGATTAGAAGACACAAAACAGCACTCACACATATATACTCATATGCTTAGGAAGTCTAATCTGAGAAATAACCACAATCATCATCTGTATACTACAATTTACAAGCACTTGTAAAATAAAAACGATTATTCTTTCCGTTTATTTCATTCAATTTCCTGTCTTTATACTATACAACTTATATAATTCTGTCTTAACATAAATGTTTTTTTCTTTTTAGACTAAAAGAGTTTGAATCATGATCCTCTCAGGATCTTTAACTATTGTTTATTTAAGTGATGGTAGGCCGTAGGCTTCCCAACTTTTCTATCTCAGTTACATGTAATGTTACTAGTGAGGGGAAGTTAAATATGGGTTGAAAAATGTATCCCTAGTTAAAAGGATTATACTTGAAAATCTAAGAATTAACAACTAGTAAAAGTGATTAAAGTCAAAGTGGATCAGTCATAAGCTCCTTACATCTATCCTCGTCATGTGTTGAGGAGAAGCTAACAAATACAAACAATCAAGTTCCATTTTTTATGATTTCAAAGAACATAAAGAAATATTCAAGTTTATGACTGTTCACTCAATTGTATTTCTGAAAACTAAACTATTGTAAATCCTATAAAGCACCATGCTTAGGTAAATTTGTACCGCTAAAGAAACTAGTATGAATTTGTGTAATGATAAAAAAAGATATGATATTCAAAAAAGGAAATTTTCAATTTAGTCCCTAAGTTTTTTTATATTATGGCATTTTAGAATGTCATAATACATACCACTCCATTGCAATGTCAAGTGCAGATTATGCATACAAAGGAAGAGACAGATAAAATTAATACATACCTCTGTTGAAATGTTTTCTGTGTTGTCTACAACAACCTTCCATTTCCCTTTCAAGCTGAAGGGTTGACCATTGCCATTCCATAAGCTACATACCTCTGTTTTATTGGTGTTGTGTTTTTGCAGCATCTTTTTCATGATCTTGAGTGACCTGCCACACACACCCCCAATCATAGCTGGATTACTAATACATAAGTTTATTTTATTTTATTGGTTTTTTTTGATTAAACAAAGTTTTTGAACTACTTATAATTTGATTGTTTTATGATATAACAATATCTTCATGATCACCATGGAAGAAACTGGTGATAGAGAACTTTGTAATCTTGTTCACTGATTTTCAATATTACACAAGAAGACCTCCGTTAATGGAGTCTCTATCATAGTTTTCAATTTCTTCTTTCTCTCAGTACTTTTATCAAACATCTTCCATGTCTGTCTTTAGAGATCTCCACAGTGATTGCTGGAACAATTTTTACTGATTGCTATTCTTTAAAGAAAAATATGATTAATATTGTATATATACTAATTGTTATACAAGTAAGTATGTTCACATTGACTTGGTCGGTTAACCAATCCTAACCCAGCCATGACCCTTGTAATTTGTCTGATTTTGGATGAGAAATAGTACGAAACTCACTCGAATAAGTGCTTATTTTGAAAAAATGACACTATTTCTCAATTGGGGTTTCTTCAAAATTTCTATTTTTATTGAATTTGAATGAGTTGTGAAGTTGATCATTCAATTTGAATTACTTGGATAAGAATTATGGATCATAAACCAATACTCTACAGTATCTTTTCTAACATTTTATTTTATTTTTATAAATAAAATGTAATATTTTATAATGTAAAAATAAAAAGTTAATCATTCAATTATTTCTGACCTCTGTCTGTCACTTTGTGATAACACATCACAATCATTCTCTACATGACAAAGAAATTCCACCAAAAACCCACAACAAATATCAAATAAAAACGTTAAAGAAAAGCAAGAAAAACATGAAAATAGGTAGATCTGAAGGAAAACATAAAGAAAAAGAAAAAGAAGAAGAAGAGAGACTTTATATATATATATATAATGGCAATTCGCTGATTCACAATAACTAATCAAATCTGGGTGAATTTATTTATTTTTTATTTTTTTTTTGAAAAATATAGTTGGGCTATTAACTTCGAATTTTTGGATTTTGAAAGCATGGATTTAATAAAAATAAATAAATAAATAAAATAAAATAAAAATTGGTGGATTTTTTTTAATTTTTTTTTTTTTTTTTTTCATATTTTGATGAAGAGATTTTCGAAAGCATGGCTTCACCATAACCGGATCTAGGAGATTTTGGTAGATTTGGGATGAAGATTTGATTGGGGGTGGGGGGGTTGGGGTTGGGGGTTATGGAAGTTGATAAAGATGAAGATGATTTTGAGAGTTTGAAAAGTTATGATGGGAGAGGGTAAGATAATTTTGGGGTCTGGGTATTTATAGTTATCATTAAAAAGTCTGAGACAATCCATTTTGTCATGAAATCCAACAAATCTTGATCTCAATCCAATACCACCAGACAATTTGCTGTCTCTTAAAAATTTGGATCTAATACCACAAGATATTATGGACTTATTAAAAAAAATCTTAAAAGTCCTAATCGAATATCACCAAACTTATCTAACTTATTAAAAAGTTTCAATCCAATACTACTATACTTTTACTTTCCAAAATTATCTATTAAAATCTCAATCAAATACACTTCCATAAACTAAAGTATGTGAATAAAGCCGGCCTTGAGGTAGGGTGCCGGGGGCGCATACCCAGG